>JAOUZG010015275.1:6743261-6814403 GCA_026289955.1 Argiope argentata | reverse complement strand
TCTAGCGGCTACTAGATTATTCCTTTCGCCAAACCAATCAAGCTGGCACGAGGCTCCTCGCCAAACGTGGCCAACTTTGGCGAGTTTTCGTGCCGCTCGCCCGCTTGTAACATTGCCCCCTCCTCAAGGACTGCACGTCCCGGCAGTCGAATGAGTACAGACCCCGAGCAGAAGGCACTCAAAAGTAACAATTCCATACACACAAAATTAAAGACATAATCATTGAAAAAAAATTAACATAAAGAACACTATTTACAAATATACAGGTCATATTTACATAAATAAGGAAACCATGGTTTCAACTAAGTATTTGACAAATCACCATAATAAGGGGCTAGCCGGTCGTAATGTACTACTCTTGGTTTTGAGTTCGGTGACTTCCTTATTCGAACCACGACGTCATTCAGTCTTTTCACGACTGTATAAGGGCCTTCCCAGGAAGACTGAAGCTTCGGAGAGAGTCCCTTTCGTCGAATCGGGTTCCAGAACCATACCTTGTCACCTTCCTTAAATTCATGTCCGGTGGCTTTAGTGTCGTACCTGGTCTTCATCTTCTCCGTCGCTATGTTGATCCGTTCTCGGGCAAATCTGTGTACGTCTTCTAAACGGGCCTGGAGGTCTTGAACATAATCCACAGGCGAAGAAGGCGTATCCGGTGGACAGCCGAACAGAAGATCACAGGGCAGTCGGAGTTCCCGTCCAAAGAGCATCTTGGATGGTGTGAAGCCAGTCGTTTCGTGAACCGCGCTTCTATAAGCAAGCAGGAACAAGGGTAGTTTCTGATCCCAATCTTGTTGGTTTTTCGAAACGAAAAGAGAGAGGTTATTTAGAATAGTACGATTGAACCTCTCTACCATGCCGTCTGATTGGGGATGAAGAGGTGTTGTCTGGGTTTTGTCGATTCGAAGGAGTTTGCAGAGTCCTTGACATACAGCAGAAGTAAAATTCCTCCCTTGATCAGAGTGAAGCTGAAGAGGTGTTCCAAATCTGGAAATCCAGTTCTGAAGTAAGACTTCTGCTACAGTAGTCGCCTCTTGATCAGGAATTGGATAAGCCTCTGGCCACTTCGTGAAATAATCCATAACAACTAAGATGTTTCTATTTCCATTGTCCGTCCGAGGAAGAGGTCCCAAGATGTCAAAGGCGATTCTCTCAAATGGTGCACCTACATTATACCGCTGTAACTTACCACGACTGCGTGTTTTTGGTCCTTTACGGGCGTTACAGTCATCACATGTTCTGCACCATTCTTGAACATCATCTTTCAAGTTGTTCCAATAGAAACGCTCCCGGACTTTATGAATTGTCTTCATGACTCCGAAATGGCCACCTGCAGGACTGCTGTGTAACTCCTTCAGAACTTGGTTTATCCTTGATCGGGGAAGTACAAGTTGCCACTTAATTGACTTCCCATCTTCGGACTCCCATTTTCTATACAAGATGCCGTTTCTAATTTCGAGTGAATTCCAGAGGGCCCAATAACGTTTAGTTCCAGTACTGAGGCTAGAAATGTCCCGCCATTCAGGTCTTGAATTGTGTGATTGCATGAATTCTATAATCGGTTTAATGTCAGGATCGTTTATTTGTTCTTTGCGAATCTCTTCGTCACTCCAGGGATCAGATTGATGTTGGACGGCTCCTGAGATTTGGCGTACAGTTGGTGTAACAATCCCATATTTCTTTTCAGCAGAGGAGCAGTAGCGACAACCCTTGGAGCAGGGCTTACTTGATAAGGCATCTGCATTTCCATGCAACGACCCTTTCCGATGTTTAATTTCAAAGTCGTATTCCTGAAGTTTCTGTATTCATCTGGCTATCTGACCCTCCGGATTCTTGAAATTTAAAAGCCAAGTCAGAGATGCATGGTCGGTTCGGAGCAGAAATTTTCTTCCATAAAGGTAACTATGGAAATTCTCTACGGCCTTCACAATAGCGAGCAATTCTTTCCTGGTGACACAATAATTTCGTTCTGGTTTCGAAAGACACTTGCTCCAATATGCGATGACACGTTCGTGGCCGTCAATTTCCTGAGACAATACTGCTCCAACGCTCTCATTACTTGCATCTGTATCCAGGATGAATTGTTTTTCAGGATCAGGATAGGACAGGATGGGAGCCGATGTCAAGGCCTCTTTCAAGTCGTTAAATGCCTTTTCACATTCGTCCAAACACAAGAATTTTTGTTTGCTTTCGGTCAGCCTGTGTAGTGGTCTAGCGATTAAAGAAAACCCCTTAACAAATCTCCTGTAATATGTACAGAGGCCCAAGAAGCTTCTAAGTTCATGCACATTTTCAGGGCGGCGCCAGTCTCTAACTGCTGACACTTTTTCCGGGTCTGTTTGGACACCCGCTGCAGAAATTATGTGTCCAAGGTAGCTCACCTCATGACGAAACAAACGACATTTAGATGGATTCAACTTCAAGTTGGCATCTTTTAATTTATCTAGAACCTTTCTCAAATTACAAAGATGCTCTTCAAAATTCCGTCCGACAATGATGATGTCATCAAGATAAACGAGGCAAGCTTCTGGAGTAAGTCCTTTTAAAACTGTCTCCATTAGGCGTTCAAAAGTTGCTGGCGCATTACAGAGGTCAAAAGGCATGACCTTAAATTGCCACAGTCCATGTCCTCCAGTTGTGAACGCTGTTTTCTCACGATCGTCAGGATGAATCTCCACTTGCCAGTATCCACTCTTCAGATCGAGAGTGGAGAACCAATCGTTCCCGGAGAGTGTATCTAGTGTATCATCGATTCGGGGAAGAGGGTACGAATCTTTCTTCGTGATGTCATTCAATCGCCGGTAATCTACACAGAATCTTGTAGAACCATCTTTCTTTCGGACCAAAACGATGGGAGAGGCCCAAGGACTAGACGAGGGTTCAATGACGTCCTTTTCTTGCATCTCATTTAACAAATCTTTCACCTCTTCCACTTTGGCAAATGGCAATCTTCTGGCATTCTGTCGTATAGGAGGATGATTTCCAGTATTTATTTGGTGTTGCGTTAACTTTGTTCTCCCGACATCATCGGATGTTTGGGAGAATAAGTCTTTAAATTCATCAATAACTCTTCCTGCCTCGACTCTTTGCTCCTCCTTCAATTCAGTGTCTTTAAGTAATTCCAGGCTTAAGCAGTCGGAAGACTCCTTTGATGTTAAGCAGGGATTTTTCTCGATACAGGTAACTGGAGAGCATTTAGCTAGAACTTCACCCTTCTTAATTAATTTTAAATTTTTACTGACATTGATAACCCTGATGGGTACATTCTTTTTGGAGAGATCTACAAGACTGGAGGCCACCATCGTTCCGCTTGGAAGACTCCCGTCACTGGAAAATTCAACAACACTAAACCGGAAATTCTCCGTTTCTCCAGTAGATCCCTCTAAAATTATTTCTCTTCTAGCGGGGATAACAAAATCTGTTGAAGCAACAATCCGATGGCAGGTGTTTAGTCCTCCAGAACCTAAATGGAAAAGAGTCACGACTTCTGATGTGGAGTGCAGGGAGTTATTTTTAAAGTCAATAACAAAATCATATTTCCTCAGAAAGTCCAGTCCAAGTATAAAATCATCTGTAATTTCAGCTATGTAAACGGCATGGTCATAAGTAGCATTTCCAAATCTTATCACAATATTCATTTTTCCAATAATCGGGATTTTGTCACCAGTGACTGTTTGGAGGGTGACGCAGGGCGGTGTCCAGAGAATTTTCCTTCCGAGTTGTTCTGCAACATCTCTTCGCATGATGGTTACGTTGGCTCCTGTGTCAACGATCATTCGGCAGGGAGCTCCGTTGATGAAGGCTTCGACGAATAAACCATTTTCACCGCCACCTCTGGAAGATATCTGTAAAACTCCAAAATGGGGCTTTTCTTCAACTGGCAACCTCCGCCCCGCGAGACCGCCAAATTCTAGTTTTCCTGGTTGTTTTGAGAAGGGTCTTTAGCCCGTTTATTTAAGCGGGCTGAACAATTCCTTTGAACATGGCCCTCGTCGCCGCATTTCCAACATTTCACAGTTCTCTGGCCATGTTTATTGGGCCTTTCATCTCCTTTCCGGATAACCTCTCAAATTGTTTTTACCACTTCAGTTAGATTTTGCATCGAAGAGTCTGATACATCTTGAACCGTAGCACCTCTTACTGAGTGGCGATCCCTCCGTGAAGCTTGCTGAGCTGCTTCAAATTTCATTGAGTAAACCAAGACTGATTTCAAGTCCTTCAATTCAGCCATTCGCAGTGACTTTTGTATCTCTGGATCCCTCACACCGTCTATGAAATACTGCAGGGCCAGTGTTTCCCGTACCTCGGCAGGACAGTCGGAGAAGGCAAGATGGGAGAGTCTCTCTACATCTGCTGCAAGCTCTTGCAGGCTTTCATTCGATCTTTGTTGCCGGGTCTTTAACTAAAGACGGCTATAGTCCTTGAGGCACTTTTCTCCGAAGCGCAACTCCAGAGCGTTTGAAAGAGCTTCAAATTCCAGATGTTGATCTTCAGGAACAGTCCTCAAAATATCTGCAGCTTCTGCCCGTAGTGATGCAGCCAGTTGACGAGCCTTCGTGACTGGATCCCAACCATTGGCTTCTGCGACGATGGAGAATTGAGTCTTGTAGACTTGCCAGGATGTTTTTCCGTCGTACGTGGAAACTTTAATGCTTGATTTAGGAATAGCAGGTCCATGTTGAAATATTTCGGGCTCACGAACATTCGAGGATGGGTTTTCAGCCTTTATCTGTGCACCTTCCATTCTCTTCAATTTTTCCTCGACTTTCCTCTCAATTTCTTGCTCAAAGGTGTTTAATCTTTCATCAAATTTCTCTTCAACTCTACGGAGATTTTCCCCATTCTGTTCACAACTCTGCTGAATATTGCGAATTTTTATATCGTTCTCTTGGACCTTTTCCGCCAAAGCATCCACTTTATTGTTGATTACTTCAATAATATTAGCTTGGCCTTGTTCTATCTTCTTCTCCATATTATCTTGGCCTTGTTCTATCTTCTTCTCCATATTCTCTTGGCCTTGTTTTATCCCTTCTTTCATTTCTTTAATGAAAGCAAAAAGCTGTTCAAATTTTGCTTTGTCTGCTTCCTCCATCGCTCTAGTCTTCACCATTCAACCCCACTTCTGACACCAGTTGTTACGTTTTTAGCGTAGCGGGTTCGGATTGAATGGACTTTGTATGAGGACAGCACAAACAAATTTATTTACAGCTATTTACAGTTATTTACAGGATAATTTATAAAGTAAAAATTTTATATAAGTACAATTCAGCAGTCAACAGTCAATTACAGCGTAAATTCAAGTCTTACGCACGATAAAAACAGGCTACAAAACAGCTATCGTATAGCACAGCAACAGTTAATCACTTCGAGCTCAATAACACAGCGTTAACAGCAAACGCAAAACACAGCTCACAAATCCTTTAGTCCAGCGAGACGCTTTTTATTTCAGAGGAAACTCTCAACTAACTCGATCAAATCACTATAGCAACTAACTAACTCACGCCGGCTACTCGTCCTTATATAGCCGAGAAGCGCGTGCACCTGAGTCTCGTGGAAATTCTCAAAACATCACGCACAATCTAGCGGCTACTAGATTATTCCTTTCGCCAAACCAATCAAGCTGGCGCGAGGCTCCTCGCCAAACGTGGCCAACTTTGGCGAGTTTTCGTGCCGCTCGCCCGCTTGTAACAATATATATATATATATATATATATATAATTGTAATCAATAAATTAGCATACATTTTTCCTAATTTAAAATATCTTAATATACTACTACTTCCTGAAATATTTTACATATTTCAGGACGTAAAGAATATTAAATATGAATACAAATTAATATTGAATTTTAAATTGATATTAATAGATATGTAGCCTTCAAATATATCAAAACTGTATTGCTATTTTGAGAACTGTTTTTTATCCGAGTTTAAAATAAAGTGCAAATTACATATTAGTTTCAATATTTTTAAAAGAATATTTATCTTTGTATAAGATTTACAATTCAAAACTATATAACATGCTACTCACTAATTTAAAGACAAGTCAGCAAACATTTTAATTATGTAATTGATTGTGAAAATCTATCAGATTATTTCTGCACCCAAATCCTCGAATCCTTTCTGTTGAAAGCACATGCAGAATTCCAAGTTAATGATTTTCTTAATAAGGTAATGAATTCTTTTTCTCAGATAATGAATTTCTTAATCTATTCTAAACTGATCTTCAACTTTGAAGTGTCCTTTCAATGTACACTTGAGCTACCAATAGGGTGCAGACGACTTGCATAATGTTTGATCATGAAGTCTGTTTGATGTTAAAATATTTAATATAGGAATAAATATAAAAAAGGAAGTGGATAAAAGAATGCTAGCGTTCGCTAAAAAAAACTAAAATTAAAACATGTTCGCTTAACTACCCTTATTAAGTTAAATTTCATTTAAAAAAATCCCATTAATATTCAGATTTGTGACCTGTAGCACTTGCAGTTATAATCACTACCCGAGTAAACATTTCTACAAATTCTTGAAAATTATCCCTAAGAAAATTAAATAGGAAGATAACTTTATAATTAATAGTAACAAAGAAATTTTGAATTTTCTAAATCACAACAATTTTAATGTTAATACTTATGATTTTGAAAATTTATACACTAATCTTCCTCATGAAAAATTAATAAAGGTCAGCATGTCTATATTTGAAGAATATTTAAATGAAAATAATATAACTAAAAATAACTGGCTGGAATTGCGTAAATTTAATATTACGAAAATTACATTTTTAATGGGATTAATTTTTATAAACAGATAAAGAGAATTCCTATGGGAACAGCTTTTTCAAGTGTTTTAGCTAACATTTTTTTACATCACAATGTGAAAAAAATTATTAAACGTAACTTAATAAACGGGTGAAGGTATATAGGTGACTTACTTTTATTAACTTAGATAATACGAATATAGTAACTAATTGTAATCCAAAAGAGTTAATTCTAAACAAAACAAGTGAAAAACAATTTGTAGCCAACTATCTGGACTTAAAAATTAAAATTGCTAATGATAAAATACTAGTGGATATCTATGATAAAAGAGACTATTTCAACTTTAAAATAAGAAAACTTAGCAATTATCCTTCTAATTTGAACTTCTAATTTTGCGGGATTGTGTCACTTGCGCTCAATCCCATTAGAGCTAACTCATTAGAGGGTGTCATTTGCGCTCACATGGTAGGTTTACTGCAATTTAATCACTTTTGGCAGGAAAACTTGGCGTGCATCTAGAGGGGCTAAAGAGAATGCCCGTTTCTCGCATTCATAAGATTAAGTGACATAATTAAGGGTCCTTATCTTCGAAATATTCATTTTTTTTTCTCACGGTAAAACTGTAAAATTTTCTTTAAGAGCGCCAGATACATTTTTAATAGTTTATTTTAGATTAGGGGTTAGATTAAATTTAGATGAAAAAGGGAGAGCGAAAAATTATATAAATCTAGCTCAGGGATGCACAACCTTTTCAGGATGAGGCGCCAAAATATGAAAAGAGATCATGGCGAGGGCCAAAAAAGCACATGAATGCTAAAAAATATTAAAAACGCAAAAACATTGGAGTTTTTTTTATGGCAATACGCATGAATTACAATTATTACTTTACTTATTTTATTCATGCACACATTATGCAATAAATAAATGAATAAAACACAAACATTATAGCTACGAAATAGCTACTAAAAAAAAAAGATTCCTGCTAAAAAGGGTGCAAACGTGAAATAGAATATCAGAGGAAAACGTTTTGGTAATTATACAGAGAACGCTATTTAAATTTTCAGAAAAAAAATTAATAATCGAAAGTAGTAAAAAAATGAATTTATTTAAAGTTATTGATTTTATGTTGGGTTTAATATTAGTTGTAGCAATGCGTAGAACAGCAGAAAGGTTCTCATCTCATTCTTAATTTTGATTTTTTTAAATTCATTAGTGAGAAAATTTGCTCACAAATGTAAGTGCTTTTAAGAAAGTTGCATATGCAGCTGCATTTTTCTTTAAGCATAAAAATTCCTATAGCAAATCTTTATAAAATTCTAATATCGGTTTACCTTTGAACTGATTTTTGAAAAAAATCAGACTTCTGTACATCAATTTAGGCTAACTGCATACTCTCATCCACTAGATTAACATCAACAGAAAATAGAGAAGAAAATTCATCAAATTTCGTTTGGCACTTTTCAAAATCTGAAAACCGATCATCAAATGCTTTATGAAAGATTTGAATTGGATCCTCATACTGCATTTTCATGTGTGGAAATTTTTCATGTTCGCGAGCTTCTCCTATACGAAAATCGTACTCGCCGTTAGCCATGAAGGGAACATACTGAAAAGCTTCGTAATAAAAAGTAAATAAACTTAATGAACAACTGTTAATTATTTATTCTGATGTAGTATCGTTTTCTTTTCAGATTTTTCATTTGAAAAAAGTCTCATTTCATTTTAAATTAGTCATATTTTATTAACAACATTCGCGGGCCAACTTCGAAGGCTATGCGGGCCAATTTTGGCCCGCGGTGCATAGGTTGTGCATCCCTGATCTAGATGATAGAATAAACCGAACAGTAGAAAAATATTCTTTTGACAAGGACTAAAAGAGCTGCCTTGTAACTCTTGCTAATATAACAAAATTGTTATAAAATTATTTTAAAGCAATGATTAATAAGCAATGATTTAAAGCAATGATTAATTTTATTTGAAATGTTTTTAAATAATACTAATAATAATTGAAAAATAATTCAATAATAATTGAAAAATAATTCAATAATAATTGAAAAATAATTCAATAATAATTGAAAAATAATTTTTAGTAATAAAATAGAATTGAAAAAACTAAGCAAGTGTAAACTTGAAGAAATAAAATGCTTTTAGGTAATATGAATATTTTTTCATGCATTGGTTACTCTTTCTTACTTTTTTGCATATATTAATCTTTCTACTTACCATCAATGGTTAAAATTGTATTTAAGTTGCAGTGTGAAAGAGAATATTTTGTGTATTTTAAAAACTGTTAAATTGAAATAATTTATTTGATTTGTGTTATATATTTGAATAATAGCATTTTCTTAATAAGCTATTTATATATACTTACAAGTTTTTTTTTGTTGATACATTGAATAACCACTTTACAATGTTGGAGTATTTCAAAGAAATTTTTAAAACGCACATGTCTACTGCTAAATAATTTTATCTAATTATCTTAAAGATGATGATGAAACTAAAAGCAAACGCATTTTCTTAATACTTATTACTAACACTTAATTACTATCACATTTGATAAGATATTATGCTTCAAAGATTCTAAATTATTCAGCATGAAATTAAAATATTTATTTCCTTGTAAATTATAAATTTAAACAGCAGTTATGCTTTAAAAAAATCCTTCTTAAAATAGTCGAATATTTCAGTTGGGGGAAAAGACTCCTTATATAGAGAACATCATCAAATAAATTGAATAATTATATAACAATTTATGTAATTTGAATAAAATTGTCTTCAAGGGAAAATGAAACAAAGTTTGTTTTCCCTCATATAATGTAAGGCAAGCAAATGTTCAAATTACCGTCAATATTTAAAATTTTTAAAAATGAAAATAAAATAATTATTACATTTTTAGCCTTTCCTTAGAACTACTTAATTTGTTTGAATATTATACTATGCCAAACTATAATTTATACTAAATATGGAAATTAAGGCTTGAGCGCAAATGACAGAACCAATTTTGCATCGTTGCTATTAATATTTTATCATTTCCTCCATTGTTTCTGAACAGAATAGGAGGATTTGGCTTCTTTTCCCATATTAAGTAGTTTCCAGTATGAAATAAGATTTTAATAAAATTTTTCTTTCTGACTATTAAGGTTTTAACTTCAGAATCAAATAATAGCGCCATTCGTATCATAAAATAATGTATAAATTCATGGATAGAAAAATAAGGAAATGCATAGCACAATGAATTGAGCGATGCAAGGCCTTTAAAACAGTAAAAACATTGAAATATCAATGGTTAAAATTTTTCCCGAGGAAGCATGGGAAGGCAAGAGTGCAAAATTAATAATAAAATATTTAAGCGAAATTTTTTACAACCATTAATAATGGAACTACCTGGTCGACAAAAACGGCTAGTATTTCATAAAAACGAGGAGGAAGTGTTGGTTAATTAACTCTCAAGTAATTACATTTTTAATTTAAATATAATCGGTGGAAATTATTAATAATTAATTATCTAGATGGTAAAATATTGAGTTGATAATCATAAAGCTTTTAATCCTCTAGATAGCTCTTGCATTCAAAAATAGTGTTAACTTGAATAAAAATTTATCATAAGTAATAAATAAAAGTTAACCAGTTTAAATATATTAAAAGAAAATCCTGATTTTGAAAGAATTTAATTCACCTGATGTGCATTAGCATTATAAGTACTGATTATTATGTTTGATGGGTTTTTTTATCCAATCAATTTCCTAATTTTTTTCTTCTTAAAAATCCTTGGCTAGAAAATAAATTGTGAATTCTGAATTAAATTTGAAACATCTTATCGACTCTCTCAAATCGGGGTGTGTACAGGGGGGAATTGTGTCACTTGCGCTCACATTGTGGGTTTACTGGGATTTAATTACCTTTGGCAGGAAAGCTTGGCGTGAACCTAGAGGAGCTCTAGAGATTTCTCCCATTTCCATTGATAAGAGAATGATTGCTGATTGAGGGTCCTTTTCTTTGAAATAATTACCTTTTTTTTCGCACGGTAAAACTGATAAGTTATCGCTAAGAATGCTAGGATAGTTTTGGAAAGTTTTTTTTTTTTAATTTTTTCTCCGTTTTTTGGATCTAATTTTAAATACGAATAACAGTATTGAAGCTTTCAAAACATCAAAAGGAAAGCCATCAGTTGTGTATAATAAATATCAATATCGGAAATATCGCTGTAGCTTTGAAAATGTGG
Organism: Argiope argentata; assembly: GCA_026289955.1. NCBI lineage: Eukaryota > Metazoa > Arthropoda > Arachnida > Araneae > Araneidae > Argiope > Argiope argentata. The sequence continues at coordinate 6,803,425 of JAOUZG010015275.1, read as the reverse complement.
TAACATTACGCTACATTAACGAAAAGTCTGAAAAATGTAAATGGCTGCTAGAAACAAATGACAACTGTCTTCTCTCTGAAATACAGCATTTGTGTAAGACAGATGAAGCTCACATTGATGTCAAGGAACATTTAATAAAAATTAAAATGATAGTTCAAGATTATCAAGCAATGTCTACTTATCATCAAATTTCGAATTTTTAATAAGGGAAATAAAATAATTATTGCATTTATAACCTTTCCTTTCGAACCAATTGATGTGTTAAATTAATTAAAAAATTAATTTATTTTAAATATACAAAAAAATCCTTTAATTACTACCCTAATTGTAAAATAGTCCAAAAGAATTAGAAATAATATTTGATAGGTACTAAATATTATAAATGTATGTAAAATAGGCTCTAAATATTCTAAGTGTATGTAAAATAGACAATAAAAATTCTAAATGTATGAAATTTTAGAATACCAAACTTCCATAATAATTGTTTTAGATGTAAAAACATCAAAAATTGTTTATCTCAATAGTTTTCAATACATCATTTCAGTAGGAGTAAAATTGTCTTAGCAATTATTTCAATCTAGATTCGCAATGGAAAAGAAATTGAAATAAAAAAAGAATGTGCATAAGTGGATTACTTCGATCACAGGATTCTGCCAATTATTTGCCAGTTTTAAATTTTGGAATGCGACATTTTTTTGTTGTTTAAAAAATACTGGGGGAATATGGTAGTTGAATTTTTAGGTAAAGAAAAATACAAGTTTTGGCTTTAAATTCAGGTTTCATAGATACAAGTATATAAATTAACAAATAAAAAATCTCGGTAAATAGACTGATTAGAGCGTTCAACACAATTATCATTCAATAGATTTTGTTTCCTTCGCAATTATTTTTGTTCCGTTAAGATCATTAGCTTTCTGTTGCTTGCTTTAAAAAGAGTATTTTTAAAATAGCAGAAATAAGGAAAATCTGTCACATTTGAATAATAAGTTTATAAATAGTTTTTAATGAAAACTGACAAAACACTTATTACAACTAAGCAGAAGCAGTAAATTTTTTGTAGTTTATTTGCCTTTAAAAATGAAATAAACTCTCGGATAAATACACTTTAAAGTAAAATAAAACATAGCCTATTAAAATTGTTTCATCAGTTCAATTAAAGAGAATGATTCAAATTATATCACTATTTTTCCAAGCTCAATAATGAAAAATGGGTTTTGATTTTCAAGTTCATATTAATATATAAAATCTGAACTCAAGTTTGATATTTCATGAACTATAGCACTTCTTTTTTTTATATCCGTCTGTTTCTCAAGAAATAAAATTAATGATAATGATTATGAATGGTTTCTGAGAGCTACGATTGACTTCTTGATCTGAACACCAAATTCAGGAAATAATTTAAATTCCAATTCAAGCCTCTTTTAGAGGACCCTCCCCCCACCTTTATACACACTAAAAAAAAAAAAAGAAAAAAAAAAAAGAATAACCTAACTTTAACTTTCAAATATTTGAATTAAACTATACTGTAATAAGCACTAAACTGTGGCGAATAAAATTTACTCTCTAAACTCAAATGTGTTGCCCGTGCTTGGTTGCGAGCTCGGCCTGATTTTTTCTCGCCAATACAAGTGTATATATAAACATCATTGACAGTTTAATAATTACGTATTTATTTTAATGCAAATAAATTTCCTTGTTATTTATAATATGTTATTTCTTTTTTACCATAAATATTCGAAACGTATTATACCGTGAATATATTAAATGATGATTAAGAATGAAATAATGAAACTAAAAAATGTTTTATTGAAAATGTTAAATAGTAAAATTTTATAAGTGTGATAGTAATAATTAAAATTTATAAAAATATGCAATTAAGATCTAAAAAGAAACCAGCGGATATTTTAAAGATAAGAAACTGTCAAAGAAAGAAATGCTATCTTCACAGATAAAACTTGCATCTGATTGCCAACCTTTACCACTCGCGGTACGCATCTACCCTAAAATCACCGTTTTCGAAAATATTTCGAAATTCTTTATATTCTTGTATCAAAGTCAACACATTTACGATCCCAAAAATGATTTACTTTTTTTTTTCTGAGGTTGTTAGAAGCAAAGTTGCCGACAAAATTATAAATAAGAAGTGAAATATTTAAATCTGATATCAATGAGAAGAAGGCTCGAGGTTTAAAAATTGAGTTCGGGGAGAGATTTTGTATGACGGTAGTATATATTTAGAATATTGATAAAATAATAAACTCAATAACCAATTTTGAAAGTTTCAATAAAGCTTATTTACTTGTGTATTATTGTGAGCGAGCGCTGGACCAGTATAGTGATTACAGAAATGGCAAAGCATTCACAGGACTTTAGTTCGATCCTGGGCTAAGTTCTTTTTGTTTTCTTTCTAAATTATTTCGAAATAAGTTAGCGGTTTTAATTTATATCTTTTTCTTTGTTTATGCAAATTTATTTATGCTCCTAATTCCTGGAATGTAATTTAATTTTTAGAAAGAAAAATAATTATAAATACGAATGCTTTTTTTTTAAATCTTCAGAAAAAAAAAGAAGTCTTAAGTCACTTTTACATTATCTGTTTTTTTTAAAAAAATTGAAATAATGATAGAAATATTTGAACATGTGTAAAATTAACGATGTTTTTAGGTAAATAAAAGAAATAAAATGTTTACTTATGGCTCCTTCTATTTATATATTACCTCTATGAGCAATACGCAGCAAAAAAAAAAGTTTCTTCGCATACTGCTACGCACAGGGTTTACCACAGTGAATCGTGCGCAGATTGGCAGTAGTTATATTAGTACCCCCTTATTAGCCATATAACAAAGGTTATATTTAAAAAATATATGTATTTTTTGCTGTTAAATAGTATTTTACCATAAATATTTCATTAGATAGCTTTTTTTTGTTCGATATTCATTATTTTATTAACTAAGAAGCATTAACTGTTAAAAATAATTAATTGACATTCTTATTTATTTATTCATAAGCATGGATTAAAGATTTTAAACAGAATTTTTATTTGTTATCTATGCAAGAATTTTAATATTAATAACTAAAAACATTAAATCTAAACAATCTTAGTTTTTAAAAAATATTTTTAAAAATTAAACATTTAATAATTTGTATTTACTTATCTTTTATTTTTTGCTGCATTTAAAGTAAATTGCGAAAAATGAATGAACAAGGCAAATAAAGGCATGTTCATCAATGCATATTTTTACTGCAAAATAAAATATTCTTTCATTTTAATTTTGTTGATTGGTAAGATATTTATACATTGATTATCTTATCAAATAATATTCTGGATTTAATTATATATCTTTAATACTGGAAGATAGATTAATGTTATTTCGAAAAGAGAGGAAACTATTAAATAATTTCACTTTCAGAAGGCAAGTTAAATATTATCAATGTTCTAATAGAATAGAGAATGTTTAAATAATGTATATATCCAAATTAATCTAAGAATTTTCAAAAGAAAAACCGTGGACATTTTAAACTTTTTAAAAATTATTATAAATAGTTTATAAACACAAGGTACTGAGCATGCATGCTACATTACTAAATTATAAGATTTTTCGTGGTCTTTGGAAAAAAAATTTCATTTTAGAAACTGAAAAGTAATTGCTCATTGTTCAGTACATTTTACCATTCTAATTTTTCTTTTTTAAAGAGCCACATATTAATTGTTAACCCAAATTATCAAATATTAAATTTTTTTAATCTTGTGCTTCACAAGTTACATTTTTTTTAGAAAATAATTTAAATAGAATATTAATTTTGAGTAATAGATAAAAATGTATTATTAACTTATAGAACAAATTAAAATATTACTGTAATCTAAAATTTTTCAATGATCAGGAAAAATTATTCAAACCCCACGCCCCTTTTTTAAAAATTCATGCCTCTAAATTTGAAAGAAAAAAAAGCAATCAAAGAGAGGCAAATTAAAAATGGGTTCTTTCAAGAAAACAGAAGACAAACATAACAAATGTGAAACAAATTTATTAATGTTAGTACTTAATATCACATTTTTTATGTTTGCTATTCATATTTTATTATCTTCTAATATTTAGTACATAATAAAATAAGTAATAGTTACGATTTGAAAGAAGAAACATAAATAATTTCGAAGTATACTGACTAGCAACTAGATATGCTTTAAGGCCCTCCAAGAACATTAACACAAGTGTCCTCAACAAAGTTATTGTGTCCCTTTATTTGGTTATATTAACATGAAAATAAGAATGAATACAATTTAATGATTTTTTTAAAAAAAATCAAAATATTACATTTACAATTCCCAAGTTTTTATGAACAAAATTATAACCTAGAAAATCCATTTTTCTAGAGACAATTGATAATTATGAACAACTGTAATTGCCTTAAGTTGAGGATGAAGATGTAAAGAACAAGTTAAGTGTATAATTTTATAATAAATAATTAAGAGATGAGCTATAAGGAAGTGTCACATTACAGCGCCTTTTATTCTATTTCTTATTATATATTATGATTTGGATTAATTTTCTTCATAGCTGCAAAATCATTTAACACTGTGTCTAACCACATATTAAGAGTTAAAAAACAGCATAAATTCAATACAACCTTAAATAGACAAATGCATGCGTAAAAAAATTAAGTTTGCATAATGTTATCACAAATATTTTGGAATATTAAGCATTATTTCAATCATTAAAAATTTTTATATTGGAGTATAAACTTCAAATAGATATTTGCTGTAAATAAAACAATTATTGCAAAGTAAGAAACAATTACTTTACTATTCAAATGGTAAAAATGTACTTTTTGAGGGGGCAGGTGAGTGATAACTTTTTATGATATTCATAAGTTTTTTTTTTTTTTTTTTTTTTTTTTTTTTGCAGAGAAGTAAACAGTGTACAGAAAATAACAACCTAAACTATTTTATTAAATTTGTAAAAACAGTTGACTACAAAAAATCAGTTTAGCATCCCAATCTTCAGATACTTAAAATTTTATTGATGTACATATGCAGGAAAACTTGTAAATAAAACATTCATCTAATTTTTTTTCTATAATATTATTTCATATGTACTTTTTTATTTCTGTAAATACATTAATATGCATTGAGTGACAAAACTAATGACCTACACAAGATCAATATTGTATTAAAATACACATGATCAAAAAATAGGAATCCAAACATTACTTTGGGTTTTAAAAAATTCAACTGGGGAATGAATTAATTTAACAGACAAACATGAAATATGCCTACAAGATATTTTAAAATGCAGTATTAACATAATAAGAAATGAAAACAAAAATAATTTCAATATTCTACAGGAACAATAAACAAGCATACTTTTTAATGAGGAGTTTTTCAAAGAGCATTTTCTTACCTACTGCACTCTTGAAAGCCTGACAGTAATTTATCAACCTAAGTATTCTAGGACATACGCAGGTTTAATCCTTTAGATAAATTAATGTCTACAAATTATGACTTGCACAAAAGAGTATTACTGTAAATAAATAAGTTTGGTCCAATTGCTTCTCACATATTCATACTACTAACATTTTTAACCAAAAAAAAATCATGCACACTGATTAATAGTCACTTATAATTTATGAGATTTTCAATAAAAAAATTTCATTACAGGTCACTGATGCTATGTTTTCAGTTTCTCTTCAGTCAAAAACTCACTTCATTAGATACATCTTGAATTCCCTGTAAAGAGATTGCCAGACCATTCATCATGACTAAAGCATTGATGACAGAATCTCAAATAAGCTAGATCACATTAAAATGGAACAGAATGGAAAATCAAATATCTTATAACAGAATTTACCAAGCTTTCAATATACAATTTGAGATAATATATTTTGATCAGAAACTGTACTATAAGAAGATTCCAGAGATATTTAGTCTTTTGTAATTATGAAATATAAAGATCAATCATGACAACTGAAAATATTAAATAGCTATACGATTCATAGACAATCCAAATGGATACATTACCTATGAAGTTCAATTACAATTCTGACAAGCATAGAAAATCTTTTATGTCTTTACATACTGGTTTTACAACTATATAGCTCTCAAACTGCAAGCAGCATCAAAATTCTTGTATTTCATAAGGGAATTACACAAATAAAAACTTTCATAAATTGCAATAGTCTATGAAAAATGTAAGCAAATTTTGTAATGCAATTTTATTTTTTCTTTACCTGCATCAATGAAGGGAGAGGAGGGGGGAGGGCATTTATATGCAATAAGATAATATATTACTTGAGAATTAGTCTTTTCCTAAGTTCTGAAAAATACTAGGACTAATTATGGAAACCATGTACTTTGATTCACAATCAAAATTCAATAAATATTAAAAACTAAATTTTAATTTTAAGAAATAAGGTTCTTTATTCATATTAAATATATTTACTAATTAAGCTGCTCTGGTTTTAGAATTAAAGACAAGAAATGATGGTAAAATGAAAATATAAAAGTTGAATATTAAACAGTAAAATGATAAATTGTATGAATGATGGCTTTAATGGATTATGAAATCTTTTATAATATTTTACAATGAATTGAAATAAAAAGTATATCTGCATTTCAGACATAAAACATGTCATAGCAAAACAATGAACTGACACTACACAACACATGAGTAATACTCAAATATATCAGAATATTGTTGAAGTTTAGCACGTTTGAAGACTTCATTTGCTGCTGCCATGATTATCATTGGATGTTTACTGTCAGTATCCAGTGAAAGAGTCAACTGTAAATCTTTTTGTAAATACTTAAGAGAAGTATCATTTGGAAAGGAATCCAACTTCAGAGCTGCTTTTTTTTCTTGAATAAGACGTGAATATAATGGCCCTCCTTTTAGGAGTGCCAAGAAGGTCCAACGAGATAGATGGGAATGTTCCACAAGTGCTATGGCTTCTGCAAAGGCAGCATGTATTACAGCAATTAATGCACTATGAATAATTTTCACCTTCAAAGCACTGCCAATATCAAAGCTAAGATGATATGCATCATCTGCAAAGGTATTTAAGGTACTTAAGCATTTCTCATAAACTTCCTGATCGCCTGCACTCACAAGTAACATAGCTCCATCTTCAGCCATTTTCAATGATCCAGTGAGTGTAGCTTCCATATACCTTCCACCTTTAAGGTTGATAGCTTTTGAAATTTCTTTTGATGCAGTTGGATCCATTGTAGTCATTTCCACGTAAACTTTAGATCCCTGTGATGACCTTTCAAGTCCTGATAGAATGCCACGATCACCAAAAAGCACATTTTTTGTGGCATTATAATCAGAAAGACAGCAGAAAATTACGTCACATTTTTGAACCATATCATATGGAGACTCCACAAGCTGAGCTCCAGCTCTAGCAAAATCAATACATTTTTCAAATGTTCGATTCCAAACAAAGACTTTGTGATTTGTAGTGAGAAGGTTTTTAACATGCCTTTGACCCATCATTCCGAGACCAATAAATCCTATCTTCTTTGTTGTTGGTTTAACATTTTTTTCAATTACTGCTTTGTTTGGTTTACGTAAATTAATTATAGGACCTATCTTAGGTTGAGTGTAATCGCGCCTGATGATAGTAGATCTTTGCTTAATTCTTCTTATTTTAGCAGTTTTCTTTTTAAAACCACTTGTCGATGCTTCAGGAGATGCCTTTACTTTGACTAGAATTTTATCCTTTTTGGAACCTATCTTAGGTTGAGTGTAATCACGCATGATAGTAGATCTTTGCTTAATTCTTCTTACTTTAGCAGTTTTCTTTTTAGTACCACTTGTCGATGCTTCAGGAGATACCTTTACTTTGACTAGAAATTTAGCCTTTTTGGGAGCTTCTTCGGTGATTTGTTTTATAGCTAATTTTAAACTATTGGACATTTTCTTTGATTTTGAAGCAGACTGTAGCATTTCTTCAGAATGATGTACAATATTCTGATCTTGTATCCATGCATAATTTTCACTCCCAAAAAAGAATACATAATGTCGTGCCTTTTTAGCAGCAGATTTTGTATTTGTAGGAGGTTGTACAATCATAGCTGGCCAGAAAGGAAAAGACTTCATCTTTGCCCAAACTAAATCTCCAATATCAAAATATTTTTTGTCAGCCATCCTCAGTTAGAAGTCTTTATACCTATAATTAAACAAATGAAACAAGCCAAGTCAGATTCTTTACATCATTAAGTGCAGAAGTTTAAGGCATACTACCGATTTAAATAACTAAAATAGCTTATAAATTGAACTTCTGCATGAGTCAATGTATTTATGTTAAAATATAAAGTGTTAGAATTTAGAAAAAAAAGAGAAACTGGCATTCATGAGAGTCGATGCAAATAAAAAGCCATGAAATTGAAATTAACCGTCCTATAAATTACACTTACTCATTTAAGAATAAAATATACATTTCTTTTCAATAAAATGGGACAATTTATATTTTTAAAAAATCAGAAGCATTCTACATCTTCCAATTATAATTTTAAATGCATTTATAGATTATATAGCTCAATATAACAAATCAGCCCTTTTATTTCATTAAGGAGACAGTCTAAATTTTAAAAAGACATTGCTTCATATAACTTTTAACTTATTTGAAGGCTCAGTCCCTTCTAGTGCACGTATGCTACATGTAAAATTTGTTTATCTGTTTAAAATTTCAGTCTATATCTTCAAATTCTTTAGTTTTTTTTTTGTTTAAGCATTAGGCTTTCCTAAAAAGAGAAAATGAGTATATTGAAATGTTTAATATTTATTAAAAATTAATTAATAAAAAGGATGTACTTTTAAAAAGAATTCACAACATTTAGCATAAAACAATAACATAAAAAACAAATAAGAAAAAGCATATAAAATGTTTTTAAAGATTTATAGGATACTATAAAATTAGCTAAGATAAAAAATTACCTACTTCAGACATTACCTACTTCAATACTTTTATTAATGCTGAATACTCATTCAACAGAAGAATTTTCATGAGGAAGAATACAAATAAAATGTAAAACTCTAGTTTTTCATTTATTTAATTCAATTAAAAGAATAGCTAGTTCAATCCCATTTTCCAGAGATTACAATCAAAACTGTGTAACCAAAAGTTGACCAAGAAATCTATGAACTCTGCATTTATTTAATCCTTTCTGATGAAAGTATAATACAGAAACTGCTCCCCCCCCCCAGTTTCTTCTTATTACTTGTTTTCTGCTAAAACGCAATTTCTCATCAATGCAAAATTTATTAGAGATGAATTCATTTTATATTTTTAGGTATTTTTAAATAAGCAAATGGCAATCACACTAAAAAAGCTTATAACTACTGGATATTTCTTTTGTAAAATGTATAACTTGCAATATTTGTCCCCTCATATTCCTGCATTTTTTAAAAAAATCCATTTTACAGTAAATGAAAATTTAAAATAACTTTAGCCATTTCCTGAAAAAAAAATGTAACACAAAAAATTTCGGTTAAAGTGGTCATTAGTGTGCCCCCGAGTTTGCCGCCAATATGGCAACCCAACACAATGCTCTTGTAGTAGCCATAATGTTTTATTTACTTCTTCCTACAATAGTTGAGTTGCACATGAACTTTAACTCTTTTATAAAAAATTTTAAATTAAAAATAATATCAATTAAATATTTTTTATCTGTATCATAATTAAGCTTTTTTGCAATTATTTATTATTTACTGTTCATGTTATCCACACAGTCCTTATGTTCAATATGCTAGCGAAGCTACTAGCTTTCCGCTCCAGTGGCTAGCGAAACCGTAAGATGTTTTTTTAAGTTAAAACATTCTGCTTGGTACCGGGTCCAAAAACAAATTGTTATTGGTAAAAAAAATCATAATTATACTGCAAAAAGTGGTAACCGTAACTACTTTGTCCGCCATCTTTATTGGCGACTTGGCACCCTTGGCGCTGAAAGGGGAACACTAAACCACCCTTTTACCAAAATTTTTTCTAAACTTTCTTTTAAAGATTTACAATAATAGTTTTACTAATATTATAAATATCAGATGCATAAAAAGCCAAAATCATTCTGGGAGGATAATCACTCGCACATATGTGAAACCAGCTGAAAACCTCCAATAATTAATTCTACAATTCCTAAGAAAGATATTGTCTCTTCTTGCGTAGTAAAAAGTAGTAACCTTGTACAAGGCAAGAAAAGTCAAGATAAAACAAATTTTTATTTTCAGAGGCCTAGTATATTTCAGCTATTATTACAATCTTTAGAGATTGGCATTTTTTTAGATGGGGAAAGAATAACAAGGAAATTTAAAATTCTCTGTATTTTCCAGGTTTTTATATATATATATTTTATTTCCTTGCATTTTAAAGATTTTTAAATTCCTTGTTTTCCTATTTTCTCGCATTCTCCTGGCGGCACGATAACCCTGATAGGTAACATTTTAATTCCTGATATTTGAAATTCAATAGACATTTTATCAAATCTGCAAGCAACATCTCATACAAATGATAATAAAACAAAAAAATATAAACATAAATATTTCCTTCTGCAGCAAATGACATAATTGCAATGCTGAAAACAAAGAATTTGATATCAAAAGAAATTAATCATTAATCAATGCTCAATAAAAGTCATAAAAACAAAACAAAATTTTGAATTCATCTAAAGGAATTACTTGAAATAAAAATTTAATAAAATATTGCTGTAAAAAATGATGGGTAAAATTCAACATAAAATTTAAAAAATTAAACATAAAAATACAAGACAGAAAGTAAATTTCATGATAAAATGAAGGTTTTTGCATCTTAAAAAATGGTAAAATCAGAGCTTTCTTTATGAAGATGGAGGAGCACACAGTTTTCCTAGTTTCCTGTCTTCAACAAAAAATACCTGTTGTTAAACTTTTGAGTCTTGAAAATTTCATTTTGAAACTTACATCATAAGATTGTCTAAAGCAAACACCAACACATATTTCAATTGTTGTTGAATGAAAAGTATACAACTTTTTTTTTTCACCATTTAAGAATATTATATAATGCAGTGTATAATAATCACGAAACCTTTAAAGTTTAAGTTAACATCAAAAGTTTAGAATTCATTTCAACACTAAAGAAACAATAAATCAATGCATAGCAGAAAAATAATTTCATGAATTATTTCAAATAAAAATTTTATTATATCGCTGTAGGAAATGATGGTTAAAATTCAAATGATTACAAAAGCTTTAAAATATACACATCACAATACCAGGCAGAATATAATTTTTGTGATGATGAAAGCATGCATAGTTTTAATAATTTGTCTCTGCCAATGAAATTAGCATGGCCTTTACCTAGGGAGAGACATCTGGCAATCGCCAACGAAAAACAACACCTTTTTTTAAAACTGAGTTATGAAACTTCATTAGTGTTTCCTCAGTAAATGTCATAACACATTTAAACGGCTTTTGAATGAAAATTATACTACACTTTCTTCTTTAACATTAAAGACAATTATATAATGCAGTAAGCAGTAATCTTTGAACCTTTAAAAACAGAGAACAAACTCTGTGTATTCTTTAATTCTGTCATCATACCTTCTTAAATTTTAAAAAAAAAAGATTCTTACAAGTCTTATTCCATGAATACCATAACAAGTTATGGTGAAACAATATCCACTGTTACAATGTGAAAACGTAAAATTTAGTTCTTCAAAAAAATAGTTTACAATATTGAAACACAAAAATATTCGAGCTTCTAAAGAGCGTACAGCATCATTTATTACCGGGCTGGGATTATCCGGAGGACGCATTGGGGATCAGTACAGGTTCCAATTAATGCCTGTAGACGGCGCTAGTAGTCTGCAGCCCTCTATAGGCGTTAACACGAACTATAATAGGGGTTATAAGATTTGGCAAATAAGCATATTTTAGGCGAATTAATCTAATCTTTTAATTTTTTTGCGCGAGTTTTTTCTATTTTATTCCATTAAAACTTAGAATCATCAAACAGTTTTGTTTCTATTACTCTTTCTGAAACTTATCTCGTTTTTTTTACTTATTTCTTTCAATAATTTATGTGATAATTTTTTTACTTGAATTGAATTTGATGTAAATAAAGGATTTATTACTATTAAAATGTATTTATTTATTAAAAATTTTAAAGACATTTACTAAAAGTTATTATTTATTAAATAAATTATCAAAAAATATAAATATGTTTATTTATTTTATTATTATATAAATTTTTTTATTTGAAAGAAAACGTCTCCAACCCTGAAAAATAAAAATATTTTGATGTAAAATTTAATAAATAAATATTTTGATGTTATTACGGTTTGAAATAACATTTGGCTGTAAGGACTCTAAGTATAAATTTTTCTACTTTATACAATTCTTTTCTAATAAAAAGGAAAGTGTGTGTGTCTGAAGAGAATAAATATGCTTTGGAGAGGGGGATGTATTTTTTGGACGTGCAATTTTTATTACTCAAAAATTGCAAAACAGATAGATTTTTTAAAAATAGTAACTTCCAAAAATATTTTATTAAAAAAAGTTTAATTCATCTTTAAAATAAAATTACATTTATATATATCCTTTTAATTAAAAAATCTTACGATATTTCTGCTTCATTTCTACAAATTTTTAAATATTACTTTTCAACAATATCGTTAAAACGAAAGGGAAATCATTTTCATTCTTCAATCAAAACTGAAAAAATTTCTTTTGTTAAATTATTCATACTTCGAATATAATAAAATTAATAGATTGCATGTTATCGATAATTTGTCTTTCGAAGCAGATTGTTAAACTTAGAGCTTCTAAATTTGGTTGACAGTTATTTCTTGGATAGCAATATTAAGAAATGTTTTTTTGAAAATTTTAATTCAAAAAATTTAAAACTTCCTGCATTTTTTAAAAATTCCGATATAATGACCAAAAACAAATTTGCACTCTTTTAAAATTTAAAATCTAGTTTTGTTATCTCTTTTTCAATTTCATTTAATATTTTTCCTTTTTTACCTTAATATTTGTAAAAATATTATTATGCTTATTTTTCATTGATTTAGTAAATTATACTTCTATATGAGCACATTGCAATGACACTAAATACAATTTTATTTGCATATTATTATTATTTTAATTTGTGAAAGATAATATAAGACTAAACATTTAAAATCTACAGCATTGTCTTCCTATAATATGATTGTAGACACAAATCTGCTTTATTTTCTTTTCAATTAATTTTGTGTTTTATGTCATTTATTTTAGATTAACATACAATTAAAAATTAGGTATTAAACATAGCTTTTTTTTCTCGAATAAAAACAGTTGATTTATTTTATTTTACCGGTTTTTTTAACATGGAATAAAAGAAAATTCAAAAATTAACTTCCTATTGGTTTTAATATATTCACTTAGCTCAATCATTAACTAATTCTTCCGTCAATTGCAAGATAATTCTTTTTGAAGGTTATGTTAATTATTTATGCTTTATAGTTTGCTTAAACAGCAATTCTCATAAAATGCTAAAAAGCAAATATTTCTTATAATAATTTACAACTATATAAAACTTGTTCTTTTCTTGCAATTCATGCATTGATTTAACCAAAATTATATATATTGCGAATACAATATAATTAATTGATAATAAATGCATGCTAAAATTAATACTAAATCCATGATAGAAGGACCAGCTGATCACCGAAAGTGGCTGGTACAAACTTAATTATTTCAAATCATATGTTTAACGATAATCATCCTTATAACGTAAATGTATTTTCAATGTGGAAAAAAAAATGTTTAGGGAACACTGTGTTAATATATTAAATAGTTTTAGCTAACATTAGAGTACATGTCCATATTGGGCTCTAGCCATGTAATGCATGATGAACATGTTTAGTTATGATCAGACTCAACTAAAAATCTAAAATTAATATTTATTGATTGATTATCTATTTAACATTTGTGTTCAGCTGCCAATTATGTATTTATATTGTTAAAATATTGTTGAATGTATAGCATGAATTTTTGATTGTTCTATAACTTTCTAAATATCTTTTCTAATCAACTATTGTTCTTTGAATAATCTACATTTGTTTTCTGAAAACGTACTGAACTTGCTTTTAGGCATTTGATGAAAATAAGCTGTAATATATATATCCCTTCAAACCCATAGTGAGATTTATGGCACATAATCTTATCAAAAATTGTTTAAGTTGTTAAAAATGAAAGAAGTTTTTAAAAATTAAAAAAAAATCAATTTGTCTCAAAAACTGTTGATATGACTGTTTCAAGCACCATCGTTAAAACAATATTGGAAAACTTATCAGGAGAAATGACAGAAAAAACCAAGGAGCCCGAAGTGGAGCAGTTCTTTGGGTTTTTAGAAAGGAGATATCCTATAATGGCAAATTTACAAGAATTGTGTTTTAATTTGTTCAATTGAATCCTATTACTTATTCTGACTGTCAATTAATCTTATCTGGTAACAACGATACCAATGTAATTGCTCTTGACCACTTGTTATCTGCCAGGAGAAAACACATTAGGGGGGAAAATAACTTTGATGGCAGATTAAAGAGATCCCTATATTTATACCCATACTTTAACTGTGTTGCAAAATAAGATGCCGACTGCAAAAAAGGAAAAATTTTCAAACTTGCTTCAAAGGTTGAAAGTGTGTGCTTTGATACAATGTATCAAAATTTCCAATTAAAGTTTTAACTACACAAAATGTTTATGTTTTCCTCATATAATTCTCCATATATATTATTGTACAAAAATGATATTAACACCATCTTCCAAACTTAAAAATAAAATTCTTCTATTGATATCAATTTTATTATTGTAATGTTGTCTTTCTAATAATATTTATAAAAAAATGTTTTAAAGTGTATTTCCATAATAATTTTTATTATGATGATTTATTTCATTCCCAATATTCAATCGGAATTTAACTATTTAGGTAAGGAAGATTTTATTCTTTTGCCATTAATTTCAAGCTTGTTTTTATCTGTTAATTAAAATTACACTTTTGTTTTTATATAACATAGTAAATAAAAAAATTGTGTCAGCAACAATAACATCAGGTAATTAATGATAATTTTTGAAAAAAAGAAAAAAAAAAAAGAAATGGGTTATGTTTGCAGTAGTTGAAAAATCTTCTACGAACGAGAATAACTATTCCTTACGACATCTTGACACAACGCAATTTCCCGTAATCTTCAGGATGTTTGTTTAATGAAAAATCTTAGGTAAATTAGCATTGCCATATTCAAAATTCCCTTTAAATACCACTTTATCATTCAGATTTAGTACTTCAAAAATAACATTTGGAAATTAAGAAATTTTCTTCCTGAAGCATTAACAAAGGTTTCTTTTATTCGGAAAATAATTATTTTTCTACAGGAGTAGTTTTTTTATTTTAAAAAAATTGCTGTGGAGAAGCTTAAGTGTGAATTGATTAATGATGGCATTCGGGTATCTAATTTCAAGGGTAAATACCACAATAGAGATTAATTTTTCAATTAAATGTATTCAGATAAAACAACTTTATGATCTGATATGCTAATACTATAAAGAGACAGAAAAAGTGTAAATACAAGAGAGAGACAGAGTGAGAAAGGAACATATAAATCTTTTTAATTTTATTGAAATTTATAAAAAAGTAATAAAAAAACGACACATCTTACATTTCTCATACTTGTTTAAATATCAATTTTAGTTACATTGAATATTTATGAAGTAGACAATTTTTTAAAAGTGATTTTGACTAAATTAAATAAAAGAATTCTTTTTTTAAAAAATGATATTGTTGATAAAAGTGAGATTGATTTTTTTTCTTCCAATTTTTAGACTGTGGTATAAGCAATAAGTTTAGAGGTAGAATTGAATTTTGAGTGGAATTGCATAGATTACTGGGTTTTATACAATATCTTGGGGAATATATTATGTGCATTCTCTTTGTTCATTACGTTTAATTTTGGTTTTCTTTTTCTCTTTACAAGTTTTTAATTATATGATACATATCCAAGTTTGGTTTTAAAATTAATTAGTACAGGAATTTCTTTCAGTTGCATCTAAAATGTACAAAACTACTTTGATTTTAAAAATACTGGTTTCATGCTAACTCCTTAATAAAAACCTAATTTGTGATCTTTCTCATTCTCTGCCCATCCCTTTTTCTGTAATGAATAAAATCAGTCTTTAGTCAATTACCATCTATTTTCTTTTATTGAATCAATTGATAAACATAAGTTAAACCATTCAGAGTTTCAACCGACTTGTGTCATTAGCTTTAAAATTTTTACTGAAGGTGAATTGAACCTTTACCAAATTATTTTTGGAAATTAACATTTCTTCACGTTTTTGTAATGGGTACAATGGAAGTTGTTTTAAAAAGCTATTCTCCAAGTTATTAAATTGCCTAATGAGCAAATGAATTTGCAAATCATTTGATTCAGAGATTAAGATTAAATTTTACTATTGATTCTAAGTAAATAATTTTTTCAACATAATATAAACAAGTGTTAAAATTCATTTTACCATTGTAATGACCATTATTCTAAAAAAAATATTTTTCCATTCTATTTTTCTACAACATACATTTAATTCTACATCTTCATAGAAATTGTTCTCTCCCTCTTTTTTTTAATAATTCAGTCAGAAACCTTACTTAAACTATATGTTTTATAGGTTTTAAGGATTTTCATCAACCTTCATCATTTCTTTTACACAAAACTCCAAAAAATATTCACCACTCAGTATTTATCTACTTATCATTTGAATCATTTAAAATAATATTAGTTAGCATTTAATGTAGAGCAAATGCTTTTCACATTGTTAAAGGTTTCATTAACTAATATACATTACAATAATGAAAACGTGAAGCGAAATACTTATAATTTATGAATTATTATTGCAAAATTAAACTGAGATAAAGAAAAATTTCCTATGAAAATGTTTTGAAGTGTTATGTAAATATGACTTATAAGCTATGTAAAGCGAATGATTTTTTAAATAATATGATTCATAATTCTGTTGTTCTAATTTAGAATAAAATAAGATTAGCATATTAAATTCAAAACTAATTTTTCTTTTTTGAATTTAAATTTTTTTACTTCTGAGCATTATGACAAAAGTAGAAAATTCTACATTTTGAACAAATTAATAAGTATGAGGGAAAATAATTAAAATATACAAGATATATGATTTTTTTGTAAAAGTTTGCTTTTAAAATGTTATTACACCAACCATATAATTAGAAAGGATAGATTATATTACCTTTTCAGATTTAGTTTTGCTATTTATTATCCAAATTCTGATTTTGGGCATCAATTGAGGAATTAAATTTTGATATGCATTGATAAATTTTTACAAAGCATTTAAGAAAAAAAAATTAGAATAAGAAATATATGTATTAAAAAAGGCACTTTTTACAATCATGTCATATTAATCAGTTTATGCATAATTATTTTTCAATTCAAGATAAATCTTGTTTTAACAAAACAAACATTAGTTTTTATTACATAGAAAATATGGAATAGTTTGATGAGTCCTTTGAACATGTTTGATCTTAACAGGAAATAAACCCTTAACTTTCTTAACAGAGAATAGGCCATATTTTTCACCAAAAACATAGCAAAAATTATACATAGCAAAAAGAATTCAAATACAAGTATATTTTTTTACGATATATATATTTGTACATATGAATTATTCAGTTTTAAAACAAATATTTAAGTGTTTATCATGGCACAATATTAACATTAAAAAAAAAGAATAATTTAAAATAACTATGGTTTATTTAATGTATTTTTTCAACAATACAAATTTTTAAAATAATTACAAGAGAATGATTTTTTTATAATTGCCATTTTTAAACCTCAAAATATGGATATTTTATTGCTAATACAAATGATAGCAAATTACATAATGAAGTTCTAAAAAAATGTTTTAAATTATCTATAACACTAATTTATTACATAATAAGGTAAAAAAATTACAGAATAATTTACCACCTTTATAAATTTTCGGTTATTCTTTTAAAATTTAGCTCTATACATTAAAAAAAATTATAAGCATTCAAATTATTTTTTTATTGTATAAAAATCAAAATACTTCACAACGAATACAGCCAAATTGCAAGAAATAAATTTAAAACATCGATCGAATTTGCTTTCTGAATAAAACGCCATTTTTAGTTTCCATTAAGAATCAAAATGAGTCTTGTAGGTTCATTACATTACTGAGTGAAAATATTAAATTTCACTAAACAAACTAATGGGTGATAAAATTTAACACATTATTTTTTACCATTTAATTAGTTGTAAATAGATTGTGCCTTGAAAAATTCTGCTTTTCCCCGCTCTCATGGTTTTCAGACAGTCAACATTCATTTCTAGTCAAAAATTAGATTCATAAAACGTAATTATGAGTAAATCATATAAATAAATAATAAATATACAGAAATAAAAAATATAAATAAATAGTATCAAGGTATTATCCTTTTATTAAGAAAGCTCGTCCATAATTAAGGTATACTCTCTGTGGAAATCCGTTACTCCTTAAACGCCAGACACACAACACTTTACACAATGCTAAACATTTGAAAATATGCTTCATTTTTGGCGTGCAAATAATTTTTCACCGTTTGGCGCAAAAAAGCTTTTCTACAAGCAACCATACATCTAGTGCGTCCTCTCCACCATTCTCAGAGTCCTCCCGTCCTCCAGAGCTGCTTTCCCCCAAACTTCCTATGCTCCCCCCCCCTAAAAGCGTCCTCCGAATAACAGTTTTCTTATTACCGTACCAAGCCTATGCCAATTTCCGATTTATGGTAATAAATCGATATTTTTATATAATCGATTTTTCAATCACCGGTTTTCGAAAAATGCAATACATCGCAATCACGAACAAGAATGATAGCCAACGATAAATCGCTATACAATAAATAGATTTCATAATTAATTCACGCTTTCGATTTCGTCCTGGTTATTGGTTAGTGTTTATTTTTACAGCTCTTCACTCTTTTTCAACTTCATAAATAATTTTTGTTAATATTTCTATAAATACTGTCATGTTCTAATATATAAAAATAATTGTTTAAGCGTATCAGTTTGGTTCTTTTTCCTAACTCAATGATTTCATCATGAAAATAATTGCGGTAATCAGAATGTTGCTGACAGTCCTTGGTTAAATGGAAAACCCAAATCCACACAGTTGTTCGCGAACAGGAATAGCCAGGTCCACACAGTTAATGAACTGAAATAGCAGGGTCCGCACCGTCGTTCGCGAATGAACGACTAATCCAGAAAATGGCGACTAAATTCAGGTCGTTCACTTAAATGAACCGTTCTTTTGGACCCGTTTGTTCGCGAACGACCCAACTCTAATTCACAGACAGTACACCAGTGATCTGTTTGAATTACTTTACGTCAGGTGCGTCGAGATTTGCACGAGGTTTGATTTTCTTCTAAAAGTGAGGTTACTTTTATTTTTTATTGTCGTCTAACATCCAAACAGAACGTTAATACAATATATATCATTTATGTTGCTTTGTAAGATGTAAAAGCATTTTTCTTTTTTAAAGAGTGCTTACAATTAAATCAATAAGCTTGTTTGAAGTATATAAATGAAGCTCATTGATAATAAGTTTAGAAATGGCATTTTTCTTTTATTATTATGTTCTGCAAATATGTAACTTGTGTACTTAAATATTTCATGATCCTAGTTTCTGTTTGACCCCGCAAAAACTAAGAATCTCGTTTCTGGAGCATACGCCGTAGAACACACTTTCATTCCTTTTTGTAGTTAAATAGCCGGATTTTAAGGAGCTAAGTTTAATTTAAAACTTTTGTTTTGTACTTTACTAGCGAGGGCATTCTTCGCCGTTCAATTATGTGTGAGCGAGTTCGCATGCATGTTGAGTAATTTTAAAAAATCGCATTGCGAAATTTCGGTGGAAAGAAAAATAAGTTTGTTAAAAATTGATTATTTACTATTTCAACAAAAAAGATTTTCTAGTATGTATATTAAAGAGGCTTTTTTTTTTCTTTCTATCAAAGGCTTTTCAAACGGTGACTCAACATTAGGTAATCGTGTTACGTTTTATATTTTCTTTCTTATTCTAGAACAAAAAAAAAAAAATTAATGGAAGAGTATGGTGCAAGCATCAAAATGAGAATTTATGTGGGCTATTAATCCGAAATATGTTAAATGCATTCTGTAGTTAATATTTGGTTAGTTTTCTGTTGTTCAACTAATATTTGTGAAAAATTTGTGCTGTATTCTTCAGTTTTATCCAACATTTCTTATAATTATAGGCATCACTGAGGTTTAAATAATTAGTAGAGGTACAAACTAAGCTGCAGATAGTTACCAAGTAATAAGAAAAGTGGGTAATCTGTCTTTGATGCCAGTTTGATTTTTCTCTTTTAAGGGCTGTAGTCCATATATCTTTAGAGTATGCATTCACTTTAATAAATATTCCTATTTCCACCTTTTGCCTTCTTCATGCAATGTAGTTGTGTGCTTCCTCTTTAGTATAAAGTTCCATTTAGAAATATTAAAACTAAATAAATATTAAAGAAATTATAAAACTGTAAATAAAAAAATTCTCTACTTTTTGTTTTACTGTACTGCATACTTACCAATTCCAAAAAAGTGTAAACTATTAAGTTATAAATTATTTTTATAATATATATTACCTTAGTAATGATTACTTAAATTCAATAGTTTATTATTTTTAATGATATTAATGAATCTTTTGGAGTATTTGATACTATTAGCATTGGTTGCTTTACCATACACATTAGGGTGAAACAAAAATAACTCTAAAATTTTTTCTTGATTTTAGTTTGGTAATAGTGCAGAAAAGTTGCCATTTAGGTTCAAAACATTTTTTTAAAAATTTGGTAATAGCATTACATTATCTTGAGGTGCATAAAAAAATTGAAAAAATTAAGTGTATTTAATTTTTTTCTCAGATTTTTACTTTGTTATTTTTACTTTAAAAATTAAGGGTATTTAATATTTTTTTCTCAGATTTTTACTTTGTTAATAGTAGAGAAAAATTAGCTTTTAGGTTAAAAAAAGTTTTTGCTCTTGCATATCCTATTTTTGCAGTTGAATCTTGGATGTTTTGAACCAATTCTGCTAACAGTTTCACAGCTCTTTCCATTTCTTGCATGTGACAAGAAAGCTGGAGAAAGTCAATAACCAAGTCCCTTATACTATTTGGTTCAGCTTCAGATGCCTTCTGAATTAAGTCTTCAAGAAAGTTACTGGAAGTCAAGGGGCTTCCAGTATTCCATGGGGTCATGTTTTTGTAAAAAGTGGTTCAATTATGTCATTCTCAGGCCTTGAGATCTTGTAGATGTAATCCTTAGCGTTGAAATTAATCTTTGAAACCTAAAACTTTCTGACTCTGATTTTGCTTTTAAAAATCATTCTAATACGAAGTTCTTTTTGAATTTTACATTCATTACTTAGTATGGACAAAAGGATATTTTCTGAAGCAGCAAAGTACCCATTTCTTTTAATAATCTGGCTGTAACTTTTTTGAGATTGTTAGAGAAATGAAATTAGTATGAAATAAGGTTGAAAAAGATGCTTAGTCATTAAGTACAAGAAAGTTTTAATTTAATATTAAACCACACAAGCACCTTATCTCTTCTTGCCTACTTGATGGACCTGGGTGGTTTGCCTCTTTTTGTAAAGAACACTGCTTCTTCAATGTTGTCATTGTCGCTGGCAATAATTTCAGATGCATTAGTATGTTTTGTCCTGTATTGATTGAACTTAATTATTCTTTGTAGTTCTTTACTCTTTCTTGCTTCTTTCTTTTTCAAAGTGCTTGTGATTGCAGTATCAATATTGCCTATAACCATTTTCTTTTCCGAACATTAATCATTTAGAACCTTTTATTCCATAACTGGCACTTTTTTTTTTCTTTTATACTAGTCAGCAATATCAAATAAATCCAGATTCTTCTTTAAAATTAAGTGGGGATGGAACTTATCTGAACATTTTCTACTTTCAAGCTTCAATAAATTTTTATATTTAGAATAATAAGGTTTTATCATTTGTGAAACTCTTTTGTTAGAAGCAATAGGAATAGAAGTTCTTGACCATGTTTGTTCTATTGTGAGAATTAAAATGTCTCATATTTGCTTACAGAAGGACCCTTCCCTAGATCAATTTTTGAAGTTATGTTTAATATAACAGTTGTACTTCAAAACAGATTTGTAAATAGCTAGTAACTTCAAAAATAAATAAAAAAATCCTTAAATTTCTCAAAAATGGGATACTCTGACATTTGACTTTCTTTCACTAATTTAGTCTGAGTCATTTATACTTGCAGCAAAGCACACACACTTCCAAATCAGTTATGCAGTTGACTGTGTAGACACCAACTCAACTTATCTCGGTAAAGCTACTAATTTGAAACCATCTCTGTCTTTGTCTCCAGATACAGATAAATTTCCTCCTTGTCTCAATAACAACCACTCTGGCAACCATTCGGTACCATGTCAGTGCAATTGTAAAACTGATTTTATACTTTTATTATATGATAATGCCTACTTAAAGCTATTTTATTTCATATTCAAAGCACACAAAAATCCTTAAAATGTTGCAAAGTTCTATAAAAAGTGTGTTTTTATGAAACGTAACGTCCTGGTGGCACCTCAAAATGTACTCCAATATTATTTTATTGTATCTACACCGAAATGTAACTTTCTGTGCTATTATAAATTAAAAACCAAAAGGATTATTTCATTTAAAAAAACTTCAAAATATAGAAAATTTTTAATTTTATGAAACTTTAACTTTTTGCTGCACCTCAAAACCTACTCCATTATTTTTCATATTCATAATTTGTTTGATCTGCCCCAAAAGGCAAGCTTCCTCCCTATTACAAACTTAAAATCAAAAAGTGATTTTTTTCGTTCCACCCTAATGGATAAAAAATTAATTTTATCCAATCATTTTTATCTGTATTATTTTTTAATGTCTTTTAATAGTAATATTTTCTTTTCTTTTCAACTTGGATTATGATATAAAACATCTGTATTTATGAAAATATTGAGTCTAAAAGAATATGCTGTATAAATAATGAAATTAACTGAAGATGCTGCATAATTACTATAAATATTTAAAATAGTGAATAAAATAACTGCCCGAGAAAAATTGATAAAATTATTTTTGCACCAATTATGCCTACATTGTTTTCAGACATCATTTGTACATTATAATATTTTTGTCTTTCTTTTCAAAATTCTTATTTTTGGAGCTAAACTGAAATGCTTGAGACAAATCAAGGGTAGGAGATTGAAATTTATGTAGTATCAGAAGAAATAATGTTATATTTTATCCTTAATTATTGCTTATTGCTGTAGAAAATTCCATTATTGAAATATTTGTGACTATATTGTTAATTTCATGTTTACTTGTCATTCTTTGCTGTTTCTGTATAAATTTCTTTTAAAAAAGTATTTCATACAAATAATAGATTCAAAATTGAATAATAAATTAAGAGAAGTTTTAATGAGTAAAAAAGCTTCCTATGACAATACAGATGAGAAAAATTAGTCATGAGGAACAATTTCATGTTTGCATTCATTTACACTTTTTAGCATTTTAAAAAATTCTTCAATAAAACTCAACCATTTTTATAAACTTTTTTTTTTACAATAAATACTGCATCAATATATGGTGAATGTCTAAGTTACTATAATGAAATCCATTTTTAAAATGGCACTAGCTATAATTCTCGAAAGTTAATTCGGTAACTGTGATACTTTAATATTGGCTTTGTAAAAATGCAGTATCCTTTGGAAAAATTTTCACACTTTTCATCTAACTTTAAAATTGAGCTGGAATCTAATACAATACACTATTTCAAAGGAATCTGATTACAGATATATCTGTGAAGAAAAGTAAATGAGGTTTAAGTGTAAAATCTAACCAATTAATTTTCTAATAGAATGAAGCTAATTTAATATTTAAAATGTTACAAAAAGTAATAATTATAACAGATGAGAATTTTTTAAAAAAATTAATCATAAAAGTTGAATGCAGAAATAGTTTTATGCTTTAAAATTTTATATTGAATAAGTATTCATGAATTTTCTGAAAAAGTAAAGGCTTTATAAAATTAATTAGACCCCTTTTAGCAGTTAAAAATTATGTATCCAGACTTAGAAAAGATTTTTTTTAATGTTTAGTATTACAGATCCTAGTCATTGAAAATATTTTGTATATTTAAAATTATTTAAATTATTTGCTTCTTTAAATGCT
The DNA here is from genome assembly GCA_026289955.1 of Argiope argentata. Taxonomy (NCBI): domain Eukaryota; kingdom Metazoa; phylum Arthropoda; class Arachnida; order Araneae; family Araneidae; genus Argiope; species Argiope argentata. The sequence continues at coordinate 6,779,153 of JAOUZG010015275.1, read as the reverse complement.
ACAGTCTCTAAACGTTTTTTTTTTTTGTGTGTATTTTATAGTAAAAAAAAAAAAAACTTTCATTGGTTGTTCTTAAAAATCATTTGGTATAGTCTTTTTTTTCTTTGAAGAATCTATAAGATTAAAAATTAACTGATATTCTCATTGTAGGTTAAAAATAATAATAAATGTGCAGAGCATTATTATTACTGGTATTTTAATGTATATATTTTTATGTTATTCTCTTGACATACTATCAGATTCTTTAAAATTAAACATGATTCAATTGCATAAATAAACAGAATATTATATAAATATGGTTTGTAGATAATGAATAGAATTTCTTAATTGATAGTATATTCATGTAATGTTCTAAAGCCCTTGCTAGCTTGTCCTCTCCTACAAAAAAAAAAAAAAAAAAATATGTATCAGCTTGATTATTAATGGATTGTAGTCTTGGATGAATATGACTATAGACATGGAATTGATTAAAATATGGCTATGTGGATATTAATAATATGAAGAAATTTCCTTTTTAACAAAAATCAGATCTGTTATAAAATAATTAAATGTCTGGAAATATTGAGTTTACACTTTCATCAACTATTTTCAAGAACAAAGATTTTTACTTATTTTTTTTAGTATATATATATTTAATTTTAGATATGGAGAATAGTGGAGCTTCTTCAGAGAAGATAAGCAACTTTTTTGATGCTGATTCTTATGTGAACACAGTAAGTGAAAAAAAAATGGAATAGCTATAAATCTCTTCTTGTATTTGTTAAAAGGATGGGAATGCACATTTACATAAATATTATGTGTTGGCTACATTTCATATTTATTGTACTTGAAACAAGTAAAAAAAAAAACACTTGTGTTCATTATTTTTAAAAAGACAAAAATATTTATAGTTTCATTAGAAAATATGATCAAATGCTGGATTAAAAAAGGGAAAATATTGACTTCATAGAATTTCTCTGTAGTTGCATGATAATTTAAAATGTGCATTTTGTAAGAGAAATAGCTATAGTCATTTTTTAATAGTTTTTGGTTGAAATATTCTTAATTTTGCTAATTTTATTCTGTAAAGAAATGCCTTCAATCAGGAACTATGGCAATAAAGGCAAAATCCTGCTGTCTTTTTCTGTATTTGCTTAATGCAATGCTTTCACCTATAAATATGTCAAGTGAAATGCAGATATAATTATAGTTAATATGTTTAACATTTTCCTATAACGAGTCTTCACTATGAAGGGGCCTGCGTGCAAGAAGCCACTTGTGGCTCTAATTTTTTGTCAAGTAAAAAGAATAATATAAACATGAGCACATATTATTGATGCATGATTTTGTTTCTGCTAATACATCAATTACTTCATTAAAATTACAATTTTTTGCAATTTCTATTTTGAGGTTAATATAGCAATTGCATTTAAGTGTTCTGAACACATGCTTGACTGAAGATATTCTTTATTAATTTGAATTTGTTGAAAGAGTGCTCAGCACTTGCTATAGTAACTCGCAATTTAAAAGTCTTAACACAGTTAATATATTTTAAAAAATCTCTTCATAATTATTATTTAGTATCTATTGCAATATGTCTTGTGCATTGTTTACATAACTTTGATTCAAAATCACATCCTGTTGCAAACAAATTTCCTGGATTAGATTTTCATCTACATCTTATAAGCTTTATAAGAAATGTTGTAAAACTTTACAAAGTTTTTGGAACCAAGTTTTTATATCAGTAATTAATTTGAAATCAGAAATAATATTTGGTATACTTTTAATTCTATTTGTATAATAACCGAATCAATTGCAGTCTTTAAAAAAATAACAGCAAAATTTCTTTACCAGATTTTTTTTATAACCTTGTCTTCTGCTAATTTGGAATATAATCTTTTTTTTTTTTTTTTTGAATTTGTTTTGCAGGAAAATGTTTTGAAATGCTCAAATTATGTACTAGCACTTTTGCTTCGTCTAAAAATGGATTAAATTTTGGATTTCAGTTTTAATTTTATTGACTAAATTGAAAGATGTGTCAAGAACAATTGTTTTTGCTCGACATAGTTTATTAATAGATCTAATTTGGGGCAGTATTTCAAACGATACTATTAAACATAAAATAAATGGCATTTCTTGTATGGCATTTAATGAACTTTCAGCTTTGAATACCACTGTATTATCATTACTTACATCAATAAATTCTTCTAGTGCATTACAAGTTTGTTCAAATTTTGGCGGTTGCATTTGCACTGCCTTAACTCATAATCCATTGAGTTGTAGCCAAGTAACATGACCACAATACAAAAGCATCTGCCGGTATATTGTAGATCTTATCTGACTCTATAAAGGTTTCACCACAAGACTGTGTAAGCACTGTTTTAACCAAATCTATTTTTGCCTCCCAATGAGTTTTACACAATGGTTTAAAAGTAATGTTTAAATGCTTTTGTAGATGTAAAAAACAAGCAATGTAAGCATTGCAGTATCTCATTTTTTAAACAATATTTGTTGTTTGAGGTAGCATCACAAATTAATGAATTAAAGGAGTGTGATATGCAAGATACATAAATTGTATGCAGGTTTAGAGAAATATTCTAGACTGCACACCTTTATATTCCCCTTTCATGTTTCTACCATTGCCATATGTTTGCTCTCTACAATCCGTTTCTAAATCAAGCCAACTTAATCTTTTCAATGAAGTTTTTGCTTGTTCTTTATCAGTTACTTCAATAAACCCTATAAATGAGTCATTTATAGGGTTTATTTCTCTTTAAAATTTATATACCTAATAATGATTGAAACTTGTTTCTTGTGAGAAATATCACAAATACAATCCATTTGGATACTATAGTACATGGCTGCTTTTATATTGTGTTTGATTTTACTAAGCAATTCACTTCCTAGTGCAAAGATAATATTTTCTTGTGACCTATGTGTTAAATGACACATAATTCCATTTTTTGAATTTATCATTTTGTTTATATGATCCCTTAGCACAGGATCGTATTTACTTAATAATTCGATTTAAAAAATTCCATTATTAGAGTTCCCTGAAGTGGAAGATTCTTACACGGTAAAAATAGAATCACATCTACAATTCTTTGAAGTAGTAATTTGAGTCATGCCCGTTTTCTTACTTATGTTAACTTTATTTGTTTTATCGTCGAACATAAATTTAGTCTTTTTAATAATTCTTCCCAAGTAATAAAAGAATTGAAATGGCAGTTGGAACACTCATGATTTTGGATTACAGTTTACAGCATTCTTCAGTTATTATAGCCATCTGTAAATCGTGTATTTTGGTCATTTCTTCTTTGGGAAAACAGTGTACAACAAAAATACAGAATCTTGCATCTTTGGATAAATTAACCAGCTGCGAAGTTGAGATTCACCATTTGGCATTTTTTTAAAGCAGTTTTTGTAGTAGAAATTGTTCAACTATCAACATTTTTCGCAATAACTTCTTTGTATTGTACAGATCCAATTTTAACACAAAGCATTCAAAATTTATTAGTTTTGGTCATAAACCGGAATCATTTATACTATTTTGATCATATTTGTCATTGTCCTTTTCGTCATTATTTTCTGATTTGGTTAAATTTGTAAAAACACACTATTCCTCAACAGATTTCACTATTTTTATGGTTAGTGTACTTTGCGCGCTTTTCTTCCCCAGATGAAATATGAATTGTAACTTCTGAAGTCAAAGCAGCTTCTTTGCCAGAATTACTTCATAGCCAAGAAAACAGATCTAATTATCACCTCTTGGAGTTAGCTTATCTTTTTTCTTTTCTGATAATTTTCTTTTTTGGCATCCAGAGGAATATTTTCTTGACGTGGACATGGTTATATCTAACAGTATTAAGCAGTTTATAGAATTAATTATCAAATTAATATATGTTATATTATAAGCTATTACATGGTAGGTGAGATAAATTATTATAAATCTGCCTACCTTATATTAACAATATTTTGCACAAGATAATAATACATACTGATAATATGAACTTCATATATTTCCAAATTCATCGGCTGTTTCATTTAAATTTCTTCCTTAATTCTTTTCATTTCAGTCATGGCTGGTGAAGCAGTAATGCAATGCTCATTGCTAGGAATTGATCGTTTATCTTCGTTTTACTTTTTATTTCAGCAACTTAATATAAACAAACATTCTTAGATGAATGCATAAAAAAATATTACATGAGATGTAGAAAAAATTAAATAGCTGATGATTTTTTGTCATATTTGAATCCAGCCTCTGATCCGACTCCTAACCTCCGCTTGTGCCCAGAAGTTGTGACGCTTTGACTTAAAATATTTGAAGGGGATTTCTTTATTCATAAATTATCCCCACTTTTTTTATAGGTATTACTGTGATCACTGCCTTATAACGACATTTAGTCAGTTATGTGGAAACTAAATTGTATACTTTCAGGATATTGTATACGCAATTATTGTTCAGAACACTATTTTCTTAATATCGGTGGGGGGGGTGCCTCAGGCGCGAGGCTTCGGTGCATACCATCCGCCGCACCCTCTAGATGGCCTTCCCTGCACTTACTTAATGTGTTAAAGCTACAACTATTCTTTATTGCAGGCTTTTAAACAGTAATTCATAATTTGCCATTTTTTTTCCTTTCAAATGCAGTTAAAAATAATGTCTCTCATTATGTTATATTTTTAATGTAAACTCTCAAAATCAACAATTAAATTATTAAACATTACAAAATTTGATTGCATTTTTATTTATAATCCGGCATAATGAAGGTACATACAATATTCTGTTTGTAAGAACTTGGCTTCATTTGTTGAGAATGTTTTAAAACAAATTAGTCGCTGAACGGGTATATAACATTTTACTATTCTTTTAATAATAAGCAGTTAATATAAAGCAGTTGATTTTTTAAAACATTGTTTGCAGTTTTCACAGTGCAATTTTGTTTTTAAGGTAGTTTTGGTTGGGATAATAATTCAAGATGTAATTTCTTGAACAGTATATTAGCTTGATACACATTAAATTAACTACAAACTGCGGCCATTTTAGTGGCTTAGGGTTAGATATCTTCCTGCTAGTGTGATATGGATTATTTGGGGAGGTGATGAGTTCAGAAACCATTTTCAGAATCTAATTATTGTATAAAATTAGAAATTTGCTTTAAACTGCTTACAAAGTTATAAAACAGAATGTCTTAATCTAATTAAGCTGTCCATCATGTTATAATAGTAAAAATTAATAAAATGTTTATGAATTCATGTATATTAATAATGTGTCTGCAGTTTTTATAATGTTTTATTTCCCTCATAGCCTGACATTGAATTAGCATGGGCTGGCAAGGCTGCTGAGCACATGGAAATACATTATAATGTAAGTAAAAAGAACATTTAAAAATTGTAGAAAAATCCATGTTTTAGAAAAAATTATGTTTTTGGTTTAAATATATTTTGAATAAAAGCAAGTTTAATTGTCACACACTATATTATGAATAATTATAATTTCAAACATAAAGATATTGCATTTAAATGTGTATCCATCCAAACTATTATCTAATTTTTTAAATTTTAATCTTATAACACTTATATCAGTTTTATTTTTATAGGTGCTATAATTTTTTACTGTTTTTGATATTTAAAGATTTGAATTTACCATGGCATAATATAAAACAGATATTTGATGGAAAGCAACAAATTATTTCGGAAATTGATCAAGATCTAAAGCAAGTTGATATTGCTAAAGTTGGAATGTCTTAGCTGACAATAGCTAATTTTTAATATGCAAGGAGAAGGGTGTATAAAAAAATGTTTAGTAATAGAAAAACGATATAAAAATGTCAAAATGAAGATGTTGAAAAAGCTACCCTACAAGGGTTCTGCAAATCAAAAACAAAGGATATCTATTCGTGGACATAAGATTTTTGGAAAATTAAGAGAATTTATGTTTATGCTTGGCAACAGTTATTTCAAAACTAGCAGTGGGGACTTTCTTTTTTCTCTTATGCATACTTTTATTATTAATTTTTTATAAGTTAAAAAATTTAAAGTGAAAATTTTAGTTATTATTATTATAAATATTTTGGTACATGCACACATATAAGTATTGAATCTTGAAAATAATTTTTTTTTCTAAATTCCTTTATCATTTTCAACATTCTTCATTATATTGCAATTTATAAGGATCAAAATATTCTTGATTAACAATTCATTGCATCTTTCCTAGCGTTAGTTTCATGTATTTCTCATAATTTTTTAACACCTTGCATTAAAAAAAAGCATATAACAAAGTAAAAATTGAAATCTGCTATGCATATTTCAATGTATCATGTCAGAACATAATTTCTTGAATGGCCAATCATTGAAACCGTTTTACTTGATTAAACAATCTAATCTACTTTTAAAAAGATTTTTATTAATTTTTGAAAAAACATCAACAAAAATTTGCAACGTATAGATTTTGCAAACATAGATTTTAAATATTTTGATTTACAATTTTTATTCAAGTTTGAAGAAAGCTTTCATAAAGTTAAAAAAAAAATCATAAAAAGTGGCAAATTAAAGATGATAAATGTTTGGAATAAGGACTTTTTCAAATATTTATGAGAAATTTATAATTTTATTTCCTTTCCCACACATTTTTATTGATGCCAGAAACCCCATCCTATTGAACCCTCATTGAAGCGCTAAGTGTTCCCAGAAGTTAAATTATATTTTTAATTATTTTAACTGTTTCATTGAATTAGTAACTTTAGAATTGCAAACGATCTTTCATTTACTGTTTAAAAAAATATCGTATTCAGTTTAATTTTCGCTGATTTAATTAAGAATATTGAGAAACTATGACAAAAATTCTTTCTTAAATTAAACCATTTGTTGTGTGTAAAAAAAAATATGTGTTTCAGATTTATGAAGTAAAAGTAAGGTATACTTTCAAATGTTTGGGCCACTGTAATTAAAAAATTACCTTAATTTTTTTCTTCGGTGACAAAGTCAAAGTATAAATTGTATCGAAGTATGTTTTTATAATTATAGCTCATCACGTCAGTTCCACCTAGGTCGCTGAAATTAACTCCACATGATGATAAGATATATAATGCATTTACTGCACAGTTTCCTAATTTCAAGTTGGACGTTTTGGAAATAGAGAGTTTGAAAAGTGAAGAAAGTAAACAGGTATAAGATTTTTTTTTGAGTGTATAATTCTAATTGTATATAACAAATATATCTAATGAGTAATTTAAAATATCGTACAAACTTTAAAGACTTCAAGAAACCCTGATTTATAAAATGTTAATTATCTGAATGTTGTGAAAATTTATATTCTTAGGTATAAAACAACTAAAGAACATCTTATCTGATTCTGAATTTCAGCTATATTACATCACAGCTTAACAGAATATGATTGGTATATTAATATAGTCAATGCATTTTAAAATCAAAAGTTTATTTGGTAAAAAGCTTTTTCTGTCTCAAAAAAAAAAATGGCACAGTCATTAACATTTCATGAGATTTTCTGAACATTTCATTAAGCATATTTAAAATAAAAAAAAGATCTTTGTCCAGTGGAAAACAGCAATTATAATACATTGCAATACACCATTAATCAGATATAAATTAAAAATATAAAAAGAACAGAAAGTATAAGAATTAGGTACAATTGATTTGAATTCATTTACATTTTTAAAATGCTTCATACAGTAGAATGTTATATATAGGTCCTATTATTGATTTGAATTTTTCCTCTAGGAATGGCGAAAATTTTACGAAGATTTTCGTGACACTGTTGAAGATGCTACATTTGGCACTTTAGTACGCATAGATTGCTCAAAAGACTATAGTGAAGAGAATACCATACTAGGTAGAACTTTTCATTTATTAAACTATAAAAATTATTGTTAAATAACAAAGTTAATGTTGATATAAACATGCTCATTTTAAAATAAGCCACCCATAATAATTTTTTCCCTGCAATTGCATTTAGCATAGTTTGTATTAAAAAAAGCAAAAATACTTAACATTTGATGCCTCCTTAGTAATTTACTTTTATTTTATGTAAAAATAGACCTGGTTGAAAACAAGGCTCTTAAGCACATCAAGATGGTTCAATATAGCAAATTGAACTTCATTTAAAAAGATTTACTGATAATAAAATTTAATTTAGGGTTGCATGACAGAATTAAAATATTTAAAAAAAAGCTATGAATCGTAATTCTTAGCTATGCTTTCATGTTTGAATTATGGTAAACACAAGATGACATTATAATGTAGCTGGAAAGATCGATGCATAAATGAAATCTTTAATCTTACTTTAACACCTGCTTTCTCAAAATATTTTTAATTGTACTTAGCAATCTATTATTATAGGACAGGAAAAAATTCTCTAACATTTATATATTCAATTAAATCAGAAGAAATAATGGAATAATTCCTAAAACATTCTTTTACAGTGTTACGTGTTCAATTTCTAGCAATAGAAATTGCTAGAAACAGGCTGGGACTAAATGATGGACTACAGAAATCATAGCATGTAAAAATGTATTGTAAATAAACCTTTTATAATTTTAAGGAAATTTCATTTATTTGTGACCATCTAGGCATTAAAACTTCTCAAATTTAATACCACATTCATGCATTGATATCACGATTTTAAACATCTGATTACTAAACGCTACAAATATTTTGCTTAGTATATCTATCTTGTTGTGTAATGTTCCCCACTTGATACAACTTCTAACTACATGAAAAAAACTCGTTACTTTTGTGGCATGCAAAATATTTTTGAACTGAAATCCACATTGCTAGAATCTTTTGAAACTAGTCAAAGTATAGATTAATTAGTCAACATATACAACACGCATAGTGTTTGTAGCACCAGCTCCTTTTCTCCAACCTGTCACAACAATAACAGCATCACCAGAATTAATGAACTTTCTCTGTTTTCCAAAATCTATGGCAAACTGGATTCTTGCATCTACATCATGGGGCCAATCGGGCAAACGCTCCCCTTGGAGGAGAAAATAGGATAAATAAACAATGATTTTTAGTATAGAAAAATACTCCCTACAACTTTTGTACTTAAGAAATGATTAAAACTTACCTGTGAAGTGCAAAGGCAATATTCCTCGCCACAAATGAGCTTGTCTGGTTGTTTGAGTAAGACGTGAAACTGCAATAATTGGGCATTTAGGTCGATATTTTGATACCTGATGAGCAGTCCTGCAAATAATTAAGGTTTATAAGAATATGAAATATCCTCACAACAACAACAAAAAAAAATAGTAAATAAATAGTAATAAAAAGTAAACATTTTAAAACCTTTACAATTTTCAATAGATTTTTGACTAGACAATTTTACACAACATTACTAAATTAATTATAATAGGTGTATAGTTCCAATTGTTGAACACCACAGAATTAAATAACATATGCAACCTCAATTTTAAAGCTAAAATCTGTCATACATATTGATATTTATTAAAGGACAGCTAATTTTAAAATTTTTATTGCCTTTTCAGATATAATGGTCAGGTATGCGACAAATTACTACTAAATAAATAGATTTAAAGACTTAACAAATTCAAAAATGAAGCAATGCATATTAAATTCTAAATTTGAAGGGGCTAAATAAATGAATTCAGGTTCAAAGTAAAGGAGATTTTTAAAATAATAATTTTAAAAAAAGCTTGCACCAGGAAACAATTTTATATACCTTCCAGTAGTAGTAATGACAATAATGGCCGAAGCCAGACATTTCATAGATGCATTTACTGCAGCAATAGCAACAGTGTGTGTTGAATCAGTTGGAACAGGTGTTTTCATGCTTAATTCAATAAATACATGTCGTTGGAAAATGGCTGCTTCAGCTTCAACACAGATTGCATGCATCATTTTTACAGCTTGAAGTGGATATTCCCCTTTAGCTGTTTCACCTGACAGCATAACACAATCTGCTCCATCCAATACAGCATTGGCAACATCAGAACTTTCTGCTCTGGTAGGTCTGGGTTTTTTAACCATACTTTCGAGCATCTAGAAATGAGATTGGGTTGAAGACATGCAATACTTAAAATTCAAAGGCATCATTTCAAAATAGCATTTATGAATTTAACAAATAAATATCTATTTATAAAGCTTTAAAGGCTAAAGAATTAAAAGTAGAAAAAAGTAATACTAAGATCATAACACAAGTATGCTAATAAATGTTGATACTAATCAAAAACTGAGAAATAATTTACCTTCTGAATTAAATTTTAAAATAGTGTTTTTATGGTACTTCCATGGAAAACATTAGAACAAAAGTAATGGTGTAGGGAAAATTTATAATTCAGCATACTATGATACCTGAGTTGCACAAATAACTGGTTTACAGAGCATGTTACACTTGGCTATCATCATCTTTTGAGCTAAAAACACCTTTTCAGGAGGAATTTCAATTCCAAGATCCCCTCTGGCAACCATTATGCCATCACTTTCCTCAATGATTTCATCAATTCTGTATATAAGAGCAAAGTATTAAAATTAGATGCACTTACAATGTAACTAATATTTTATGATAAAAGACGTGCATTTCTACAGAATAAAAATTGCTTTTACACTGCCACATTTTAACCTTTCTGTAAATTCAAATATTAACAACAGTTTAGCCTACATCATTAATGTGTCTCTATGCATGTTACTTTGATTATACAACAATCTATTTTTAATTACATTAACCCTTTGCACTTGTGTGTCTTCCCTCAGACTTACTTCAAGACAAAGCATCAGTTTGAACTTTTATTTATTTTTCAATTCCATTTGTTTAAAATACCTACAGAGTGGTTAGAAAATGTAGATTAATTGTTCAGAAAATTTCAACTGAAAACAATTATCAGCTTTTAGCTGTCAGAGAAATAAACAAGTTCTTGCATTAGGTGATTAATTATATACATCAAATTACTTTTTATACAAAGAATTGAATTTTATTTTTAAAAATTAAGAATTTTCTTCCTTAAGACTATTAATATTTTGATAAACAAGAACGTCATTACTCACTGTTGCTTTCTATGAATAATTCATAATCACAAAACTTATTGATTTACCTGTATAAATAATTCCAAAACGAACTTGATTTTCTTATAAGCAATTTAAAAGTATAATCTTTAATGGTATTTATATGTAATTTTAAAAATTCACTCAGTTTAAAGAAATGATTAAAATAAAATGCAGCTAGCAGTTAAATATTGTTGAGTAGCAATGATTAATCAATATTAAAAAAATAATATACACCAAAAAAAACATTAATCACTACTTTGAAACTTGAAGGGGAAGGGGAGTAGCACACTTACTCCAAAACGAATAAAAACTAAATATTTGAGGCTCCAAATTTATAAATTAGATGCAGATTAGTTTAGAACATACCCTGTGCCAATGACTAATTTTTCAAATTAATGAAGTACTCAAATACTAATAAATTTGACATTTCTCATGGTTTTGTTCATACCTCACATTCACCAATTCAAGGCAAAGTTGGATAATTTGACCCTGGTTATGCTTGCAGATAGCTGCCATGCAGAAAATAGTTAAAATCATAAACAAAAGTGCCAATATTTTTAAGAAAAGATCCGATATTTAAATAATATTCACAAACGCTTCAAAAATTTATATGTGACCTTGCAAAATATAGCAAATTTTGATTTTAATAAATCTTTTAAGTTTTACTCTATGCTCACAATAATAAATTTTTAAAAAACTGAATTTTTTCTTTCTTTTTTACCTGAAAACTTATATACCTTTAAAAGAATTATATATCCAACTAATATACCTTGGCCACACCAATTCTAGTAACATTTAGGGACAGAACATTCTGAAAATTGTAAATAATAAACTTCTTGAGATATATATAGCTTTAAACCTTTGGACCTCACCAGGACATATGTCCAGCTGCAATTTTTAAATCACTCAAAGGGATAAGTAAATGGGAAATTTATCGAAATACATGTCCTAATGGTTTTAAGCGATTACATTCATATGTTAATGCAATTATTTTCCGTATCCACGGTATTTTATTTGGTTACCTCAATCCCAATATGACATGTGTCCCATTTAAAAAAAACCACTGAGATATATCTCCCCTCCAAATTTGCACCTATAGTTAATTTTAATTTTAGCAGAATATAGATATTTATAGTTTATTTGGCCTATCAGAGCCTTAAGTTATCTTAATTTCGGAAAAGAGATTTACAAAAACCTCGCACAGAAAGGGTCAAACTAGAACGTCCGTCGGTGTCGATTGGACACCGAAGTCTATTTAGTTTATTCTCCTATCCGCATTTTTCAAGGAATTTTAAAATTTTTCGAGATTTTGAATAATTTTCCATGGCGATTACACAGAAAAAGTTTTGTGATTCTAGACTAAAGGCGAGAGATTTTACAACTATACAAAGAACATCAGCTGGTGTCGTTTCGATACCAAGGCAATTTTTCATAATAAATTTCTGTCATTTAACAAAAAGTGAATAGCAATAGTAAAACTAACTTCTGAACGTACTATCACACATTTGTTTGACCTTGAATGCAGTATTACTATGTCCATACCGGTAATAATTCCATTATACTAAAATTGTTACGTCTAAGTGTTTCGTTACACAGCATTTGCTTATCTGCTTATAAAAAAGTTCATTCGATTTTCGAATCTCGTGCAGAGCAGGCACCCTGAAGCAATGGCTCATAGAAAATGTCTACGCCCTGATGAAATTGCTAATCTGTTGTGAGGGCTTACTGAGAATGAATTGGATGGTAGTGAGCTACTTTAGATTCCGATGAAGACTTATGGTTGTATGAAAGTGACTGTGAAGAATCCGAGGAAGTAGTTTTTTTTATGATATAAAAGGTCATAATATATGATAATAACATGAAACATTAAAAAGTCTTAAAACTAAACCCTACTGAATAATAGGCCTGCTATTATTTAGATATTACAATTATTTTATAATGCGGTATCAAAATGATACCGGCGGACGTTTAAGGGTAATTGAAATCCAGGACGTTCTAGTGTTAAACAATGACTTACATCTATCTACTAACATTTCATCTATTGGGTTTGAAGAAATCAAAACAGATTGTAATACCAATGAATCTTCTATGAAACGCAAGAAATTTTTTTAAAGTCATATTATAACCTAATTTACATAGTGCCCATACCAAATTCTATTTCACATATTTAAAAAACAATTATTTTTACTTTATTTTTTTAATGTGATTAAAACGCTAATTTAAATTTTTCATTTTCATGTACTACATTTTACTACACTAATTTACACACTGTAATTAACATTAAAATGCAATAAAGTATCCTTTTGTTAGTCTCACACATTATGCATTGAAGTTCCAGAAAAACTGGTGCACCAATTTACTATCGTGCACAGCCTCCACGAGCACGCAGATGTGCCGCGACACGGCGTGATATGGATTCAACTATTTTGTGAAGATATTTTGTAGACAGTTAACACCATAATTCCTACAGGGCAGTCCATAAAGCCATGCGAGTGCGAGATGGTGGAGATCTCCCAAGGACAGTACTTTGCCAAACACCTCAGATATGCTCGATAATGCTCATGCCAGGAGAATCAGATGTCCAAGAAAGGGAAAGAAATTCAGAAGAGTGCTCCTCTTCTGAATTTCTTTCCCGATAATAAGTGCCGTACGGCACTCGATAAGTGCCGTAGACTTGTAGGATGGTGAATTATTCTGTTGGAATTGTCCACATCTGTCGGACTGTACACGGAATATGAATGGATGTAGGAAGTGAGAAAGGACGTTGACGTATTTCTGATCTGTAATGGTCGAGTCTAGACGTATCGACAGTGCCATTTCATACCAATTGTGCGCTCCATACTATTACAGAACTTCCACCAGCTTGAACAGTTATTTGTAGACAGGTGAGAACTACAGATTCATGTAGTTTTCTCCAAACTCATACACTGCCATCCTCCCGTTACAATTGGAAACGTGACTCGTCGAAGCAAACAATGTTTTCCCAATCATTAAGAGTTTAATGACGATGTTGGCGAGTCCAGACAAGATGTAAAGCTTCCACTGAGGCAATAATGGTGCATGAGATGGTCTGCTGCTTCTAAAGTCAATATCAACTAGGATGCGTTGCACATTGATTACGCTGGAACTTGATGAGTCTTCATTCAAATCCGCAACAATTTGAGGAAGTTTTGATTGCCCATCGTGTTCAACGATTCTTTTCAGCCGTCGGTGATCCTGTTAAGTCAAGGTCTTTTTCCGACCGTCCCGCCGTCGGAGAAGAAAGTTTTACCGGAAACCTGATATTTGTGATACACCCTTGAAATGATAGTGCGCGAAAACCTACATTTCACCAGTCCTTCAGAAATCTGCCCCATCTCTCGAGCGCCGACGACACGTCTCCGTTGAAAATCTTTTTTAAATCTTGAAGCCTGCCATAGTAATAGCAAAAATCGATGCAAAAACCTCCTGAGACACCAGTTATCTTATGTACACATCGACCGAATCGCGTAACGCTGATTGGTTGAAAACTACCATTATTTGCATACGACTTGCTGTACTGTCTGTCCATAACAAGATCTCTGACCGACAATCATCTATGTTTACGGCGGGCGTTATAGAAGCAGGTATCGATAGGGAGAACCCATTTTGAATAGGTGGAATCGGACGGAAGTCTGGGGGGTTATTCTTTATCTAGGAGAAAAAATGATACGATAAAAAAACTATTGCTAATTCGTCCTCTCGCTTTAGCATTAGTTGCTCGTATCTTTATATTTACTTAGCCTACTTCTTTTATATTTTATTAATATTTTCTTTGGTTAATATTAACTGCATTTTATTATTTAATAATTTTTGTCTCTTGAATTTTGAGATCCTTTAAGATGTCTTTTCGATTTAAGAATGAAGAGACTTTAAACGGAGAGGCTTGTGTTCTCCCCTTCCCGTTATTTTTATAGCTCTCCTTAGATAGGATTACAAGAATCTAAAAATTTGTGCACGTTAATGTGAGTTAATAAGATTAAAATATTTGACATTTCTTCTACTCAGGTGCACTGATTGCGATAGTAAAACAGAGACAGATAAGTACTTTTAAACGACATTGATGGGCTTTGAATAGAAAGGTATAGGACAATAGGAATGAAGAATTTTCAACACCGTAAAGATAAGATGAATGCAGGAATTTATGGATCCTTTATTGCTGCACAGCTCATGACGGCTGATATAAATTGAAAAGAAAAGCTCATTTACAATTCTATTATTTGAATTGACAATTCGAGGGAAAAAGTTTTCTTTCAAATAAGTAAATTTCTTTTTTCAAGTCTAGGGAAATGAATAAATGGTCATCTGGAATACAATAACGAACTTTTACAACGCTTTTGTTAGCAAATGTAAAATTATGTTGGGCTTTTTTTTTAACTCAGTTCCGAGACATCTGACACGCGCTTGAGGGAACACTTGAATTATTTTCAAATTTAGAACACTTTTACATTTAAATGCGGAATTAATTATGTTGTAGAAAGCTTGTGCATATTGGAAATAAGTTACAAAATAAGTTTGATTTTTTTAAAACTAAAAATTGATAAAACGGTAACTGTTAATTTTTGAGTTTTGGAAAATTGTATATATCAAAAATAAATTTATTAATTAATTTTAAAAAAATTTTAGGGAGGTTTTAAGCATATTTAACAATGGATATTTTACTTTATCACAGAATAAAAGCAACCTTTTAAAAAAATTATGAAATAATTACGATTATTATGTTATTTTTTTATGTTAAATTAGACAGATTACTTCGCGTTTGCTGCGGAGAATTTGATCTTAAGTAGTTACATAAATTTAAAACAAATAAAAAGAAATTAATTTTTTGTCACGCGGGATTCTACTTAATTTCTTTTTCTTCTTGTGCAGTCGTTAGACATATGAATAATTTTTCAGTTTTTCTATTTGATTTACTGTTTTTTTTTCTGTACTATTCTGATAGGAATTTCTGTATTATTCTGATAAAAATAATATATATTTTCAAAATTCCAAGTACGCAAATGATTTTCAGCCCAGTGAATTATTTTTCGAATTTGCTTTCGAAAATTAAATGCAATATATCAAATACCGCCAATTAGGCGCTAAGCGCGCCAACGTAAGAAACTTGAATGAATTTCTACCTCTGTAAAATGGACTCTTCCTACAGTAACCCGTTTCTATAACGCCCGCCGTAAACATAGACGATTGACGGCCAGAGATCTTGTCATGGACAGACAGTACCAGTTTTTCCATCGCTTCTGTGCATTACACTAGACACCAATTTCGATAGGGCCGACCTTGATAACTTGGAACTGATCAGATGATAAGGTTAACATATGAACTAGCACCCCTCCTTCCTATCAAGAAAATGTTTCATCCTACATGTGAGGTTTAACATTTACTGAATACTTCGTTAGAGCAGCAATTTAATAACAGGGCCTTTTGGACATTGCAATCACAGGTTCCCATAGAATGACTGGGAAGGCTACGCAATCGGACAAGGCCTATACTATTATATAGGCTTTGAAGTATTCTGTCACTTAAAATATTGAGGTAAAAAAAGCAGAAAGGATTTGCTAAAATTTTTCTTTTGCTTCATGAACTTACATAAAATACATCTAGCAGTATGTACTGATACTCACACTTACAATGCATTCTAAACATCAGAAAAATGCATTGGGAGGAGAGTCATCTTTACAAAATTATTAGCATCATTAGTAATGATAATGTCTATCAAAATGTGTTTAAACAATATTGTAATAAAATAGATTAAGAAAATATGGAAATCATTATTATTGTTTCATTTCATTTCATTCAAACATGAAACTCTCATAAAGAAATAGGAATCTTCTAATACAGTATTAGCATCAACCACAAGAAAAATTTTAAATTTAAAACAAAATGGGATAAGTATAGCACAATATGAGCTTATCAGAAATGAAAGTACACTAAATTTTCAAAAATGTTTAAAATATCAACAGATAAAATTTTCTGCTTACTTCTTGACACCTTCATGATTTTCAATCTTAGATATAATTTTTATATCTTTCCCTTCCTCACCCAAAATTTCTCTGATTTCTTTGACACCAGCTGCATTCCTGATAAATGATGCAAATACCATGTCAACCTAAAACAGGATGAATAAGTAATTGTTCACTGTTTCTTCATGAAATTTATATAAGTTAACTTTTACCTCATATGTTTATTCACTAATATAACTGAAAAGAAAATGACAAGATTTAATGGAGAGCTTAAATTTTATATTTAACAGTATATACCTATACATTTCACTACATTTTTTAGCATTGGAAACAGCAATGGATTCAAACTAACAGTTTAATGAATTAATTTCAAAATGAATTGCACTTAAATCATTCTCAATTACTGAAACTAATTATTTTTATATGTGCATTGATTCTTGCTAATTAAAATTTAAAAATTTTAATTTTTTACAAGCACATTCATTTGAAAATGGGAAGTGGTATATACTATTAAAGACTAACAAAAAACAGCTTTTAATAAATGTTATGTTACTGGAAATTAATATAAATATACCTTTTGCTCAACACCGAATTTCAGATCGTCTTTATCTTTTTCAGACACAGCAGGTAAATCTACAATTACACCAGGAAGATTCACTCCTTTCTTGCTTCCAAGCATTCCACCATTTTCAACTTTACAAAACACAGTATCAGATCCTGCAAATATTAATGAAATACTTAAATTAGAATGAAAAGTATTTATACAAACCGTTTCAGTTGAGTTTAAGTTCAAACTTTTCAATGTTCATTGACGAAAGATAATATCTAATTCATTAAGGAAATTTTTATGGCTAAAAGGCACCAATAAAATTTTTTAACCAAATTTAATTTAAAACAAATTTTCTCCTATTTTTATTCAACCCTAAAATAACTATTTATAAATATTAGGGGGGATGAAACCTTCATCCTCCATAACATTTAAGAATATCAGATAATTTTTGAAATTCATACAAATGATTCAGATTGAAATAACAAAGAATACATAAAAACTAATTAATATGTAATTTTAGAGGCATAAAAATCTGATTACATCATTTAAGACTATTTTATCTGCCTGAAGCTGCTCAAACTTGCAATATAACTGCACATTTCATTTCAAATCTCTAAAAATTGCATTATAGAGATATGGTATTGTGATCCCATTTTAGTGTAACTATAGGTAATGAAGTGACTTTAAAAATGTCACAAAAGTAATCCTATTACATTATTACAAGAAAATGCAGATTGATATATCTTGAATAGAGGTTTAATTATTTCATGAAGTTATGCACTCAAGAACTTTGGACAGGAAACATTATTCAACCAACAGATAAATATCTTGTAGAAAAAAACAAAAATAAATACATAAATGTCTAATACATTCATTTTTGAAGCTGTTTCACATATTTTTACAAAGAGCAACTCACAAATTAAGAACTAACAAGAGTTGATGAAAATATATATTAGACTGTTAATTTATCAAAAAGAATTAACATTGCAGCTTACTGTTTTTTAAAAAAACTACTAAACAAAATTTGCAATACAATTTAAACAGAATTTTACCATCATCAATTAAAAGAGAAAAGAATTGTAATAAATATAAAATTTATACAAATAGAAATATAATTTGGCAATTCTAAAATTAGTTATAATATTTCATGACTACATCCTTTGCAAAATAACAATGACATTTTCACCTATATGCAGTTAAGCAATAATAGCCGCCTTTGTCAGTTAAAATTGTTATTAGTTTACCATTTACTACATTTGACCAGCAAACAATAACAAAAAAGCAATTTGGTTATTGAGAATCAAGCGGTTAAAATGATGAGTGGACAGAAAATTAACTCACTACTTTGAAAATGCTGTCTGAAGTAAATAATGGTATACTTATAGTAGAATTGGGAACACTAGTAAAAAAACTCCTTACGGATAAAAATTTTATATGACTTTAGTTGAAACATAAATTATTATTAATAAAGGAGAATAAATTCCTTATGTCAGTTGGAACTCTACAGATACTCTTTGACCTCGAAAACAACTTAATTTAAATCCAAAAATCACTGGAGGACGGAAAGGTTTACCTTGAAATGATTTCTTAAAATTTTAAGTAAAATTTAAATGAATTTAGCACTTTAAAATGATTTCAAAAAGTGTGTCACAAAATAATTTTAAATTAATTTAAAATTTAAACTTTTTTCTTTAAGGATATCAATTAAATTATAATGCAATATTTTTAATAATTTACAATTATTAAATTTTTTTGTATAATTATAAATAATGTTTCATTATTGCAATGGGACAATGCACTAATTAATAATTGTAGAGAGTTTAAAGCCATTTCATTATTTTTTTTTAATTTTTAATTGCATGGTCGTCTTCCAATTTTGAAAGCTAAGGAAGAAAGACATTATTACATGTTTGGATTGCAAATAAAATCAAAATGTGAAGTCTCAGTCCAATGAAACAACACACAATTAGAAGAAAGATAATTTACATAATTATGTTTTTTAAAGACACTAGGAAATCACTGGACTTCAATCCACAAGGGATGTTCATGCATGCAATCAACAAAACTAGTATAAAGTTATTAAAATAACATAAATGTACATTAACATTTGAAGACTTAAAGTGTTTTGCAGGGAAATTATGTACATCAAATTATATACATATCTATATGTATTGAAATCAAAACCAATATTTCCAGTAAACAAACTAAATAATAGCAAAGTGAAGTTACTTTAATGTGAAAAACAATACATAATAAGAAAAAAGATGTGATGGCATTTTTATTTTTAATGGCACTTTGAAATCATGGGATATGGTTGTTAAAAAAAGTTCATGAATACAAAAAACATAACAGAGGCAAGTTTATTAAAATAACACATCTTTAATATCGATCACAATTTGATATTTAAAAATACTATCTTCAGGCAATCATCAATAAATTTTACACAAGATATTTAATTGAAATTGAACATAATCAGTTGATTGCCAAAGGAAGATTAGAATACAATGAATTGGTCAAAATAATCCCTTAATTTGAATTCCATAGAACATAAGATGCTCTAGAGGAGAATTTTCTGCCAGAGAACTGCTAACAACCGAGATAGACACTCTATGTGAAAAAAGCACTCATATCTCAACAACTGTAAGATAATCAGATGATGTATATAAAGATACAACACCAAACAATTATTACAAATCAAGGAAATCAAATTACTTACTAAAAGACATCTGTATTTTCTTCTCTGGCAAAAAATCATTGTCACTTTCTTTAATAAAGCCCCCTCCCCCAATTTTTTAGATTCCATATTGCATCGATTTTTGCTCCAGCTTCTCTCTCTTTGCACATTATTGTGCACACACAAACACATAAGCACATATAAACAGAGAGGAAGATAATACCAAAAAAATTAGGAACAAGCACTTATTTTTTTAAGTACTGCAATTAGACATATACTTCCAACTGTAAAGTTTCATCAAATATGGTACTGGAATGTATGAAAATAATTTGGTATGTAGAATGGGATAATAAACCACAAATTAAATTTTTATATGGTCCTCAAAGCTAAAAAGTATCATTCACTAAAATGTTTTTCCTTACATTGATCTACAAAGATACAAAATTTCAATCTCTGTAAAACTTATGATATTAAAAAATAAACTTATTGACAAGCAATTTCCCCCTACATCTGATCAGTGTTTGAATGAGATTTGCATTGTAATTTTCAGTCATAAAATATATTATAACACATTACTAAAATAGCAAAATCAGAATATAGAAACATTTATTTACTTCACATTTTTAAAAATGATCAGATAAAGCATTAATAGTTTAAAAAGTTCAAAGTGAACTGTTAACTCCTACACAAAGTTGCATACACAATTAAATCCCAAGTGATTTTGCACATTATTAATAGCTTAAAGAATGACTTCTTGAATCCATCAGCAAAGATTGAGAGGATAAATTGCCAAAGCAATTTTTTTTTCTTTATTACTGACACATCATAACAGAATATTTTTTTATCATTTAAGATAACTCAGCAGAACATTCAGTATACTGTTATACAAAGTGATATAAAAAAAATTCTAAAAATTAAACATTCATAAAATGGCTGCTGTTGAACCTCTTGCACAAAGAATGGATTTTTACAATTTTAAAGACGATATTTTTGAAAACTTATGTTTATAGCTCAATTAAACCTACATTTGTGTGTCCAAAATTGTATTTTATAATGAAAGATTTGATTTTATCTAAAGAAATGCCCCATTATAAAATTCAAGATACTGATCAGATGGTAGCCAATTTTACTTTTGTAATAATCTATTGGCTCTACAAATACTGTATGAATGCCAGCTATTAATCGAAATAATTTCTACATGGTCAAGCTTTGAAATTTGAGCTTTATACTAGTCTAATGTGCTAGTTTGAGGTCAATCCAAAAACTAAGACGAAATGTCAAATTCGAAATCATTTGTATTACACCTCATCCTACTGATTTCTCTCTCAGGAAGTAATTATCCTGTAGTTTATAATGGAATTTGAAAAATGTTAGTATTTTTCTGCAGCTAGATTGAGTATTATGATTATTTACAGCAGAAATTGTCAGCATTTCCAAGTACTCAATATGTAATTCTAAAAGAAAGCACTTAAGTGTCAGCAAAGAGTTTTATTTTCTTCTTCAGCATTCCAGTTATTCTCTTCAATAGATTATCAATTTATCAAGTTTATTCCCCCCCTTTTTTTTTCTCTATAAAATGGCAAAGTTGCACCTGCCTCCCTATAAAAATGAACAACATTATGAGTCATTAGAAAATTACTTTAAAGCCTTGATGATGAACTATTATACAAATGTTTATATATGACAGATTTTTCTGCATTGAATAAATTTCTATTTCTGGAATAAATTTTATCACATTTTATGATTAGTCTCACTGAATTTAAAAAACCTCCCTCTCTCTTGCTCTCCCTATGGAGTTAATAAATTTTAATTTTTGTAATTTATTATGGCTTTTCTCAACAGAAGCCAAAGTGCTTTTATACAATTGCTCACTTCATTTAGTGAAACTATGTAGTTACAAATATATATGACTGGGTGCAATATTCAAAGATATTAAAAACTAGTTCCAATGCTTTAAAGCCCCTGGGTACAAGGAAAACAAATACTTACCAACTTTTTCAACAGTCAGAGAAATGAGGCCATCATCAATGTAAACTTTATTTCCAGGAACCAAAACCTTAGTTATGTTTTTATAATCAACATAGATAATATCTGCAGTGCATTTTTCTTGATAATCATCAATAGTCACAATTTTCACATTGGCATCTTTCTTTATTTCAACTTCTGCTGACGGACCCTAAATATTAATAGGATGTATTTAATTAAAATAAATAATTTAATGGAATATAATTAAAGAGAGATGTTCATTAAAAACAATATAATAGTGACAAAGCAGAAAGAAGAGTGGATGAATCCCAATAATAATCCTTAAAAAATAAACGGTACAAAATGCTTATGCATGACTATTACTATGGCCGGGATGACCTGGTTGGTAGAGCGTTGGACTCGTACTCCTTACGTTACGGGTTCGAAGCTCACCGGCCAAAACAATCCCCGAGTGTTTGGCGATTGGCACTCGTTAAACATTTCGTGGTCGCAAAGTCCTCCATATCGAGAGTAATATCACTGGGGGTACTGGGCCAGGGGTGATCGTTCCCTGTTCCAGGTCTAAATTACGATCTGAGATGAATGAATGATTTGCGTGAATGTAGTCCGCCCCCTAAAAAGGGTTGTGACATGTGTGTAGCTAAGTCGTACTCTTGGCCCTAGATGGCGCTACTTGTAAAACAAGAGACGTATATTTCCGGCTTAAATTCTGCTGATGTATTAGCGGGGCTTGTCCATGGCAAGTGCTATAAGTAACAACACAACAACAACTTGTCTAAAATGCAACTAAGAGCTTTGATTTTCTTAACACTCAAATTAAGATCAGCAGATTACTTGAAAATTTGATATTCAAGACTCATTAAAAAAAATTTAGTATAATTTCAAATTCCTGAGAAAAATAGTTTCATGAAGAATTAGTATAGACCACAGTACCTGAATGAAAGATATAGTTATGATGAAAAATTTTATGTAAGGAGCAGTGATATATTCACAGAAGGGCAAGGGGATTCAGATTCGAGGCAATTTCCTAAGCATTAAAATAAAATCGATTTAAATTTCCTTAATAGTTTGAAAAACAATGTTAACCTACAATTGAGCACATGCTTAGATTCTTGGTTACAAAGAACATCCTTTATAATGAAAACTATTCCAGAAAATTATAATTTTCTTTTCTTATAAGAGGTAATACTATTCAAGCAACGGAACATAATTTGAGCAAAAATTGTTTATTACAGCATGGTGAAGAGAAAAATATTGTGAATTTTTGGGAATGACAAAAATATCATAATCACCTGTACTTCATTTAAAGGATTAATTTATAAAGAAAATAAAAATGACACTATAAAATCATCTAATATTATAAAAATATGACAACACATCTCAAAAATTGAAGCCCTTTCATAATTAGTCATAATGGTCAGATTAATTCTCTAAGGGACACAAACTATATTGGTGAGGAGAAAGAAAATATCATACACTTTAATAATATAGTGAACCCAGGAAGAAAAAAGAGAATGCCATGATTAAGGGTATATCGTCCCAATTTTGAACAATTAGATATTTTATAACACATTATAAATATGTACTATTTTGAAGTAATCAAAAGTAATTGAAAACATTGTGCTAAATAAATTTTAAAGTGGGGTTTTTAACCTTGCCCTTTTTGCTGCTATATGTAATTTCTATACAAAGTACTTGCATGAATCTCAGTTATTTAAAATTTCAGCTGAATAAATTCAAATACAGAAAAAATAAGCCTTAAATTATCTGCATATGTTAAAGGACAAATAATTCAAAATAAATTCTTAAGCTATAGTAACTATATTTAAATCCTATACAATTAAACTGTAACTATTAATATTAAAATCATTAGCTGGTTAAACAAGAATCGGCATATGCAGTGTATAACACTATTCTATTTCAAAAAGTATGTTTAGATTTCAATATTTTTTTTTGTCTTTGAAAAAAATTTAAATAAATGAAAAGGTAAATTCTTAATTGATATAATAAATAATTATCTTGAACAAGAATATTTAAGTTTAGTAATATGCAGTAAAATATATTACCCCACATAGAAGACCAGTTCTTATTTCGGGTCCTTTAGTATCTAAAGCAACAGCAACTGGATAAGAAGGTATCCCTTGCTGTTCACTCACAATTTTTACTGCCTCTCTGACATTTTTTATTGTACCAGCATGATACTATTAACAAGAAGATAATAAGAAATGTTAAACATTACAATAATATCAATGTTAAACATATTAAAAGAACAAACAAGAATGCTTATTTAAGAAAGTTTACATGAAACTCAAAGCGAGACTTTTCTAATATTCTATGCATCAAGATGCTAATTTCACAAAATATAGAGATTACCATGATATAAAAATGTATATTAAGAAAAAAAAATTACAGTACTTTATCTTTTATTGCAACAGTTACTTAATATTAGTAAAAACTTTTATAGAGATTAGATAAACATACCCATGTACATTCCTTTAAAATTATCTGTATCAAATTTATAATATAAAAAACAAACATAGAACTCCCTCAATGCTACAATGTAGAATGCTTGCTTCAGCTTAGAAATGAAGTGTTCACACACTTTGGAATAATAACTTATGCTGCATTCATAATGCTGGTTATACTCATATCCTCCATTAAAAGAAGTAGTATAAAGTTTACCAAATGAAATGCTATGATAATATGTAAAGCTATATCAAGTATATGTATCCCCATTCATTTATTCATTTTACTCCTTGATAAGTACTATAAGGGAAAAAATATAATAAAATTCATTTCGTAAAAATATGTTATAACTTTCTTCTTTTCAAGTATTGTCTCAAATTTTCATACAGCCCACTTTGCTTATGTTAAATAGTTTTGGCTTGAAAAACCTTATTGGGCTACAACTCATTCTACAAATGCTAACACAACTAATCGTATAGCAGCGCAAGAATGGTTTCCCATTTTCAATCTATGTATGTTTGATTTAATCAAATTTATGTCCTTTGGGTGTTTTTATCTACAGAAGTGTATAAAAAGGAACAGCTGCTTAATTTTTTCAAAATGCAATTTAACAATATTTGATAAAATAGATACAAATAGGTCATTCTCACTTCACTAATTCTTTGATTAAAAAAAGCTCCAGCCAAAAGTCACATTACAATTTGAAAATAAAAGTTTTTAGCACAATACAACAGTGAGCATACATTGTTCTATTCTTGAAAAAAAATAACTCAATACTAGTAAACAGAGAAAACATGCCAACAAACAGAATATTTCCCTTTTATATTTAAAAAATTACAATATCGATGATCATAATTGTATACTTATATTCACAGATAATTAATAAAGATATTACAAAGTCTTCCCACAGTCTTACACAAAATACCAGCACTATTTATTTTTATGACAAAATATATTTCTGTGATAAATATACTCATGTGATATAATAAATATACACATTATCTTTGAAGTACTTCAAAAAAAAAGTAATACACTTATGAAATTTTATCTATTGAAAATAATGTACCAGAAAAATGCATTATTTGATCAAGAATTTCAAAGAAAAACTTGATTTCTTAGCCTATTGCAATATGACAACACAAAGTTTAAGTGATCAATAAATTGACAAATAAGGAATCCGCAATATAAAAGGTGAAAAAAATTAAGCCTTTGAAATTAAGCTATAATGATTGAATGGATGGAGCAAATTTCTGGAATGAAATATT
Organism: Argiope argentata; assembly: GCA_026289955.1. Classification (NCBI taxonomy): domain Eukaryota; kingdom Metazoa; phylum Arthropoda; class Arachnida; order Araneae; family Araneidae; genus Argiope; species Argiope argentata. The sequence continues at coordinate 6,753,230 of JAOUZG010015275.1, read as the reverse complement.
AAAAAAATAATCACAAGTTAGAGGAAGTATTTGGAACCTCAAACTTTTTAGTCAGCATTTACGAATGGCATTAACATAAAAAAAAAACATTTAAGGCTAAAATCATCCTGTGCTAAGTAGAACTGATTTGAATTTTCAATTCAGATCTTTACCCTAAACTCTAGGTTGATGTGAAGTTTAGTGTCCCTCCCCTGAATTTCTCATCAATATGGCAATCCAATGGAACACTCTTCTAGAATCCTAATACTGTTTTGTTTACGACTTTTAACAATGGTTGAGTTGAACATGAACTAGGACTATTTTATGAAAAATGTTGAGTTAAAAATAATATAAAAATACTGATTCAAGATTATAATTTTCTTTTTTACAAGTTTTTTTGCAACTAATAAGACACTAAAATTTTATTTTTCATCTTAATAAAAAAACTTTTTTTTTTTTTTTTTGCAATTTTTAATTGTCAATATGTGTTTCAAAAAATTGTCTGAATTCTTACTTTACAAATTTGTGTGTATTCTTACTTTAAAAGTCAGATGTAATGGAATTCTTCGCAGTTCTGGTAATTCTTTTGTTGCTCTAACAGTTGGTTTCATTATTAATTTGTTAGGTCTGTAATCAGGCAAGAATGGATGTCAAAGTAAATAGGATGGAAGATCGAATTTCGAATCTGCAGAATGGATGAAGTGCAAGTCCATTATATTTTTTTAATGAGTTAGTGAAGATAGGAAAGGATGATTGTTTAAAATTTTGTATGCCAAATGATTTGATTGCTTTTTCCTCCATTCTTCCTCTTTCTCTCTTTTTCGATTATGTGCTGTTCCTGTTAACCACAGAGTCCTTATGTTCAACGAGCTAGTGAAGCTACTGAGTTCACATTGCTGGCGAAACCAAAAGATGTTTTTTAAGTAAAAAAATTCTACCTGGTGCTTTCTACAGATGCCAAAGGCATTGCATGCTCTAAATTTTCCTTTGTATTGAATATAGACAGGCTGCACCGTCTGAAAAAAACAGTGTTTACTAAAATATTGCAATTATATTGCAGAAAGTAGAAACCATAGCTGTTCCACAGAATTGTATATTTTGTCTCTATCTTTATTGGTGACTTCGCACAGCAAGAAATATACTAAACACTTTTACCAAACTCTATACTAATAGACATATATGTCCCCTTAATTTCATGATGTTATCAAATGAAAAATTATAATTACATAACTAAAATCAACTTAATAGGATTTAAAATTCCTAACACTAGAGTGCCATGCATAGGAAAGACAAAAAAAGGTCATATTAATGTATTTAGGAGGTTAAGAAAATGTTAATAGGATAATGGTAGTTTTACTAAGTGTTAGTAACTAAACTCACATCATGCGTTCCATGGGAAAAATTCATTCGTGCAATGTTCATTCCTGCATTAATCATATCCACAAGCATGTTTACATCTCTAGATGAAGGACCTGTGTATATATAATACATGAACAAATATTTAAATTGTTTCTTATTCATATAACAATTATGAAATTCTAAAATCTTGTTCAAAAAAGTTATTTTTAGGTAAACTGATTTTTTCAAAAAGTTATATGTTAGCAATAAATAAAAAGTTGTACTAATTTTTATTTTTAATAATATTTCTGATAATAAATTTTCAATTGGTTAATCTTAAAGAATCTTTCTTTTATATCTCAAACACTGTTTAATGTATCAATATAATTTCATTCACTAAATTTTAAAAAAATTCAGATTATATATATTTCTTTATTATAAACAAATAAACTATTGTATTTTAAAATGAAGAGTTAATAGTTCACAAATTATTTACTTTCAACAAATGACTAATCCAAATAATTTCTGAAAGAGTAAGTACATTTTATTTTTGTATTCCTTGACAATTAAAATGATTTAGTTTCTTATTATTTCAATCTCTCATTCTAATTTTGTTAATAATTAACTTCTAGTCTTAAATAAGAACTATCATTTACAAAACAAAAATTATAATTATTGATTTATCTTAAAGTTATATGTACATCTGTTATCCTTTCCAACATTTCAGCCTTTAAGTTATTAATTGTGCACATAATTCCTCCTTCTTTCTATCCCAAATAGATTATTCCCATATATTTAACCCCTTCAAAATTTAACTGTAATGGAGATGAAGATATTTTTCAAAATAAATCTATAAGATTACAGAAATTTATCCTACACATTCTCCAGCTTATCTTTATAAATAAAGCAATTATAAAATTATATTAAATGATTAAAGAAGGAGTTAAGTTCTACATAACATAGGAGACAGAAAATCACAGATTAGCATTTTAACAAAACATAGCACAAACCTGAAAATGGAAGCAAATTAGTAAGAATTTTATGTAAGATCCTAAAAATTTGCTTTTAAAATATTCATATACATAATACAGATACAGGTAATTAGGTACACTCACCAATAGTACATATAATGCCAGTCAATCGGCAATTAGAAGGAGGTGCGTCAATATCTAGAACACTCAAATGGTCGAGTAAAGTGTAATCTTGTTCTCTAACTTGTTTGACTGCTCTTTGGTCACCCATTTTTAATTATACCTGAAAAAATAAATGAAAATGCTTTAAAAAATTGAAGCCTGAATACAAAACGTTAAGATCCATACTTTAGTGGAGTATTAACTTCAAACTAAAATGTCTTTTGCATCAAAAATTCTACATTTTCAATGACCTTTTCAAAATTATGCATTTTATTTAAACAAAATTAAGAAACATAATGAAAGTACAGAAATTAAACACATTAATAGGTAAATTTTTATGAAAAGATGCAGCAGCAGATTGCAAAGTACTTAATGAGAAAAAAAAAGATATTTCACTCAATTTTTTTTTTAATTACGAAAGAAAAGAAATTTTGACAAATTTAAGCACGGCAACACAAAACGATTCTGCACCTTCGTATAAATGAAAGTCTGTTCCGAATGACGAAAAGTTAATTAATGCCTATAAGGCAAATATAAACAACTTACTTCGTTTAAAACTGACGTTCCGAGCAGACTGAGGTTTTTGTTTCGAAATCCTACTTTGCCGGTTAACAAGTTAAAAGAGCGGTTAATAAACGACGTCCTTCATCTGCCCTCAGATTCGTTCTCTTCTTCGGTAGCTCTAGATAAAATTTATTCTTTTGGTTCAATTAATGTCGAACTAGAGGTTAAAAAATGGATCATAATTCATAAAAGATGATTGAGGGACTAATTTCTTTTCCATTCAAATAATTTCCATCATAGATGCTCATGTCTTATCTAACATTTCATATTTTTTAAATTTCAGAATGGGTGTCAACTTGAGTCAAAAGAACCAATGTTTTAAAATTTTCTTGAATTTTCCAAATTGTTTAATCTAATATAACGAGGTTGATATCATAAGTTTTGAACGGATAATACAGTCATTTACGTTTTTTAGAACGCTCTTCATCGTTCTGCTGCTTTAATAAAAATATGAATTTTATCCCTTTAGTTCTTAAACGAAGCAAATATTTTTTTATTACAGAAACCGGCAAAGCTTAAACAATAAAAAGAAGGAACGACGGAAAATAAAGCTCTATTGGCTGTTAAAGGTATAAATGTGTGTGCGCGCCCGAATGTCACAAGGATTCCCATAAAAGTTGTATTCGCTTAATTTTTTTATCTTATATTTGGCAACGTATATATTTTACGTTGAGGTGCCACAATCCTGACGACAAACAGTCATTAAAATGTTATTTTGCCCCACTTGCATCAGCAAAAAAATCAAGATTAAATAATCCTGTATTCCCGGACGTTTTCAAGTTATGTATTAAAATATCTTTGCATAGATGTTTTTCCGAGTTGGCAACCGGAAATTGTTTGTTAAAAAAAATAGATGTTCTTTTTCTCTTCTCTTTTTTCTTTCTTCTTGGAATAAAGTAGTTGTGTTACGAAAGAGGTTTATATGATACCAAATTATTTAACTTCCTATCTCTCACATATGGACTGCAAAACATCAGTATTCTAAATCTAGTGACCTGGGATGTCAATTCAATTCTGAGTGTTGTGAAGCTATTTTTATAAAATGCGGTAAATAACGAAGTGCGTTAAAAAATTTAGTACGTTATCACGCCATCTTTTTATTATGACTAATGATACTTCAAATTCGGACTCGGAACTGAGCAAAATCTCTGCTAAAACACCAGTGTTTCGGAAAAATAAATCCAAACTATGGTTTATACAACTTGAAGCACAATTTTCCAACACTAGAATTATTCAAGATATAACTAAATATAACACCGTCATAGCAGCGCTCTACAAAAATGTGTTAGATTTCATTGTAGATATTTTATGCCATCCACCAAGCGAGAATAAATACAACATTTTAAAAAATGCTCTATTAAACCGATTAACCGACACTGAAGAATCTCGTATATAAAAACTGCACGATGAGATCGATCTCGGTGACAAACGCACAGCTTATTTATTGAAAGGTTTGGCTGGAAATTCAATCTCGGAGGAAGTCATAAAATCACTTTGGCTTCAGCGTCTGCCCCAGCAAATACGAGCTATATTGTCTAATAGTAAAGACCCATTGGACTATGTCGCAGAAATGGCAGATAAAATAATTACCGTCTACAGTTCTTCAGAAACATTTTCAAAATCCATTTCTGCCAATTCATCATCCATTGAAAAAAAAATCGAACGCATTGCTTCTCTCACGAAAAAATTCTAAAAATGTGCATATCGTCACCGACCACGCAGCAGGTTCGGAAACTTCAGATCTAGTTCAGCTCATCATAAATTCTTTTGGTACCACTTTAAATTTGGCGGAAATGCTAAAAAATACATCTCACCTTGCAAATATAGAAATCCTAACTCATCATCAGTCTCAAAAAACTAATGACAGGTCGCTTGAGGAGGATAAGGACCATGGCCGTTTAAAATGTCCCATCTTTATTTTTGATAATTCGAACCAAAAAAATGATTTGATTAGCATGGGTCCTGATGTTTCAGTAATACCCTTATCTAAGTTAAGTAAACGGATTTCTTCAGAATTTAAACTGTTTGCAGCTAATTCAACGCCGATTAAAACTTATGGAAGGCAATTAATATAGCTCGATCTTGGTTTAATAAGAAAATTCGACCGGCAGTTTATAATCGGCGATTTTTCAAAGCCTATCATTGGCGCTGACTTTTTACAGAATTATGGTTTTCTAGTTGATTTAAAGCAAAAACGGTTGTTTGATTCCCTGCCTTCGCTTTACGCGCCAGCTAAAGTAATGAGAAGTCCATCCTCGTCTTTAACTCTAATGGATTGTAACCAACCTCTATCCTGATATTCGAATACTTTTGGATACAATATTACATCAGAAAATTTTAAATTAAAGAAAAGCGAAACCAAACATAATGTTACACATTCTATTATTACAAGAGGTCCTCCAATTATATCAAAAGTTCGATGGTTAGCACTGGATAAACTGAAAATTGCAAAGGCTGAATTCGAGTATATGCTCGAACAAGGCATATGTCGTCCATTGAGCAGCAAATCGGCCTAGCCTACAACACCTTGTAAAAAAGAAGATGGGTGGCGGGAAACCTTGCGGAGATTATCATGCTCTACATGCAGTCACACAACCGGACTGTTACCTTATTCCTCCTCTATTCCCCTAACTTTAGACAGCAATTGGAAGAATGCGGGGTTTACTCCACCTTTGTCGGGCATATCATCAAATACCAGTGGAAGAATCTGGCATTGAGAAGACAGCCATTCGGACTTTACGAATTTCCTTTCATAACAATCGGTCTTTGAAAAGTTGCTCAAACACTCCAGCGATTGTGGTTTAGACCAGCATTCACCTTTTCATATATTGGCGATATTCTGATAGCTTCATGAACTAGAGAAGAGCATTTAAAGCATCTTCGAATAGTTTTCAAAAAACTTCAAGAATATTGCCTTACACTTAATCTCAGTAAAGGCATTTTTGCCAAGCCTGAGGTTACCTTTTTAGGCCACATTGTCTCTAAAGAAGGAATCAAACCAACAGAAGATAGAATAATTGCTATTGCAAATTTTGAAAAGCCTAAGACCATCAAGCAACTTCGCAGATTCTTGGGAATGATTAACTTCTACAGAAGATTTATACCACATGCTGCACAAAATCAATCTATTCTTAATGATTATTTGATTAACAGTAAGAAAAATGATAACCGCTTAATAGAATGGATTGACCAATCAACACAAGCCTTTAAGCAATACAAAGAAAAACTACGTACAGCAACTATTATAACACACTCTTCACCAACAGCAAAATGTTGCCTAATAGTAGACGTCTCAGATAAAGCTTTGAGATCTGTTGTTCAGGAATATATTAATGGACAATGGAAACCACTATGATTCTTTTCCATTGGCATAACTCCAGTTCAACAGAATTACTCAATCTATGACAGAGAATTCTTGGCAGCATACTCTTTTATCAAACCTTTCTGTTACTTATTGGAAGCTCGTGAATTCAAAATTTTCACGAACCACAAGCCAATCACTTTTGCATTTCGACAAAAATTAGGAAAAGCATCCTCTTTACAACAAAGGCACCTCGATTACATAGGACAATTCCCTAGAGATATCCAAAACATTTCTGGCAAAGACAATGAAATCGCCAATGTCCTGTAAAGAATGGATGAAATTCATATTCCCGCCTAAATTGATTATGAAACTATATCCAAATCTCAAATAACAGATTCGAAATTAAAAGAAATTCTTTCTTCTCTAAATTTTTCCTTGAAGTTACAAAAATTGCCAGTAGTTGGAACAAAATCTTTTATTTACTGTGACACTTCTCGAAATTATCCCATGTATATCACCAGATTTCAGGAAATCAGCATTTCACAGTGTTCATAGTTCCTCACATCTAGGAATCAAATCTACAATCAAACTTCTGATATCGAAATTCAATTAGCCATCAATAAAAAAAGACACCAGATATTGGAATAAATGCTGTCTACAGTGCCAAAAATCGAAAATTTCTAAATATGTCCAGAGTCCATACCAACAGTATAAAACCACCAGCTAACGATCCAGTGAAATAATTTTAGATATCATTGGACCATTGCCCTCTTCAGAAGGTTTCCGTTATTTCTTAATCATCATCGATAGATATTCCAGTTGGACAGAAGTTATCCCGATTTCTGACATCAGAGCCAATACAGTTGCTGACGCACTACTTAAAAATTGGATTTCACGCTTTGGATCACCTCATTGCAATCTATCAAGAAGCACAATTCGAATTCCAGCTATTTCTTGAACTATCCAAGCTCATTGAATTTAAGAATCGAACAACAGCGTACCATCCTCAAGCCAAAGGCTGTATTGAACGCTGGTACTGGACACTCAAGTCTGCCATAATGTGTCATGCCAGGGTGGTCACGATCGCTTCTGATAATTCTCCTTGGACTACGCACAACTTGGCACTGGGATTTCAACTCTACGCCAGCTGAACTACTTTATGGAGAAAATATCAGACTACCATGTGACTTCTTTGATAATACAGGATATGAGCCTCAATCCGAGTTTTATAAAACGCTAAAAGAACACTTAAATAAACCAAGTCCTGTCTCTTTTACAAACCATTCAATGCAAAAACCATTCATTTTTCCAGACTTGAAAATTTGTTCATGCGTCTCCGTAAGAACCGACAGCATTCATCATAGTCTTCAACCTCCCCTACCAAGGGCCATATGAGGTGCTACACAAAACTGACAAAAATTTCACTGCCAAAATGAACGATAAAGAAATAGAGTAAAACCTTGCTTTTTGGATAACACTGACGATAACGACACAACAGTTTATTATGCCAATAGAGATTTTCAATTTCAGACTATCCCAAACAAGCATCTGAAAAAAAAATCCATCAACTGAATTTAAATCCAAATCTGATCAGCACTCATGTCTTCGACTATCAAACCAAAATGTTCCAAAAGTCGTCAAGAAAGCTAAGTTTACATTGAGTCATTTTGCACGTTCAACCAGAACTGGATGTGTAATTCGACGCCCTGCTCGTTACCTTTAGAGTCTACGTTCGGTACCTCACTCGGCAGGAGAGTGATGTGGCACCACAATCCTGGCAACAAACAGCCATTAAAATATTATTTTGCATCACATGCATCAGGAAAAAAATCAAGATTAAATAATCCTGTATTCCCGAACGTTTTCATCTCACGTATTAAAATATCTTTGCATATATGTTTTTCCGAGTTGGCAACCGGGAATTGTTTGTTTAAAAAAATAGGTGTTATTTTCCCCCTCCCTTTTTTTCTTTCTTCTTGGAATAAAGTAGTTGTGTTATGAAAGAGGTTGATGCGAAACTAAATTATTTAACCCATTCGCTACCAAACACGAATATACTCGTGATTGGCAGGGTGTTACCCATTACCAGCACGAATATGCTCGTGATACTTTCAATATATTATAACGTACAACTTGTCAAACTTGCAAACTTTTTATGGCTACAAACATAAATATACAAGCGTAAAAACTTGAAAAAAAGCTACAAATAAATTGTTTTTACGAAAATTATACTTTATGTAACCCATTCGTGGCCAAGCCTAAATTGAACGAGGTTATTCCCATTGCTAACTACGAATATACTCGTATTTGATTTTTATGCATGTAAATGATTATTTATGACAAAATATGTGTATTTATTTTGAAATAATAAAACTTAGATAAACAATAACACTCAAAACTGAAATGGCAATGGGAATAACCTCATACAATTTAGGCTTAGCAATGAATTGGCTAACTTGCTATCTCTCACATATGGACTGCCAAACATCAGTATTCTACAACGTTTATATTTTAGGTAGCCTTTTGATTGCTTGAATATATTATTGCACTAAGTGAGTGATATTTTTCATTAGTTCAGTGTTTTTTAAAATAGTCCATAAAAAACAAAATATTAAGGAAAGACAAATACGCAAACTTACATATATATCCAAAAAATATTAAAAATACAAAAAATACTCCACACGTGCAGATGTGGGAAGTAGTAATGCCCATCGTCCAGCTTTCTTTGTTTATAAAATCATATCTGTTTATCATCGGAATGTATCGTTTTGAGTCAATAAAATACTCTCAACTTTACTATATTTGCTCATTACAAAGATATAGTGGTTGATTAAAGGTAGGGTGACTAGGTATACGCCAGTCCTGGATTTAAAAAATAATAATAAATATCATTATATATTTAGTTAATTCATTAACTATTTCCAGATCTTTTCGATTTAAATAAGATATTACAACCCTAATTTTCGTGGACTGTTATTAATACAACACTTATCTACTGGATATAACCTATCCAGGCGTAAAGAATTAAATATTTAATTCCGAGATTGCTATTTGAAAAACTTGAGAGGATGACGAGTTTATATAGTATTTTCAAGAGTGTACCACACATAATCGACAGCATCATGGATATGTCTAATGAAAGCCTTCACTCAGTGGTGATATCAAGTGAAAATTTCTTATGATTAACACTTGAAATAAAGTTTTAATGATATAAATATAAAAATTTAAAATATAAGTTTTAATTTTTAAAAATGTATGAGCTGATTGTATTTTATTAAATAACAGGTATCCAAACATATTTATTCAATAATTATAAGTACATTATTAAAAATAATATACCGCAAAAGAAGTTATCTCATACCTCACCTAATACCAAACTCTGGCCTCATCTAATACCAAAAATATTGTATAAAACTATCGTTTTACACTTATGCAGTAATACATTTAGATATAAAATATGCAAATATTTGAAGTGTATAACTAAAAACAGAGATATTCAGAAATATAGATAAGTAAATAATATTTTCTTTAAATTTTTTATTCACATAGAATTATATTGGCACATGAATATATTTTTTTACAAACTGTGCTCGTTAACACACATACACACACACACACACACACACACACACACACACACACACACACACA
>JAOUZG010015275.1:6709888-6743251 GCA_026289955.1 Argiope argentata | reverse complement strand
ACACACACACACACACACACACACACACACACACACACACACACACAAATAAACAAAGAAATGAAATAAATTTTAATAAAATATTTTCATCATTTGGTAGGAATTAAATTATAGAACCAATTTATTAAAGCAAATTTTTATAAAGTAAACACTTGTCAAATTTTTGTAAAATACCTCTTTCATTAAAAATAATTGTAAAATTTACCAATCTCTCTGGGTCCAAATATCAGGATCTCTCTAGATTTCAGATAATTTTCAGTTATTTTCAGTTTCGAAAACAGTTTCTTCGTTTTAGCTACTGAGATTAGAATTATCGATAAAATGCGTAAAGCAATATAAATGTTGTGAAAAGAATACGTTCAAATGTTGACAACGATATGGCTTAGAATTTCAGCCTACAACACTGCATTTTCTCCAAAATCTTAATTACTTTTGTCACTTTGGGTTTAATCTGTTAATGCTCTTCCAGCTCTTGACATAAATTGAGCTAATGTTGTTTAGAGCATTTATTGAAGTAAAAAATATTAAACAAAAATTTATTATTAGATGATCAAACGTTTGACTTAAAGATGTTATCCCAGCATTTAACAATAAAAAGAAAAACCTTTTAAAGATCATTTCCCTTCGATGTAAAGGTTATTCGTTGCAATTATGAGAATTTTTTCTTGAAGTCTTAATGTCCTTTGGTTTTTAAAGTTTGTAACAATATCCAAAAAAAGATCCTAGTTCTTTCCTATTCGTGATCATACCAACAACACTTTTCTTTATCAGATAGAGGCTAAACTGCTTTCTGAAAGAACATATAAAAGTTTCAGGAGCGTAAGAAATATTAAAACTCTTAGTCTGAATAATATTGCTATCAGTATTAGTTTTATTTAGTATATTCTTAAATCATAAAACTACCACACACATACTATCAAATTTCAGATTTTTTTCCCTAATGTGGCCTGATTTTTGCGGTATCAATTTTTTTTAGTTATTTCCCAGAATGCATCAAACACATTTTCTACTGAAACTTTAAAGAGCTACTGCTTCTATCATCTCGCATCTAGAAAAGATTTCAGAGCTAAATTTAAAACATGCCTATTAAAAAAAGTGATTAGTTAATGCCGAAATAAAAATGTAAAGTTTATGAACAAAAGAAAATTGTTTTTATTCAATTCACCCCCAACCCCCAAATCACAAAAAATAAAATGCGGTACAAATTATTAAGACTGAAAAAGCCAACAGTTGGTATAAAATTAAGAATTAACAATTTGTTGACTGTGTCAACTTTTATATAATTATCAGTTTCAAATATTTATATAATTAACGGTTTCACGTTTAGAAATGTTCGAACAAGACAAGAATTTTCCTACTCAGACAAGCCGCGAGACACATTAATTGTTTTAAAGAGCTTTAGAGTTTCTCCATTTCCACTAATGAGATGAGTAGTTAAAATTTTTATATATATATATATATATATATATATATATATATATATATATATATAATGTAAAACATTAAAATTTTTTTGAGGAAAGCAGGTAGAGGAGTCGTGGCCGAAATCATGGCAGAAGACAGGTTGAATTTTTAAGTTAGTTTTATTCCACCACGAGAAGCGGGCATTATGTACAATCAAAAGCGACGTGCACAACACAGAACAAGACAAAATGAATTGACGAAAAGGCTGATTAAATTTTTTATCCTTCTGAATTTATACCTTCAGAATTTAGGAGGGATTTTCGACACATGTCAATCACATGCACAGCTCGCGCAAGGGAATCCTAGGGATCTTTTAATGGCATTTGCAAAGCTAGATAATTTCTGTCCCTTCACTTGGAGTGTGGGAAAGTAGCCGGCGTTTAGCTGATTCAGGAATTTTACAAAGCTTTTGTTGAATTAGTTAACTAGAGCGAGTGAAATGGATCAGGAAATAAGAGAATATTTTAGAATGATATTATTATGGACTAAATTAAGATAAAGTTTGGAAATTAAATAGGATTAAAATTAAGAGTTTATATATATATATATATAATTTTCTGTTTAGAATTTTTAAAAAATAGTTAGCCTGTATCTTTTTAATTGACACCGTTGACCTCCGTACGACTTTCCAGATATTGAAGCTCGGCCTGTGTATTTTCAATGATTTTCAAATCTATTAGATATCATTAGTAGCAGTGATAAGTCAGTTCTGCAGATAAGATGGATGCGTTTCTAAATAGAGGTATATATTCTATTAACTGTTTCGCCCTTCTATATATTGAGAATGGAAAAATAAATGTACTACCATCTTTTCTTCAATACAAAAAAAAAACTATTATTAAAGCATTTGTTATAGGAAACCACAAGCATTCTCCTTATAGAATTTCTCAATTCCCTTTAAATGCGAACTTTTCCCTCCGTGAGTAATCCTCGAATTTAGTGCAACACCTTACTTCGGATCTTTTGGCTACTCATTCTCTTTCTTTCCTTCTTGGCAGTCTGAAAATAGAATCTGTGTTTTGCTACGAATTTGAAATCCAATACTACTATTTTTCGAAGCATATTACTATGTGGTAATTTGTGTTTCTATTCATTACAATCTTTTCCGTGCAATCATCATATTAATTAAGATTATAATTTATCAACTGCACTTCTTTGAGTATATATCTATTACAAAACGAATTCATACTATGTATCATATATAAATCATATTGATTGTCAACTTATCATCTATACCGTATTCTTTGTTTACATCATTCATTATCAGTAATTCCGAGGTCGGAAGTTTAAAAACAGCGTGCATCCAATTTCCTTTCTGGAAATTTTAGTGAAATATTCTCATTGTTTTCTAAATTTGTAATCTTACCTAATGGATTTCTGTATTTAATAACAGAGTAGCTTTATTTCCTTTTTTAAATATGAATAGTTGTTCCCAGCAATCAATATTGCCAAAAATTTAAATAATATTGCAATCAAATTTCGAGTGTTATCAAACGGGCATTCCGATCTTATATCCTCGAATCGAAGTCGCAGTTTAAAAAACTTATTACAAATATTAAACCACCCTCATTTCTTTTTGTCAGTGTAATTTAAAGAGTTAAGAAATGTTTCAGAAAATTTTTGAAGCAAAATCATCTGTACAGTTCAAAAAATTATTTTAAATGTATCATTAAATAACCGAAAAAATCTTGAAAGATCACTCACAATTTCACATTCGTTGCGAAACAAAATATATAATCTTATTGCTCTTTAGATTATAAATACCAAAAAATATTCATGATTTATTCAAAATATTTCGTATATAAATTTTTACTTAAAAATTAATACTAAAACTTATTGCTTATTGTTTCTTGTAAGGATCATGGTATATTTATTACAGACAGTAAATAAGTCGAGGACACGCCTTCAATTTATGGAAATACAAATTTTACAGCAAAACTGTTGGTAGAATGTGTTAATTTTCTTCAGCAAACGATTCATTTATCCGCCTTAATAAGTTTTCAGTAATAAATAAATAATAATTTCAAAAATTTTGAGGTTTTTTCCTTTTTGCAATTGGCAAATAATACTCTGAAAATCTTCATATCAACATAAGCAAGACTGGATGAAGTCTTATAGGAACCCTTAGTAATGAAAATTTCGGCAATGATCTAACTTATATCATTCATTATTTTGAAGTTTAAAATCAATGCAAATCCTTTTGCAATTTTAGAGATTCAAGAAAGAGTTTTAAAAAATTGAAAAATTATATATTACGTTGTCATGCTAATTTACAATTGCCACATGCATTGATTCTATTAGACATTCAAAAAATTGTTAGACTTCAAAGTTGTATATAAATTTGAAAGGGGGACATCGGCCCAAAAGATTTTTGTTTCATTTGTAGCACCTTTTAAATTTTACTATTCATGCATTAATAATTTCTCATTTAGCTACCAACTTTTGAGTGCAAAGAGCTAATAACCTTTATACTGACTACACAAATTATACTTTCTAAAACTAATATATGCTTATTTAGCCTTTTATAAAAAATTTTAAAATATATTGCAGCCTTTTTATAAGAAAAGCAAGAAATTGTAAGTAAATTATTACAAAGTTTTTTTAATAATTTTTTTGTTTGTAGTTTGATAGCATTCCTATTATGTTTTTACTATTAAACTCTCAGAATATTCTTTCCATTTTTACAAAAGTTTGAGTTCTCGTCTATTTAACGTGAGATAAATTTAATTTCTTTCATAGAACTCATTTAGTTTTCAGAATTTATGTCAGCACTTTTGGCAATACAATCCACGAACATCAAAAATAAGGAAATCTGAAAAATTAAAGAAATTTTGAGAAAGGCTAAAGAGAACAAATGGATGAGATTGAACATGATTAACACTTGAATTGGCATATGTGGAAACGAGAGAGCAGATGAATACGAAATAAAGGTTGTATAAAAAGACCAAATAGATATTATAATCAAGGAAAATACGAAACAGATGACTATGCAGTGACAGGATAGATGAATTATGTCGAGCAAAGAACGCATAATACACTCATGTCCATGAATTAAGGATAATGCAAGTTCAGGAAAAGAAAGAGTCAGAAGCAAAACGTGACTTATTGGTAAATCCTATTTATTAAACAAAAGGTAAAGAGCAAAAAAGATGCTAATGTTTGATATCATTTATAAAAATTGCAATTTTTTGCTCCCTGGTGCAAATTACAAAACAAACAAACAAAAAACGAATTAGAAAACCAATATTACATGGTTGGTATGATGGTTAATACATAGTATGTCCCCCAGATGTTGCAAAGCCATACATACAACGCCTAGGCAGGCTATCAAATTATCGATCTGATCTTGGGGAATATTACACTACTCATCAAATAATGCTCTATGAAATTCGGGTAGACATGTAGGAGATTGTTTACGGGTTGCAACTAGTCGGGCAAGCATGTCTCACAGTTGCTTTACTGGATTCAATTTCGGTGAGAATGCTGTCCAGTCTATACAAGTGATATCCTTTTATCTAAGGCATTCATTTACTATGCTTGCACGGTGAGGACGGGCGTTGTCATCTATAAACATAAATTCTGCTCCCATGGCACCCCGAAACAGACGTACATGCCGTTCCAGAATGACAAGATAGATTTGGCCTGTCATGGTTCCAATTTTTACATGCAGCTGAGTTCTCTAACCTATAATAATTCTTCCACAAACGAGCAATCCTGATGATGTCGTTCAATAATGTTCTGTTGGTAGCAACGGATACCTGGCGCTTTACTTTTGAAAGTCCGGCAAAAATCAGACTGCAAGCTGAACTTTAGACTTGTCGGAAAACACCCCACAAGCCCACTATTGCAGTGTCCACAATGCATGCTCTCTATCTCTACGCCAGGCTAAACGCAAGCGACAGTAAGTTACAGTTAGTGGGATACATCTTACAGGCCTACGAGCACATAGACCAATCTGTCCTAAGCGTCTGTGCACGGTCTACCTTGAAACTGTCGTACTAGTGGCCGAAGAGACCTAATAAGACAGGTCTGATGCTGTGATCTGTCTGTTTCTTTTGGCAGTAACTGCCAAATATCGCTTTTCATTAGGCGTTGTAACCCGAGAACGACCTGAGCTGTTAAGTCTATTTACATTATCATCATCTTGGAATCGTCGTCAAAGCCTAGATATGACATTCTGGGTGATTCCAAGTTCCTTGGATACTTATAGCTGGTTACGCCGACATTCTAGACGGCCGATAATTCTACCACGTAAAAAATCATCCAAACGCGTCCTTTATGTCATAACTATGCGGCTATTGCCCTGAAAGGATTATAAAGCGCTTGCGAATAATTTTACTTCTTTACCTGTATTCTTAATACATCACTCTCTTCATTGTGACGTACTATCGATGTCATCTGGTGGCTTCCTGAAATTTGCATACGATCTTTGAAGATGTGTGTAGTCATTTTAATGGTGATATATTTATTTTAGAATTCTATTTCCACGTGGCTCTGAATTATCCTTATAGATATGAGTGTATATGAATTCATACAAGAGCCAAAAACAATATTTTACCCGATATTATTACAAATTATATTAGGTCATGGAAGATTTCTTGAATCCTTCTTCAAATTCGGAAGGATCCAAGACATCACATGTATATATAGAGAATTAGTCTCATTCCAGCAGTACGTTACCGAATGCCTCGAACTCAAAGAAATTAGAGGACAACACATTATGAATAGTAACACAATACCCTTTAAATTTAAAAATGTTAAAAGAAATGATGGAAAAAATTTCTATCCTTTTAACAATAATTTGAAGATTCTTTAAAGTTTTGTTGGTTGTTGTTTTCTTATGCAAAAATTTGATATTTAATGAGAATAACATCAAGTCACAATAATCCCTTTTTATACGGCTTAGTTCTGTGGTAAAGGGTTGACAGGCTGTAAATTAAAAAATGTAGTAATTTAGTGTTTCATTTCTGTTCATTTCGAGATTCATGAATCGCATTAATCTGATTTAACAGTTTTGAACAGCAAGAACATTACGGCGAATATCAATTTTATTCCTGAAACCAAAGCGAAAAACAGCTATTATTGAATGCAATAAAACCTCTCAATAAACAAAACACAAGTTTACGAATATAAAAATGTTGGAGAAAAATTTGTGTTCTGATTTTTCCCTTGAGCCCTCAAGGATATACTTTGAAATATTTTTGAACTCAATTTTGATGCCCACTTCATTAACCCCTTAACCAGCTTATTTCCCCTACTATCTAATAAGATGACACTTTCTATTTGGGGAATATTTTCTTATTTTGATTCAAATGGAAATCCATGGAATACTTGGCTTATCTACGTATTCGAAGTCATTTTACTATTGAATTATAATTGTTATGAATGATTTTTTTTGTTTACAACTATCAAAATTCGATAAATTGATACACGTACGGCGCACGGGCAAACCGGTTAAGGGGTTAAACAGGCAATCGATGGAGCATTAAGTATCGTTAATTTAGTTTTCAGTTGATGCGGAATTTGACACATGATATAACCTTGCTTCTACATAAAAATGCCTTTACATATATGTGCTAAATTTACCAACGAATTTTATAGGAAACAAAATACTTGCGTTGGTAAACTAATTTGCTGTCAAATTGTTGTAGTGATATTTGATTGTTTTATGTTTTTACAATATAGCACGTCACTTTGGCTCCAGATGTTGGATCAGAATCTTATATTTAGTGTGTTTTTGACTCACACGACATTTTGATATAACGTCAGCGATAAGCTTGCAATTATTTTCCACTATCCTTACAGCATTTCAAATTAAAGTCTAAAGAAGAACATTATTTATGTAAAAGTGATTTCTCTTGATGACTAACATACATCTGTGAATTAAATGGTTAATTATGATTCTTAAAATGTTTTTTTTTTTTAATTCTCTCCCAATTACATTATTTCTTTCTTTCGAAAAAAAAAACTTAGAATGTATTTTTATGCACGCAAGAGTTTTTTATATATAAATATATAAAAAAGATGATGAATAAATCGTATGCAGTAGAATTTGGTTAATTTGAGGCTAATGAGACTATAATAAAAATTCGATTTGTCCAAAAATTCAGATTAGGAAAAGGAAAACTAAAAATTAATATAGAAAAAGAAGCAAAATTTTTGAATTAAAAAGGACATTTAAAATTTATTTCGAAAAGTTAAAAATTTTAATAAATATTCAGTTAGGAAATAAACTGAAGGCAATTTTAATGAGAGGACGATACTAATGATTCTAAAGAGTTTTAATAACTTAAAAATAATTTGATTAAGTAAATAATTTTGATAAAGAAAGAAAATAAAGTAAACCCTCAAAAACTTTAAAATAAACAGCACAAATGAGACTCAACTTCTTCGAAGTTTTTGAAAAAGTGGGTAATTCTTTTATTGTTTTTATATTGAAAAATTCGTAAAGCAAATAAGGACCTTAAAATAAAGTCTTTACTTACGATCATTAAGGACATGCGGTACGGACGTATTAAATAAATGAAAACAATAGAGAGAATGCAAAAAATTTTGAATTCGAATTAACTAAAATAAATGTGACTTTAAACGATACTCTAATATTATGATACGAGGGAACTCAAAGGACAGGAAAAAATTCGAATTAAATTGAAATTAACCACTTAATGTAGTGGATGACATGATTATACAGAGTACTTAAATTCTAACAGGTTATTAACAATTTCTAAAATGCGTTTTTTTTAACGAGAAAAATTGTTTAGTTACCTCGCACTAGCAATCCGATGAACATCTTAGAATGGGCGAATCTTGTTGTTGTTGTTACTTATGGCACTTGCCTATGGACAAGCCCCCCGCTGATACAGCAGCAGATTTAAGCCGAAAGGAGTCTCTTGTTTTTGAAGTAGGGCCAACTAGGGTCAAGAGGGCGACTTAGCTGCACACTCACCACATTTCCTCGCACAACCCCTTTTCACAGGGGGGCACAGTCACAGATAGCTCACAGAAGAACAACCATGTTCAAACCAGGACTCGAACCCGGAACTCCCAGAACACGAGGAAGACGTGCTACTTCTGTGCCAGATAGCCAGCTTGGGTGAATCGATTGCACAGATATCAATATGCTACAATCAATGAAAGCCTCTTCATCAATGAAGAAATCGTCAATTGTGGTATTTCATCCTCTTTTTCTTCTTTTTTCTGCATTCTTTTAATACCAAAGTAATAAATAATCAGACTAAGCGTGTATTTGAATTAATACATGTCTAAAATAGCTTTGGAATTCCTTTTAAAAGCAATGAAGATTTTTTTTAAAATCTTTTTTGCTTTCACAATTCAGAACCGCGTCTAAATTATTACATAAAATTTTGCAGGTTTCGTTATTAAAGATTGATTTAACTGAACAACAACAACAAAAAAGGTTCAAATGAGAGGAATGACATCGAAATATTACTGTATTATCACGTTAAGAGAATATAGAATTTCGCTTTATTGTAAATGTATGTACCTATTTATAAAAGTTGCCTAGTCAGGCCTTAAATTCCTATTTTACTACTCAAAAATTGTCAGAAATATCCTTATTTACTTTACCGATTTAAGAAACAGAGTAGTAATTGGCATTCATGATTCTTTTCTAGTTATCTGTTGTTACTTTGTGCCCAAAATACCTGATATATGTCAATATTGGGTCTTTAAATTGCTTTGCTTGAGTTCTTTGTCAACCAGGCTGCTCAATCAATTTCGATCACGCACGGATTGTATGACATGCAAGCTATCAAGGAACTGTTTTCCTTTCTTTGTTCCATTACTGCTGAAATATGTTGTTGTTTTTTTTCATACTAAAGCAAACAATGATCACCTGGTTCAACGATAACACAGTATAATTTTTTAAAAGCTAGAGATACCAATGATACAAGCAATTTTTCAAGATAAAGAAGATGGAATACTTTTTAGCGAATTCGAAATTTTAAAGAAATTTTCTTCTTCTTATGTCTGAAAGGGGTAAATTTAAATTTTTGTACATTAATTTATTCCGTTTTCAAGTAATTTTACTGTATAAATCATCTGTACACAAGGCAGTTAAAAAAAGTAAAAGGCATCGTAATAACATCTGTCATTTAAATTAGTTATTATTATAATTTTATCATAGATTTTGCATCATACACTCTGTTATTTGAGGCATGAGACAGACTCAAAACTGCAGGAGAGTTAGTTGAATTCGAATTGTTATTAAACAATTGATTAAAAACGCCAGTTCCTCCTCCTCTCTCTGATTATTAATACGCAGTGATAGAACTTCGACTTCGGGGAATAGTTGGATCAAAACCAAGTTCTATCAAAGAACCGCCATATATATTGTCCTGATATCCATTAAATCTGCTGCCATGGCTCAAACGCCCTCACTTAATTGGGGCATGAAAATTTAGAAAGTTGTCTGTAGCTTCAGGTCTTGCCAATTAACTATAGTTAATAATTATGAAGTCCGTTTCAAAACCACCTCGTGTTTATTGAAAACGGCACAGTAATCTAATAAATTAAGCTGGCATTTTATCGGCGAAATCATCTCTGAATACCTGCACTTGAACAAAAATGTTTGTCGCTGGTTCCAAGCGTAAATCAGAAGACTGGTTTTATTTAGTTTAGTTCAGGGGTGGCAAACCTTTATGGATCAACGTGCCGTTTTTTCTACAGAAATGTTTATTGAGGTATAGACGTGCCGTCAAATAATTTTTACTTGTGATTATTGGGAAATAATAAAACTAAATTCTAACATTCTTTATTTACTACAAAAAAACGCATTTTGCACTATATAGTAGTAAAGGTTTTAGTTAAACGTGTAATTCAAATTAAAGTAACATTAGTGTGAATTCTTTTGTTTCAGAATAGATGACAACTTATATTAGGATTGCTAGATGCTATTTTTGGCAGAATGCATGCAAAATTGGAGTCATCAGTCAAACAGTTTCTAAGAAAGTTTTTAATTTTATTAACGAAAACAATGACTCAATTGCATAGGTAGATGAAAATATGGTTCAAATAGCATCTGCCAGCTTATCCAAATAATTAAATGTGTCTGGATTTGAATTCCATGTTTCCAAAATTTTGTTACTAGCACTTTTACGTATATTACTTGTTAATTTTTCTGTTTCAATCAATCCAAACTTTTTACTAGTTTCATTAAATTTTTGAATCCACATCGAACTAGATTGGGAATCAACCAATTGCGTTTCAAATTCTTCAGTTTCCAACTAATCGAATTGGGACAAGTTCAGTTTATCAAATGAAGCCACATCAGGGTACATAATAATAAACTTGAGTGCTTTCGATTATTCTTGGAACTGAGAAAATCTGACTGAAAATTCCTTGATTGACAAGTCAATTACGGAAATAAAATCTTCAATAACTTTTTCTTCATCTAGTTTCTCCTGTACATCTAAATCTTTGACACACACACACACACACACACACACACACACACACACACACACACACACAATGCAGCTTCAAAAGCATGAAATGAGATCTGTCATCACGATACTTGTTTTATTTGCACTTTGAAGCTTTACGTTCAGTTCATTAAAATGCTGGCATAAGTCTATAAAAAAACATCAAATTTGAGAGCTGCATAATATCCAACAACTGTGGATATTGCTCAATCCCCCCCCCCTCATTTTGCAGAAACAGTCTGATTTTTGCCAAACAGTAAAAAACATCTTTGAAGTCCCCGCAGCTCAACCAGCGAACATTGTTATACATTAGTAATCAATTATACACCGAGTTGACTTCATTCAACAAAACCTCAAACTTTCGCTTGTATAAAGCCTGCGACGATACGAGGTTGACTACTTTTGTGACTAACGCGATTAAATTATCAAGAGAAGTTGAAGCACTCTTAGAACACAAGGCTTGTTGGTGAATAAGGCAGTGGAGTCGAAGAATTAAATGTCCTATGCCTGTTTGAAATAAATTTGAAAGAACAGAATGTCTTTTTTTTTTTTCTTTTTTTTTTTTTTGCTTACCATATTTGGAGCATCATCAGCTACTGATTTTTTTTTTTTTTTCAAATTTCTTTCTTTCTTAACAAGCAAATTTTTAACACCCGTTCAAATACCTGAGCCCCTTTTTTAAATGGAATGGGAAAACTCGCATTTGTTCGTAATACTTCACAGTGAACTTAGTTATTTTGAACTAAAATGGAAACTGTTTTGATCGGTGGTGTGCTTAAAATATTGTGCCCCGAGCCATCAATGGTACGCTTGCCAATGGTTCTCCACCCCTGGTTTAGTAATAGTAATGTCTCGTTTGGAAGCAATATTTTGGTGGTTTGGGGAAGGATTTTGTACCTTTGTACGTAGTTAGAAAACGAGGACTAAATTTCCATCATGCATTATTATACATGTCTGAGGACAATATAGAATATTCCACGAAATTAATTAATTGTTATTTTAACTATAGAGTTTTACTACACAGAAAATCGATTGTTAGTTTTTAAAATTAAATTCTGTTCAAATCTATAAAATACTTATTAATACAATTCGATTTATATTTTAAATTATTTAATTGGCCCTTCTTCATGTGTGCAACTGAACACCCCACCACCACTGAGGGTAGCAGTAGCAATAAGAATTGTACATTTAATTGACCATAAACATACATCGCGTAGTTTTCACTACATGCCATCTTAAATTATCACAGACAATACATAACACCAATATGCAATAGAAAAAAGGGCTTTTTGAAGAATTTTATTTTGGAAAAATCACAGAGATTCACATTAATCTGCTCTAGCAAAAAATATTTTAAAATATGGGGACTGACCTAAATCGGGTACATGTAGATTTGAATAGTTGTGGTTGTAGTCTTTGCGTTAAATACTCGTAGACAAAAATAATTAAGAAACAGGGCCTGAGTAGGGCAGGGGCGTACGGGGCAATTGCCCCAGGCCCCAACATAAATGGGCCCCCCAAATCGAATAGAAATTTTATTTTACGTTCCCTTCTTTAATGAATGTTCTTCCTTACTAAAATAATAAAGCAGAGGGAGCCCCAACTTAGTGAAGTCGGGCCCTGTCAAGAAATAATTATTATTTTAAAACAATTCGCTAAATTAAACTCAATAATTCTTATTTATAATAATTATTGAGTTTAATTCTTATTTATAATAATAATTGAGTTAATAATTCTTATTTATAATCAAATAATTATTTGTTTTAGTATTTTATTTACTTTCTTAAATACGATACATATTTTTAGATAAAATATGGTATTAAAATATTTATTATGGGATAAACAGCAGTGAATGCCAAAGGGTTTGAAATCTGCAATAAAAAATAACCTATGCGTTTATTATTAAATAATAAATAAATTTCGTCTCTCATTTGGATAAAAAGTTTTATAAGCCTGGAGCTTGATTAAATTTTTCCAATAACTATACACCAATTTGTTGAAGGTTTTTTTTTTAGTCCGCATTTAATGGTTCTTTTTCGGTTGAACGATAAAAAGTGACTAATGGATATAAATTTTTCATCATGAAATAGTTTTCAAAAGCTGAAATAATATTTTACGACTTTGTTGATACATCTTACTTCAACGCACGTTATGACCCATATATTTCAAATGAACGTAAAAGCTTTTTTTAGCTTTTATGTCTAGCGAAATCTTTCATAAAAAGGCTATAAGTAGTCTAAAGATGTTTTTTCCCCTTTCGTTTTTTATTACACTGATACGGGCTTTATCTTCCCTCGATTCATGTTACAGAGTATATGCCTCAAAATCATGGCTGCCGATTCGTTGCCTTCCTTGTTTTTTACATCCAACAACATATCTGTGAGGACCTAAAAATACAATAAAAAAGGTTAAAAACATCTTGAATTTACTATCCTCAAATAATAAAAATTTTGTAAGTGTAGATTCATTTCAACTAGTGATTTTGATTTCATTCACTATTTTAAAGTTTATAATCAAATGTAAATTATTCCGATGAAGAGTTAAAAAAAAGCTTCAGTTTTCATCTTCTTTATGTTTATAATTTGCAAATAAGAAAAAAAATTTGAATCTTTATTTATGATTTTGAGAAACAGAATGGCATTATTCTGTGATTCGTCAATCTTACTGTATGAGATTTATTTTAAAATTTTTCAGCACAAGTTGTGAAAATTAATATAAAAAGTTAGAAAGAAAGCAGGGATATAACTTACCCCCTTAACTGGATTATTTTCCTTACTATCTAATAAGATGACACCTATTTTGCGAATATTTTCTTATTTTTATTCAAATGGAAATCCATGGAATACTTGGCTTATCTACGCATTCGAAGTCATTTTATTATTGAATAATAATTGTTGTGAATGATTTATTTTTTGTTTACAACTATCAAAATTCGATAAATCGATGCAGGTACGGTGTATGGGCAAACTGGTTAAGGGGTTAAGGAATTAATTTTGAATATAATTCTTGAAACCAGTTAATTAAGTTTTAATTGTTTGATTAACACTTATTTCATCAAAAACTATCCTTCTTAAAAGAAAATTCTTGAAAGAAATAGTGAATAAATAATTTTCTCAATCAATTATTACATTGTAAAAAATTATTTGAGACAAAAAAAATGAAAGCAACTAGAATATGAATCAGTTCCTAATGTAAGATGAAATACAAGAAGTATTGATAACACTCACAAATTTACCGAAGAATTTTAATGAATCTAAATCAGAAAAATTAATTAGACAAAGAATTGATATAATAATCGAGATTGTATCTGTAAATCTGGATATTGTACCTTTTAAGATATAAATTTTAATTTATATCTTGAAAAAAACTCTTTCTCACTTAGGTTGATTAAATAGCAAACATTTATGCTTCTTATAATAAGATCATGTTTTTATATAATAAGGACATAATTATTTATAGCTATAACTAAAATTAGTCACAATTGATAACCTGGATGAAACGAAGTATTGTGGACAAATTCTGCAATTTTGACAAAATGAATCCTTAGTTGACACCTCACTTTTGTACTTTTACACTTTAGCAACTTTAAGAGGTTTCAAACAGCACTATTCTTTTTGAGTAATAATACGGTGTGTTCATAAAAGAACTACGGCTTAAAAAAAATCATATCGAGTTAACGTATGAGTTTGATTAGAGCAATTAATTTTGAAGAAATCAGTAGTTCATCAAATTTTATTCGCACCATTCGATTTCAGTTTGTATTTTACCACCATGTAGCGTAGCTCGTTCGTCATTGATCTTGAAGTAACGTAGCAAACGCCACTACAGAAGACTCAGTGCTCCTGGTCTACTTTCAGCCAGATGCGGTATCTATCACTTCAGTCTACGTGTACTAGAAGCATTGGATACTCTATTCGGTAACTAGTGGATTGGAAAGGCGAGGCCTATTTCTTTACTTCCAATAAGCCCGGATCTGACTCCATTAGATTTTTTTCTTCTGGAGACATGTCAAGAATCTTGTTTAAAATGAGAAAATTCAGAATTTCAGGCAAAGGATAATTATTTGTGTGGCAAACATCATTCCAGACATGCTAGTCAGGACATGGGAGAAGGTTGAACACCGTTTGGATGTGTGCCTTGCCACAAATGGGACATATATTGAAATCTTCATAAGGGTAAAAATCTTGATAAATTAACCTTTAAGTACATATACACAACATTAAACTAGTTTTATGATTGAATTTTTAAAAATTTGCATCAAAACCTGGTAGTTCTTTTATGGACACCCTACATTGAACATGCAATTAGAGATAATTATGAATTTTAAAAAAATCAGACTCTAAGAAATATTTCTGCATTAAAAATTAATATATTTTCGGTTTAAGTGCATTTTGATAATCGCGAGATACATTATTTTTTTTCTTTCTTATAGATAACTAAACACTTTAAATTCTTCACTTATAGAAAATATCTAATTTATATTCTGCTTTTATAATAAAAGGTGTATATTATATATATATATATATATATATATATATATATGGCCGAACAACAAAATTTCTTGCTGGAAAAAGAAATCTATGGATTCGAATTCATCTGTGTTATAGTATCAATTAAGGTAACAGCAAAGCGAATGTGAATTTTACCAGAATTCCAATTTAATCGCTGGTAAAGTCTGCTAAAAAATCCAATAGAGGCAAATTGCATTTGAAAAAATTCTCTTCAAAAGATCTTACTAGGTAATTTTAAGGTTTTGGTGTCTTAAATTCCAAATGAAGAAATATTGTTTTAGTTTTTAGGGAACTAAACTTTGAAGCCTGCAAAGGAATGTATCTATATAGATGTAAATAATTACAAAATTAGTGATTATTCGTATATTCTAAGAAGTTTTAGAGAATAGATATCAGCCTATCGAGAATAAAATACACTGTTCAGGACAATTAAAAATAATGCAAGTTTTCTCTGAGTAACTTTGTGATCAGAGTTTTCTTCTTAAGAACTGAATAATTAAAAAATTGAAGAACTGGGATAAAACTGCTTCTTAAATATCTCTTCAATAAGGAAGATATCTTTTGAAGAAATGGTTTAAAATTCTTCAATAATCCTCAAAGATATCGTATTTTGTAGATATTCAAAGTTGCTGGCTGACAAAGGAAATTATCCGTTACTGAAAGTGATTTTCTTTCAAAAAATTTCACTATGTTCATTTTTTCCGCAATGCATAAATGTGTATTTTTTATTTTGTACCAATAAAGACCATAAAGTTTATTTCTTTCATCCATAAGCGTATTTTGTCTCAAAGTTTACCAAACCAGTATATAACATAATGTATAAACTACTAAAACCTTTCTTCTTTTTCAGTAGTATAATCAAATAAACTAGTTAAATCTTTAGAATTTCAATCTAATATTTAATATTTATTTTTTATACTCATTTAAAATTCTATAAACTAAAGAAGGTAACTTTGTTAGCTTAATAGATTCTTACAGGAATGATTCTGTTTTGAGAAACTACTGAACACCAATTAGGTAGTGAAGCGATCCTGGAGAGAGCCGACGCTGCTGTGATTCTTAAAGGTTTGCTTTTTGCTCTAAGATGTTTTAACAGCGCAGGAGTGATACCACATTCTGCAAATTTCTCGCATCCTTTTTTGAATGAGCAGCAAGATGCTACGGCTAAGCATAACTGTTGAAGGAGCTTTTTGTCATTCTGGAAGAGAGGATCGTTTATTATACACAAACGCATGCAAGCAATTCAGTCAGAAACAAGAAGTTTCTTTCTATGTACTGGCAACTTTTTTTGGTAATATTAGTTTTCTTATACAATTGCAAAAATGGAAAGTCAGTGTGAGCATATTGGTAATTGTCTTATGTGTAAGTTATTGGCATATTGAAAGAGAAGATTCAGTATTTTGCTCAAAGATACACTCTGTTGGTTAACAGAAAAAAACCCAAAGTCAATAATTTCTAGGAATGTGAGCCAACAGAGACAGAGTACACTTATTTGAAAAAATCTGCGTTGGAATTGTCTTATCTGTCTCATATGGCCAATATCATAGTAAACTATAATAATTGAGTCTTATACATTACATTCTTAGATATGACAAAAGTTGGCTCGTTGAGAGCTTAATCTAGCATCAGGTTCAAAAAAACTAATAGCATATAGTTTTATTATATATTATTTATAATTATACAGATATTGTGATATACCGAGTGCTAAAATGCTTTGAAACGAATGATTGGTATTTAAGACAAAACATATTTTCTCTTAATCTTTAACTGAAATATTTTAAATAATTGTATTTATTTATTTTTTCCTTCTAAACAAACATTTTTTATATTGAAAGCGTAATCTATTTCTTCATAAACAGAAAATATTTAAAATGCAAGAGGAAATATTTAGTGTTGATTTTTGTACCATTAGCTAACAATTTTCAAATTAAAATAGTTTTAGTCACGGTTTATTGATGCGCGGTTTATTGATCTTGGAAAAAAATTATGAATGTTATAAGTACACCTCAACCGGCATTCTATTCTTCAGACTTTTATACTTCATTAAAATTTATTTTTGCCTCATTTGTATTGACCCTAAGAAGTCTGTAATTTGAAATTGCTTCAATAGTTAGTGAGCTTCTTTAATGCAAAATACAAAAAACGTAATTTTAACATGCTGACCTTCAAATATTATCTACAAATACCACTTGACTGCTTGACTGTTTTTAAAATATCTTTAATAGGAATTTTTCCTTGATCAATTTGCTAAATACTATATTTCCGTAGTTTGAACACTGTGGTGGAACTATCCTAGAAAAGAAAAAAACTTGATCTTGCTCTAAACATCTAAGCATCATCAGTGAGTAGTGTTTCTATTGCTTAGAAATGTAGTGTACCATTATCTGCGATTGAACAAAAATACTTTTTACTGAATCCATTATTTTACAGTTGTATACAACGCATGTATTTACGATAATATAATTTTACTATGAATTCTTCGTGACATTTAATTCAAAGATTATTGAAGTAATTCACTAGATAATACATATTGTGGCTCCTATTGTCAAATGACCGTATAACCATCTCATTTAAAAATCCTCCTTTTAAAGGTTTAAAAAAAAGTTGAAGTTAAATTTTAATTTGTTATTCACAAGGGTAATAAAATACTTACTAGAATATACAATAAATTCGACAAGAATGATTTTAAGAATAGGATTCTTCACATACATAACATATTAATAATTTCTATTTAATTTGCTCGACAATTGCATTTTATATAAATGCGGTAAACCGCAGATAAGTGGCCTCATATCTTTAATAAAAAATTACCATGCTAACTATAAAAAATTTCCATAATCGAAATTGAAGAAAAATCTTACAAATTGCAAAAAAAATTGACGAAGAAAGATTATCAGATACAGAAGAAAAAAAATTAATCAAAAAGACGGTCGAAAAATGACGAATTGGTTGTTCTTTAACACCAGCCGTCAATGAAAGCAGTGATAATGAAGAGATTAAATTAGAAGAAGACAAAAGATTTGTTAAAAAATGCTACCAGATTGTCTGAGTTTTCTAATAGAAATCGACACACACACACACACACACACACACACACACACACACACACACACACAAAAGGGTACTTTTTGAAAGACAACGGAAAATTTCGCGCTCTTTATCACGGAAGTTTTAAATGATCATGCCAAACATTGACCTCTTCAAAAATCCTCAATTTTTTAAATTTTGAATCACGTAAAAGAAGGTAATAAATCTTTAAATATGCTTTTAAGTTATTTTACGTTTTAAATAAAAATAAAATTTAGATTTGCTTAAATTGAATATGCTTTCTTAATCGAAACTGTTCCTAACATATTTTTCTGAAGAAAGTTAAGTTTGTTTAAGTGATTTTACCACGCATACAAAGGCGAGAGAAGAAGTGGGTATAACATCTTCAGATTTAAAGGAAATACATATCATATTATAGAAAATTGATTGGTACAAAAAAGTTTTTTTAAAAAGGCTGCTAGGGAAAAATGAAGTGCTACAATTAGTTCAAGGTAAGTAAATTGACACAACCAATAAAGAATAGAATACAAGATGCCCGTAATTAACTTCATTTTTAAAGTTTTTTTTGTTCAAGCAAACTATGGATCCTACAAAAATGTTAGTGGGAGCATACAAAGGTTTCAGATGTTTTGGAGTGTCCACTTTGCTTCAGGTGAAACCGTATTGTAGCATAATCCAGCAGCATGTAACTGATCGGAGCCGATATTGCGTATGTGCAAGAGGATTTTGTTCTAAAAATTCACCAGATTTCCCATATTTCAAGGATAAACTTTATCTTATTCCAAACTCCAAAAACCAAAAATCACATGTGGTTAAATCAAGTGAATGTATTATCTTGTAAGTAAAGCAATACTGGTAATGCGATTCTTTTAATGATGTCGCAACAATTGTTGAACATCATGTGTAATGTGTAGGGGGACACCATCTTGTTGGAATGATGTTGTGGCAACGCATCTATATTGCTATCGCTCTAGAGTGACCACATCTTCCAGGATGCTACGATAATGTCTGAAATTTCGAAACAGGTTTTTGGACCCTTAAAAGATTTTTTTTTCAAAGGAAAATGACCCAATCAAAACTGTTGCATTGAAGCCGATTCATACAATAACAGGCGGAGAATGCAGGGGCAATTTTTAAGTCTGGCGATGGTTTTGAGTGAACCAGATACGAAAGTTCTGTGTTTTCGCTGTTTCACACATGTAAAAATAAGTCTTATTAATCCATAGGAGGTTCCACCGCCAATTTTGTTACACCTGCTCCATCCGTACCAAGAATGTCAAAGCAAATGCTTCACTGTGATGTCCGGTTATTTATTTTTTTACAACTTCAGCTTACTTGAACATCACAGATAGCAGTTTTCTCGAAATGTTTGATCATTCACTGCAGAAAAATATGACGTTACTGGCTGGGCCCAATTTAATCTAACTAGGACCCGAGGCAAAAACTTCTTTGGGGCCCTCCTTTATCATTTTTGCCTTTGAAAAGCAATGTTAAAACAAAGTTCTTTAAATAAGGAAACGTAAAATAAGCTTTCTATTCGATTTGGGAGCCCTTTTGAAGTGGGAGCCAGGGGCAATTTCCTCGTATGCCCTTACCTTAGTCAGGTTCTGGTTACTGGAGTCGCGCTCAAATATTTCTACTATCGGTATAAGGGAAACACTTTGGCAGCAGCACTGCCATTTTCATTTTAAAAAAACGCTTTAGCAGCAAAACACGCTCTGACAATGACAGAGCCATCGTGACTTTCTAAAAACTTTCAGAACTTGTCCGCCTGCCTTTCTCTCTGTTTCGATGGCCCTCTAACCAGCCATAGGAGCAAATTTTGTTTACAATTACTTAGTACATAGACGAATAATCAAATTCTCATCTAGTTAGAATGGTTTATGTGTACAAGAATGCAATAATAAAGTTAATTAACAAAATTTCGTATTTTGTTCTTTATTGATTGCATTATGCTACCTTTTCTTACATTGAACTGATTACAGAGCCATTTTTTTACTTAGTGGCCTCTGTTCTATATATATGTTTCCACTTGTTTATTTTATAGGTTAAAAACTCTGCAATGAGCTTCACCAAACTTTCTAAAGCGATTAAGTCTACTAACTTCAATTTCATCATTTTCACATTTGTTTAACGCTATTGGATGCACATAATATAAAGTTCAGTTGTAAGGGGTACATTTTTGATATTTTAATTGTACTTGTTTTGAAAAATCAATTGAGTATCTTAAATATAAAATATATAAATTAAAAACTGATTCAAATGAAGGAAACTTATATTTAAATGTTACCAGCAATTAAGAAATTAGAAACATTTTTATAGTTGAGCATTATCGCTTTAACAAAAAATAGCCACAAGTTTATTGCATTCATGTCTTTGATTAAAATCATCTACCGAATTACAAGCCGCATTCTCTCCTGTAGTTAAAAAATCATAGATAAAGGATAACTTAATTTGATAGAGAGAGTAAATCACAGGCGAAGTAATAGCAGCGAACGTGTTTAGATTAATTTTTTAAAATATTAAGTCTTCGGATGTCAACACGAAGGTAAATATCTGAAAATACTTACGGTTTTCATTAGCTTCATTAGATGAGATGCAACATTGAATTCGACTAAAACAGACAAAGCATTCCTATCTTTAGCTAGATTGTGAATGAGTGTACAAGCTGGGATCAGGAGTTCTTTACGCTTAGAAGCTAATAAATCAATGATACATTCAATTCCATCCAGAGAGTTTTCCATATGCAAGTTTGCATTCTGTAGGGAAAAAAATTAAGAGCTTAGTTTTTGATTTTAGAATTAGGAGATTAAACAAAACTGTCTATTGGCTCTGTTACCCAGCATTAAAATTTTTCCCTTATCATTAAAAAATTATCACCTGGGGATTTTCTCTAGTTTTTAATTTTTTTTTGTCTATTAAGGACTTAAAGACATTAATTTGAATTTAAATCCTTATATATTCATTTTAACAAAGATTTTAGTAGTTTTCACTCTTTGGGTTCTAGGACAGTTGATTGATTTATTGTTTGCCTTTAATTTCATTAAAACTATTCCGATACCATAATTTTTTTTAAATTATAGCAAAATTAGTCCTCTAAATTTTACTATTTATTTGGCGCAATTTAGCCAAATAAGGCTCTTGCGCTATTAGGCTCCAACAATAACCCTTTTGCCTGTCCTTGAAGGAAATAAAGATTTCATAAATTAAGCATACTACTCATGTGTGATATGTACAAAAAAGTTGAAAGATTAGTGAAAAAATATTTTATATCTAAACTAAAAATATACATATTACAAACACCTGAAACTTGTTGTGCTTCAGAGCAAATTAACCCTGTTTTTCCTCCCTGAGAAGCATTACTATTAAATGCATTTATTAAATATTCAGTTATAAGTGAAATATCTCATTTTAAGGAAGGAAGTATAAGGAAATATATAAATGATATTGTATTACTATTGACAAGTTTAACAAAGAACATATTGAATATCCTTATTTGTATTGGAAGAGGGGATTTAGTGATCTTTGAAAACCATGGGACTTCTCTAATTATTGATGTGGGAAAAACATTCAGTACTTTTGGGTAAATGAAACAAAAAAATACATATATTAAATTACCCTCTTTAAATAAAATCAGAGATATATGGTCCTGTACATCTGAAATATAGATTTATAGTCTGTATTGTTGTAAATTAATTGCATTTTTGTTTACTTGTTACTTTTTGTATAGTAAAATACCAATGGAAGACTTAATCCTTAGTTATACATTAATTTAAATTTGAAAACTTTCTTGGGTTTATAAGGTTTATATGTAAAGGGGTAGATTTAATTTTATCATTAAGAAAATATTGTTATTGAAAAATATTGTTTTTTATAATTATCATGATGAGGCCATTTTTCTTTGAGCAAAGTTTAGGAATTAGGATTTTCGAGATAAATAAATTCAACTTTTTATAATTATAATGAATCTTAATATACAAAGAAACATATTTTTACTCAATCTTCAGCATTAAAGTGCATAATAATAATTAAATTACAATTTTTTAAAATGGAATTTATGTTTTAAAGTCTATTTCTTATAACAGGAAAATAGTTCATATTGTTACCTTCATATTTTTCAGAATAGTGCATAATGCAGTTGCAGCACTCGACTGTACTTGAAAATCAGAATTTTTCAGGCACGACCAAATAAGATGGACAGCATCCAATTGAAGGTACTGACTGAAAATAAACAATTCGAATCAGCAGCACTTCTTATGATGTGCATAGCAAATTCTATGGAATTGTTTCAAATTAGAGTTAACTTGGAAGTGTAAAATCTATTTATGCAAAAAATCTTATTATTCAATACATGGTATAACATATAGGGGTGATTTTGAAATATCTTGCATAAATTTGAAGGCAGTAAGACAGGATGGAAATGGGAGATTGGTAAAGGAATGCAAGTGTCGAAACAGCAATTTAAGATTGTCCCAATACGGATTTCAGGCAGTATGTCTTGGTAACGAATACTTAGTCTGCTAACAAGAAACTATATTATTCCAAAGAAAACAGAGAAGCTACTCGATGAAGGTAGAACTAATTATTCTTGAGTGTGCATTTGCCAAAAATTCCAACGTATTCACCTGGAACACTATTAAAAACCTGGATTTTTTTGTAATGTGGAAAGGAAAAGATATCTCAGAAATACTTATATACATACTGCAAGATAATTCAGGTACTAATATGAGAATCTTTCTTGGCCACCTTGTTTGCTAGATTTAACATGCGGGGATTTCTTCTTCTGGGCAAAGATTTAGAGCATAATCTTTGAAAGTTTTATTGGAAATGTGCCTAAAATGCTTCTCTTTAAGCAAACAATTTTCTGTTCCAAAAGCAAGCACCATTTACAAAACGGTTTATAGTCATATTTATTCATTATTATTATTTTCAAATATCTATTTCACATATCAATTTCAATTTTTTTCTAAATTCATTACTTGTTTGTGGCGAATTCATGGTGAGGTTTGAAGAAAAAAAATTCAACGATTCAAACAGTTTTAAAATAATGATTTCGAAGAGAAGTACATTTTATAAGATTGACAAAGTCTGGAAAAAGAGGGAAAAGCATTATTATCAGAAAATTACATTCAATCAATAATCAGGCATGCTAAATGTTCAAAGAATACGGAAGGGCGAGAAGCACAGATGATGCATACTCATATTTCTTCATGCAATTGGAGGATCAACGATCGATACGATTCGACTCATTACATGTTCCTCGTAAATATCTGTCTCTTTATCTCCAAGTAAAAGCCCTATATTATCACTCACTTTATCATTGATTTTTGGGACGAAGATGAATTGTTTGTCGTAATCGGTCAGCCATTGTTAGCTCGTTCTTAAGATATTTGAAATTTGCCAGAAAAAGAAATAAGAACATACGTTGTAAGAGATGAATCATCAAGACAAATCGACTAAAAATTATTAAAGTAATCCACTTCTAAATCTTTTAAGATTTAATGAGGATAAAAATCTCTTCGATTTCCATCTCTTGTTTTATTCCAAAAATAATTTATAGTTATATAGATTATACTTAATTTCCCCCCCCAAAAAAATAGTTGATTTTACTCTACCATATTCATAAGTATAGAAGAAGATAAGATACAGAATTAGATAAGTACTACCCAACAGGATTCCCTTAGAATTCGAGACAATAGAAAATTCACAATAACAACACTTAATAAAAAATACTTTTTTAAACTTACACTAAAATTTCTGGATCTTCGGAGCCTTTTGATAGCGCATCGTTCAAGTTGACTATTAATGGTATATAAGTCGTTTGCAGAAAACTCACCATGATTTCGATTCCATTAGTTTTCTTTATCATATCTCGTAACGTTGGATTTTTAAAGCAAGTCCCAATCGTTCCAACAATGTAGGCTTTCACCTAAAAAAATTATCAAGCAAAAAGTTTTAGTTGCAATGAATACCGGAATAAAATAAACAATAAATTTATTCATCTGGTTTATCATTCATTATTTAATCGTTCAATGATTCTGAATTTCGGACAATCTTTTTAATATACAGGGTTCCATGAAAAAATAATAGGGATTTTAAAGATATTTAATATCTAATTATTTGATTTGAAGTAGTGAAATTTCTTTAAACGAGTAAGATAAGTTTAATAAAAAAAAGTAGTACTTAATGCTTTTTCTTATATATTATCATGATGAGAACATGATGGTTGAATTATAGCTGGAACGAAAACTTTTCTCAAAAATAATCATCAAAATTCAACATACCTGGATTGTTATTAATAATAACAAAAAGTTTGTTTTAATCTTGTTCAGAAATATAATGTACCAGAAGTTAACCAAGGGACTTGAAAATGATATTCCTGGCTTATTTTTCTTAACCCTTTTCAGTCCAAAAAATAATTAGATGCAAAATTATTCACTTAATACAAAGATTTGCTCATTGCAATGAAAAATAAATATATATAATTCTTTTAAGTCGAATTTCTTTGGAAAGTTAATCAACATCTCTTAACCATTATGTAGACGTTTTTAACAATTAAATTTGAAAAATGAATAAATAAAACGTCAAAATGATGCACAGTCTTGAATGTAGAGTTACACTCGACATTGAACCGCAAAGAGTTAAACTACGAAAACTAAGAATAATGTAATAAGAAATATTTCTAGAAACAATCGGTTCACTTTAAACAAACATTATTCCATTCATCACTTTCTGTAATCTGTCATCGATCGAGCCACTTTCCAAAAATCCCAAATTAATATATAATCCGTAATAAATTTTTTAACCCTTAGTAGCCTGATTTACGAAAGTGATTTATTTTTAATATTACTGTGTTTGCTTGAAAATAAAACAATAATGACATTTGATATTTTTAAAATTTCGTTGGAAAGAATATTATACAGTAAAATACGTACAGCCAACCTATAAAAAAACCTAATAGTAATGTGAACATTCGGTTTAAAAGATTGGTATCAAAATTGAAACTCTAGGTTATTAAGGGTTAAGAAGAAATCTGAATTAAGAATAGAACATTATATCAATGGTGTTTTCTGAGCGTAACAAACATGTGTACTTTTTAATGCCCTAAAACAAAAACTCAACTTATTTTAATTCAATTAAATTTTACTATATTTATTGTTTTGCTACTACTATTAATCTGTAATACTGCTTTCCTTAAATAAGAGCGTAATCAATAAAAATAAATTTACAAATACTCTTAATAGACGACAAATCAATGACTTTGGCGACAAAAGAAAAATTCCAGAAAATATAAGAATTTTAAAGATATCTCTTTTAGGACTCGAAATTTAGAAATTCTTCTATAAAATTCCATGTTATATGAGAAAATCTATAAGAACACGAGAAAATACCATTGAATAGAGGTCAAGAAAGAAATGTTTTTTAAAGGAAATTTTACCTGCACAGGTTGATTTTCCAACAACTGGGTGAAGACGGGCATAGCATTTAAGCATTCAAGTTGTTGAATGCAAATTTTTATTTGTGAACATTTCCAAATGATTCCAGATAGAGAAATCATAAGAGCTTCATTTTCATGACTTGAACACAGCATTTGAAAAACTTCTGCAACAAATTCTTGTTTATAGAAACATTTGAATGTACTTTGATCATCTGCACACTGTAAAAAAGAAATATTAACATTCGATAACTAGTTACAGTGTTTAAAAACAAGAACATTTTAATCTTCATAAAGAAATTGACTTTGCAGAATATATCTCTAAAAATAGGTTCTTTAGTTTACTTTAAGCATATAATAATCTCACAAAATCGAATAAAACAAAAAAGAATCCATTTTTTGTAGTCATTTTTAATGCGATATCGAGAGTTTTATTACGATCAAAACAAAATTCGTTTCTAAAATTTTAAAATTAAATGCAATATTAATTATACATTTTTCTTATTCAATGGGTTATTACACTCGTTTACATTCTTAGTACATAAAATTGAGCAGCAAACGATTTTCTAAAATTTGAACTAATCTCCAAGCTTTAATGCTCCATATGTATGAAAAATCCGTTTTTGAAATTGTGAATATTTTTCTGTTCATCTATGTATACCAAAACACAGTACCTTAAAAACAAAGAAAAGAATGGATTAAATGGTGCGTCTGTTACTATTTAAAAATATAAAGAAATTTGTGGGATTTTTATCGATGAATCTATTTTGGATAAAATACATCAAAAGTCTGTATATTAATATAGTAATTTGAAATCTCAATTTACTAACGAGGAAAATTAGGGGCAAAGAAACTAGGACGAAATTTGGTACATGAGCTTTACTCCAAGTTTGAATGAATTCCATTTCTCACGAAATCCGTTCATCCAGCTTCCCGAGTAGATGTGCACAAGATAACTGGAAAACGCATTGAATAAGATTGATAAAATTTGGTACACAAGCTTAGCACCTAAATTGTAGAATCGTCTTGAATATGGAATAATCTTTACTTCAGCAGATGCGAGAATTTCAGACATGTAACAATCAAATTTATGTCTCAATTTAAAATATCAAGTGGGAAATTTTGACAGACTATATAATTTTAAACCTCTGTCTAATGACTATGAAGGTGTCTCATCCGGCAGGCCCAGTTCGAATTCCTAACATGTCAACAGTAACTGACTTTCGGGGCCAGAATTAACGTGCATCAAGTGCACGTGCACTAAGAATCTATGATAAATTAGAGAACTTAGAAACTTTCGGTACCGAAGCAGAGATCTTACTAACAGGTCACAGTACTCATGCGAATCTATGATAGATTAGAGAACTTAGAAACATTCAGTACCGAAACAGAAACCTTACTAACAGGTCACAGTACTCATTAAG
This sequence comes from Argiope argentata, assembly GCA_026289955.1. Classification (NCBI taxonomy): domain Eukaryota; kingdom Metazoa; phylum Arthropoda; class Arachnida; order Araneae; family Araneidae; genus Argiope; species Argiope argentata. Next base: position 6,715,926 of record JAOUZG010015275.1, on the reverse strand, counting down.
TTTCTGTGCCATTCCCATTGAGTATATATACTCTTGCCCTTTTTGATAAAACCTTAGAAAATTTGTGCATGGAGATATGAGAAATTCAGTTTATTGTATGAAACTTACTATAAGAATGAGATCCGCTGCCGCCTGCTTTAATTCCATGTCTGTGGATCGTAAATGGTGCAAGACATCAAGAACCATGCCAGAAACGTTGACTTGCTTCCTGAACGATATCTAAATTATGTGAAAAGAAGAAAAAACATCTTATTAATTTTATCAAATGATGTAATCAATATCATATTAAATATGCAGGGCCTATTAAATCACGGATTCTGACACCAAATGTAAGCCATGAACATAAATTTAAGGGCCTCCAAACTATTGTGCCTTGTCTCAATTCTCAGATTTTCTTAAATGACAACGCGTGCGCGCGCACACACACACACATTGATTTGAAATATTTTAACACAGTTTTTAAATAACTATGTTATGGCTTATTTTCTTATTTTAGTTTGATTAAATTATGAGTGGTTGGAAGCTCTCGAAATTTCATTTTCAGATTGATAATTAGACATTTTACTTCAGTAAATATTATATTTATATTCATCTGAACTAATGCTAATTATAGATGAAAAAGTAACATTTGACACATTTCAAGATGTTTATTTATTCGGTGTTTAGGGTAAGTGAATCAGCAATTAACATTTCCAGTTATTGATACCAGCAAATGTTTATTAAGTAATAAAATTTTAAAAATTATAGGAATATTTTAATTAATTGTATTTGTCAGGGAATTCTCTAATTCTTCAAAAGACAGTTGCTTATCTTTAAACTCACCATTTGCACTCTGAAAAGTAATTATATGCAAAATTATTCACATAATACGATGGTTTGTTTATTGGCCCGAAAAATAAATATACATAATTGCTTCAAGTTGAATTTCTCAGAAAAGTTAATTTGCATCTTTTTATCACTCTGTAAATATGTTTAGAATCAAAATTGGAAAATAAATAAAACTTCAAAATGAGGCACCATTTTGACTAGTCACCTCTCGTGTGCAAAGGGTTAATTTAAAATTTAGTTTTGTAAAAGCTGGTGGCGTCAGCTGAAGGATATAGCAGGAACTAATACACTTGTCTACTAAGTAACGTACTTACCTCTAAAGAAAGATGCTGCAATAAAATTAAAATTGGTATGGTGACATTTTGATGTCTACTTCTAATCCAAAATTGGCACACGTTAATGATACTTGGTGTGCTCGCTACTCTTCGGTTTTCCTCATCTTTATAAAGAATGGACAGAGATTTGGCTGCATATTGTGCTACAGTAAGCTTCAATTTCAAATTTTCACTTTTGGTGGTCTGTGAAGTACAGGTCAGCTTTACTTGGTGGGCACTTAGCAAATCTATCTGTAAAAAAAAAAAAAAACCCACGATAAAGTTATTCCTGAAAAGTGATATTAAGAAACACTAAATGTTAGATTATATTTGAAAAAGAGAACGAGACAGAATGTTGTTTTTCCTGCTTCATATGTTAACCTCTTAACCGGTTTGCCCATACGCTGTGCGTGCTTCGATTTATCACATTTTTACTCTTTCAAACAACAATTAAGTTATTCATAATTGTTATATTGCTATACAATTATACATTGAATGAATAAATATCTGAAGTATTCTGTATAAATTCTTAAATTAATCGAAACGACAAAGCGTTCCAAGACTGCTCATCTAATTCGCTCATCTAATTTCGTAGCAAAGGAAATAAACCAGTGAAAAAGCTATATCATGGAAGCTGAATTTTTAGATGATTATGCTTGTATATCCGTAAGATTTAAATTCAAATTTTGAACTTTGATGCGAACAATTATAAATTTTCAAACGATACTTGTTTTGGTTATAATGAAATGTGAAATGATCGTACATGGAAAAGATTCACTTTACGATTGCAGATTTTGAAATTTTGAATTACACAGAAATGATAAGAAGTATTTCTGAATTGACCTTTCAATATAAATAAGTTGTCGCCAACTGAAAGTGAGTGTTACTACACCAAGTCTTGCTACTAATCTCATCTAATAAGTAGACAAATGAATTATATCCAATTGTTGATAGCAAGAAGAAACTTTTATTTTGTCCCGTAGGGTTAGAGGATATTTAAAGTATAAATTCCGTTTAGTAACGGTGCACTCTTGTACTTCTAAAGGGAAACCACATTCCATAGACGGATGGTCATGGAAATTCCTCCGTAGTCATCCCGATCACAATGAATAAATTCTTTTAAAACCTGCTCTCGCATGACCAGTTTTCTACATAACACTAATTAAAAACAAAATCGTGTTTTGAATCAGCAATTTTTTTTACTCGAATGCATCTCAACTTATCCACACACTCTCTCTCACACACACATATATATAAGAATTCATTCATTTTTGGGAAACATTTCTGGAATCTGGAATTCTTAATTGTGTGATTATGTGATTTCTGGAATTCTTAATTATGTGATAAAGACTAGGGTTATAGTGGAATGCGTAACAGCACAACTATTACTTTTTTTTTACTTCAAATAAATAACAATTTTTAAAAAAAGATATTTTGTTTAAATAGCGCTGCCTTTGCCTCATTCCTTTGATGTTATTGGTATTTTAAATTAATAAGTAATATGTCACTGACAAGAAATGGCTAAAATCTATGAAAAATCTTTACGTCACAAATATTTAAATATATTTTATGTTTTGATCCTGAAAATTCATGATATTTTTAATCTAACAGCCTGACTATGATAATGTGAATAAAGCATGTGTAATATCAGTGGAATCTATTTTTATAAGTTAAGAGACGGACACCAAGAGAATAGCGATGTAGGAAAGGGGTCAAAGATACCACTAGCATTATGAAGACAAAATGTTTACATTTGTTAAAGAAAATGAATGATGAAAAGAGAAAAAATTACATTAAACCAGAGTTTCCGTTTAAATTTTTAATGTCTATGATTTGGGACAAAAAAAATCATATTGCACCTGTAAGCGTCATTTTTTCTTGTTACGCCGCTGAACGGTCATAAATGAAAGTTTGCCAAATATGGTTTATTTCGCTCTTTCATAATACCAAATTTACCAGCAATGCTCTGTACAGAAGTAGAAAAGGGCACTGAATTCAACATAATAGTATTTATTACAACGAAATACTTTCTCCCTGACATTCTCCCCTGTCCTTTTCAGAAAATACATTCGCCGGAGACTGAAGGTCAGCCGAGCAGACGCCAACTCGACAGAACTATACCGCGACCTTCGAAGGTCGAGTCTCAATTCACTTTGCTGAGGTCACAGACTGACCGCAGGGGAGTTGTATGACCTTGTTTATAAAGATCGTGTACTCTGTTGAGATTTTAAGTTGAATTAACTCAAGTTTGAGATAATTCGAAGATAAAAAATTAAAAAATATTCTTTAAAAATATTTATTATGTTTTTGTTTTGAACTAGAGCGGGTTTTACATTAATGTTTGAGTAAAAGCACCATATGCATTGTTTCATTGTTGACATTCTATTATTTCGTCGTTCCAATATTGAGACAAATTACAACTAATTCTCTGTTTTATGAATAACAATGTATCAAAACGAGTAGGTGACCCTGTATGCATTCCTTTTCTCTCGTATATATAATTTTCATGCCCTTTTCTTGTAATTTAAGGGAAAATATTTCTTCATTGTCGAATTTATCGATCATTTAACCGGTGCTGGTAACTAGTGACAAAGTTTGAAAATTTGTGAACTTTGTATTCTAAAAACTGCTAAGTTTAGCTTTTACTGTTTAAATGAAATGTTAACACTGTCGAATAAAAGTATTTATCTAATTTCAATACTGAAAAATAAATATTACCAAAATTATTTTTTGCTTCAGAAAATTTTGTAATTTTATTAAGAAATGTTGGTAATATATACATACTGCAGTCAAGTTAATCATCTTATTTTGTACAAATCATGATTCATCTTTTCTTAACCAAAATTGACAAACAGAAGTTTAAATGCGAAATTGTACTAACTTGTTCTGACGTGTTTTGGGCTTCATAGTGAAACTGTACTAACTTGTTTTAGGCCTCATAGTATAATAAGGAAAGTTGATTATGCATTTTGGTAGCTTTTTTACCGATTTATTAAAGCCAAAATTTATCACAGAACTACAACATAAGTAACAAAAACAAATATCAAATTTCATTTCCTAAGTCAGTGCGTTTGTTTGTAAGTTGCCGCGTTCATATGCTTTCACATGTACAGACAGAGAGAGGGACAATTTCTACATAAAACTGGTTTAAAATTTAATACTGATTACTAACACTATGTAAAACTATCGACAAGTAAGATTTTTTTGAAAAATAATTAAAAATCACAAAAAAGAAAATTTTATTCTTTGAAAATGTGTAATAAATGCAAAATTAAGAAAAGTTAGAGTCAATATTCGTTACAGAATATCAAATTTATAGTTAAAATCTATAAAATTTTAATACCTAAAATCGGTCAAAGGTCTCCCATGCACACTTTTGTAAATAATTTCACCATAAAACATGTGTGTGACTGCCTCGTGTTGGTCTATCCTTAACAATAGGTAACGCGATATGCAGGTCAGCTGTTGGGGGTGTCTCCATTGTGTCAGATGTTGGTTCTATATCGAGCCACCTGTTCACGCTTCCTTTGTAACTTCCTGCTTACATTCCATATTACCTTTTTCATTTTATTCCTCCTCTTCCCACAAAAATACTACACAAAGAGCGTTCTTGAATTGTTGAAATTAAGACTACTCCATGAAAGAGAAAGTCACTGGTGCGTCCATTATCAAAACATTTATTTTTCAGATTTGTTGAAATTTCGAATCGATTTTTCCCTCATTCCTAGATGTATTAGAGTTGGGATTTTTAATTTAGTTTCGTTTTCAGGATGGCAATGCATTATTTTAGAATTTTCAAGGTTCTGATATTGGCTGAGTGTAATTGAATTTTGGTTTCGTTTGGAAGATCCCAAATGGTAGCAAATTTCAGAAAAAATTTGGTTATAAAATTCTATAACAATTACATTAATGAATTATGAAATATATTGATAATTAAAAAGTAGGTAATAATAAAATATAATTATAAAACATTTATTTTCAATGTGCTTAAATGCAAAAAATTCTTGGGAGGCAAGAAAAGCATGAAAACATTAAAATTGAAACATGACTATAAATAAACTAAGCCATGAAGAATAAAATAAAGTAAATTCTTACACGTTTTATTAAAATTGAAAATATATTATGAATGTAACTAAAATTCTTATTTATTTTGAGTGTTTCTATCAACAACAAAAACTTTTAGATTTTTTTATTTAAAAAAAATTAGTTTCTTTTTTTTAAGTACACTGATAAAAAACACTTTTATATTAATTTTTAAATTAATTAGCTGAATTTCCTAAATCGGAAATAATTATGAAAGAAAAATACATGCTCATAACATACTGTGTAGGTGTGGGTTTCGCTTTTGTCTAATTTTATGACATCGTCTATTTTGGAAATAAGTGTTGTCATAATGATTCAATTAAAATTCCATAGAACATTTGAGATATTTAAAGATTACATGGCATTTTTTATTGAATTCTGGCATCTGTGAATGCTTTGATTTTAAATTATAAGTTTAAAACGACGATTCGATACATGAAATTTGTTCGGGTACCTTAGTTAAGGGAAGAATATCACACTTTCAAAAAGACAAATCTTCAATTTTAATATCATCGATGATATTTCAGTGATTACAGAAATGTATAATGCTTATGTATAAGTTTGAATATATAAAGTATATGTTTGAGAAATCAAGTTCATAAATTAACTTTTAAAAATGTAGCTAACAGGACTACTATGATAGGAAAATGTTTTAAGGAAATAGCAAAAAAGCTACAAGTTTTTACCAAATTTCGGTTATTCATAGAACAAATTTTTTTCATTTCAATATATACGAAAGGAAAATATTTATATATGCAATGCATGTATATTTCAGAATATGAAATCTTGTACAACAATATTTACACTCATTGT
>JAOUZG010015275.1:6693973-6709788 GCA_026289955.1 Argiope argentata | reverse complement strand
TATATATATATATATATATATATATATATATATATATATATGCAACGTATGTACGTATATTGTAGTATATGAAATCTTATACGACATTATTTAAACTCATTATCTATTTGTTAAATCTATTGTGCTTATTCATACGGTTTAGTATATTCTTAAGAGGCTTTATATTGAAAAATATGTGATTTTTGCATTTTCAAGTGACACATTATTTTCAAACGCCTTTATTCTTAGTACATTAAATGGAAAATAAGTTCAGTGAAATTACTGAACATATACTCACGCATCATGCTAATTTTGGAGCGATTTTTAGTCAGAATTTTTTTTCTGATCATACCTATTTATGCTTATGAACTTGAAGATTTTTGATCAAAACACATATTTGCTATTAGAAAACAAATACTTTAAGAAACATTTTTTTTACTGTTTTAAAATGAAAACAGCTCTGTTTTTATTACGTATTCTAAATTTTTGATCGAATATAAAACATAGTTGAATTTTTTTAAATCTACAACTGAAATTTTGTTGTTTTTCATTGCCAAGAACCTCCCAGTTCTCGAGATAATCCGCGGTTTTTAAAATGTTAAAGAGGATATTTAAAGGCAATTCATCATTAAAATGAAATTTAAGAATCACAATCAAATACTTACGAGTCTCTGTATTCCTCCACATTCCCGAGATGTTGACCAGCAAGAAGGATCAGAAGAAATATCGGCTATCATTTGTACGGCGGAGAGCATCAGTTCGTAATCTGAGTTGTTTAAGCAACTGAAGAGCAAATAAACCCCTCTGGAACTCATAATATCTTTTTGAAGCACACGACAACTGCAGAGTTTGCTCATACATCTCAGCGCTGCAAACTGAAAGACAATTGAAACAATGCTCGATGAAAGCTATATTTTGGTGCAATACACTCATGTCCGTAAATAAAGGATAATTCAGAGGCACGAGGAAATCGCTCTAAAATACATAAATCCTTCGTAATATGACTACATATATCTTCAAAAATCATATGCAAATTGCAGGAAGACACCAGGTGACACCGATAGTATGTCACAATGGCGAGAGTGTAAGAGAGTGATGTATAAGAAATACAGGCAAAGAAGTAAAGTTATTCGCAAACGCTTTATAAACCTTCCAGAGCAATAACCGCATAGTTATGACACAAAGGACGCATTTGGATGATTTTTTACATGGTAGAATTATCGGCTGTCTAAAATGTTGGCGTACCCAGTTATAAGTATCAGGAACTTGGAATCACCCAGAGTGTCATATCTAGGCTTTGATGACGATTCCAAGATGATGATAATGGGAATAGACGTTATAGTACAGATCGTTCCGGAGTTACAATGCCGATTGCAAAACGATATTTGGCAGTTACTACCAAAAGAAACAGACGAAGCAGAGCATCAGACCTGTCTCGTCAGTTCACTTCAGCCACTGGTACGACGGTTTCAAGGCAGAGTACAGACGCTTATTGAAAATTGGTCTATATGATCGTCGGCCTGCCAGATGGGTTCTCACTGTTGCCTGCGGTTAGTCTGGAGTAGAGCACATGCATTGGGGGCATCACAACAGTGGGCATGTGTGATGTTTTAAAATGAGTCCACGTTAACTTGCAGTCTGATTCTCACCGGACTTTCATACGGAGAGTGCCAGGTATCCGTTACCACCAAGAGAGCATCATTGAAAGACACCGTTACGGTGGTGCAGAATTGCTCATTTGGGGAGGAATTATTCTAAGTTCCATAACTGACCTGTATGTTCAAATTGGAGCTATGACAAGCCAAATCTATCTGGACATCATTATGGAAGAACATGTGCGTTTATTTCGGGACGTCATAGTAGCAGAATTCGTGTTTATAGATGACAACATGGGTCCTCACCGTTTCCAAGCTTCGCAGTGGAAATAAATCAATAGTAAAGGTGAAAATAAATTACAAAACATAATGTGAAGTAAGACGATTGATGCATTGATCAAACGATGAAATTAATGTGCTCGTCAAGTGATGAAATTAATATGGATTGCAAAAGAAATTATAGCATTTTCAGAAACAATACCGAACAATCATATGAAAAGGCACTCTCTTTATTCTAAACGCTATAAAAAGTCAATATGGAAAGATGGGAAAAGCGATGCAAAATTGAGATTCAATATAAATAATTTAAAAGCTAATATATAAAGGAAAATCATATTTATAAAAATAGTGAGGATAAAAAATTTAAAAGAAAATGCATATTAAAAGAGGTAAAGAACAGTGTCGTGATGAGTTCATTGGGCTTTTCTTTTTCCTTTATAATATACATCATTTTTATTTCCCATTTTTTTTCTTCAGTATGCGAAAGATATTATATAAAACTGATTCATATTGGTGATGACATTCTCTTTTCATCGATTTAAGGTACAATACATTTAGCTTAAATCAATAATTTGATTTCGTATTTTTTTTCACGATTTCCTTATAAAAATAGAATCGATGTATAGTTTTTAAATGACCTCGCTTGTATCATATATCACAATTTTAGCACTTCTTTACGGATTGTCAGAGCATATTTTATTAATAGTGCTGAAATTCGATCAATAAATGTTCTCCCCTTTTGAAACAACGCTTGTCTCGACTTAGCAAGTCGCTGGCTGATATTATTCTCTGGATCAGAATTTAAAAACTCTTTTTCACTCGCAGTACATTTTCAGGGCTCAAATATTTCGTTACTATCTAATATTTGAAAAATAAAGTAATAATAAATGATAGTTTAAGTGCAATTAAGTTAAATATAATCTTTTACAAAATGTTAATAAAACTATGGACGTAAAAATTTTTTTAAATGATTTTTTGTTTGAAAATATTTCAAAATCCTAATAAGTTTAGTTTAGCTTCATTAGATTGACATCCAACATCCAGGAAATGCCATGCTCAGTCAATAATATTCAAATCATATGATTTTTCTAATTATATTGAAATTGATTTAGAACAAATGGTTTTGATATTTCGATGTGCGAGTTTTTCTCTCAATATTTGATAGTTTTTTATATCATAGAATTTTTTCAAATATCACTAATTTTGAAATTATTTAATTTTTCAATACATTGTTATTTTCCCCCATGATTCGTTTGATTCTTCCTTTTCATTGAGTTTCTTTTTCATTTTCTTTTTTTCCTCAGTAAAGAAAAGGAAAAAAGGGGGGGATGCATGCAAATCTGCTATAAAAAATACTGCCGTTTCAGCATTACGATAAAGATGAGCCCCCCCCCCTAAATCACAGGTCACGAGGCTACCGCCTCCACCACCAGGGCAGAAATCCGTCACTGTTTATATTAAATTCTGATTGCTTGAAAAGAAAGACTGCGTTTAGCTTCCTGTTTCTTCTATCAAATCTTAGGCTCAATATATTTTTATAAACATAATTTTGCCGATTTATGGCCGAAAAGAACAAACTTTGAAATTTTAACTTCAATTAATTTCATCAAGGGAGTCAGTCATATTAGGTATTGAGAAAAAACGATAAGCCAAGCGCAAGTCTACACCGCGACACAAGAGCAAAAGAGACGGAAATTTGTCCCTTCAATGCTTTTACTATGAAATTTTGATAGAAATTTTGCATTGTGTCGATTTTGGCAAAGGAATTTTAAGTTTCCTTGAAAGATATGAACAGTAGGGATTTTTATTCTTTCACTCAGAGAGTGATAAATTCATCAAGTCATCAATTTTCATGAGCGTATGTCAAAAATAATTAATTAAGAACTGAGAATTGAATAAAGAAATAAGAGAATATTATAGAATGAAGTTGATATGGGCTAATCTGAGATAAAAATGAGTTTGACTAAGATTTAATTTTAAAATGTCATATATACATATATGCCGAAATTTTTTAAAAAAATCTACTGACCTCAAAAGTTAAAAAAAAGCATTCATTCATTAGTAGGAGAGTTACTAAGAGAACTCTCCTGCTAATGAAACATCTTTGGATTTTGATAGGAATTAAGTCTTTCTTTATTTGCTTTTAATTTAATTTGTTCATTTTAATTTCTTGTACATAAAAAATTTATATTTTTAAAGTATACATTTTACCTGAGATCTTCGGACTTTCAAGAAATTTGCCTCGATGACATTCAAAAATAATTTGATGGCTTTTCCATCAATGAGAGCTTGAAGACATGGAGCTTCGAAAGAAAGTACTTCATGCAAGCATACCAGAGCGAGAGTAGTGGTCGTTATATTTCCACCCTATTTCAAGAAAATTTTAGAAGTTAAGGAATTTAATTTCCGTGAAGCTAAAATAAATATTTCACAGCAGAAAAATAACTTTTTTGCACTTCTATATTTCCCTTTCTACTTTCTATATTTGATAATTATTACAGAAATAATTCTGTAATAATTCATTCAAGTTGATGCAATTAGAAAAAAGAGAAGTGATTGCAAATTTAAAAATGTGTGACAATTTAATCTGAAATATGTTACAAAAGAGGAAAATAAAATGTTACGGAGTCCGAGATGAATGAATAAATAACTTGTGTCGACATTAGAGGTGATATTGAATCATCAAATAAAATTGCTCCGCAGAACTATGAATTCAATATTTAACAACCAAAAAAATGAATATTGAGAAATCCTGTTAGAATTCCAACGAAAATTTGATTTATAAATCATATTCTAAGACAGATACAAGAATCTTGAATTTTAATTAAAAAAATAATTATATATACTTAATTACGTAAAGTAAATGTTTATTGTTTTGGAAATTTATCACCGCCTCAATATGTATAAGAGTTTAAAGGAGCAAGTTAAATTTAAGCCTTTAAATATAAGGAATTCAATATATTTAAGACTTTAAATATAAGGAGTTCAATAAATTTGAGACTTTAAATTTTAATAATTTAAAAGGCGGAACTAAATGGGTATATGTTAGTTTCTTTTTTTAATTAATTACCTAATGACTTAATTACAATTTTCAGTATCAAAAATTCTATATCTCTTCATTATATAAGAAGAGGTTAAAAATATTTATTCTTATTTCCTAAAATAAAGACTTCATGACTGATTTAATAACATTATACGTGCAATCATATCAAGAAGTAGGCTGAGCTGTGTCGCTAGTAAAAATTTACCATCCTGAAATATTTTATTATTATTTAGATTTTCTATCGATAAAAATCAAAATAAAACTGCAGTTCTCTTCCTTTTTAATGTTGTACGCTTCGAGTTATAAAAGTTATTTGTACATTTTTAAAGAAAATTAGAAACTATTGTAAAGCTAAGTGAAACGCCAAATTTATTGAAGTAATTTTATCGTTGAAATTTAAATGTGATGCTATCAGGCAATATAATAAGATTAAACTAAAATATTCAATGAAGTCGCTATTCTAAGTATTAACAAGATTTTACACGACGGAATATAAACAAATCTGAAATATCAAATTTAAAGATGTAAAATTGCTTTTTAAAATAAATACAAGACGTTTCATCACGAAAGTTGAATAGAATTGAGACATCAAATTTAGTGAAGTAAAACCGTTTTTTGAAATATAAACAAGATTCTGCATTTCGAAAAGATTACCATATGGTTTAATAAAAGTGCTTTTGTACAGTGATTTATCAATCCTATAAAACGCAAAAAAGCTAAATGGATTAAATTAAAATAAAAATATAATAATAATAAGAAGAAGAAAAGTATTTGAAAATAGGAAATATTTTCCAAATATTGTTAGTTTTTAAATATCGAAACATTTTAAGGGTACTTCGAAAATACAATAATGCATCTAATAATTAGGGAAGATTTTATTACGTAAAGATACATAGTTCTGATTTTTGCATTATCTATTACTTCAAAGGCTTAATTTGAAAAAACATCAGTTATGGAGACTTAATTAATACTTAGAAGACATAAAAATTAAACTGTGATTGTTACTAACAATCGCAGTTTTCTTTCTTTATGAGCAAAAGCAGTAGAATATTGTTTACCCGAATTAATTTGCTTCGAAGTATTTTGGTACAGAAATATTTGAATAGTGCAAAAATCATAGTAAAGAAATAAACAGAATTTTTTTAAAGATTGTGTAATAATAATAAAAAAAAAGGAAATATAGGCTTATTACTTCCTTCGTGTCGAAACAAACATACGCTTACATATCCTTCGTGACAAATTACGAGGTAAGAGAAATTAAAAAGAAAAAAAATGTCTTACACTCTATTATAAAATTATTAAGTAACAGAAAAGGGAAACGAAATTGAAAATAGTCACCTAATTTCATTTAATAATAAATTCCACTAATTCAAACAAAATCTACAATACTACTCCATGTCTTTTATTACAAATTAGTGTCATTATTAATTTTTTGATTCTTTTGTATGGAGTTAAATTTGGAAAAAACCGTGTATATATATATATATATATATATATATATCAAACACTGGTCAAATGAATTTAAGAACAAATAATTAAATTAAAAGATGAAAACATTATAATATACATTAATAACCGAATTAATGAGATTATACAAATTGAATTAATACTTTATTGATGTAACTCATATTAATTAAAAGCCGATTCGAAAACAAATAAACAAGTACACTGAATGTACACAATGTTATTTTATCTAAAATATAAATAAAAGGCAATATAATAAAATTTCTGCTGTACCTAAATATTATTTCTTGATTTCATGTTATAAGCAATGTATAATTTTATATTAGGAATTTAGGAATTAGGTTTTCATTCGAGGCATATACTCGTTCAAAAGCGCTTAAAATGTTAAAATGAATTTTGTATTTCTTTAACAATAAAAATAATTTAAAATATTTCTTAGGAACAATTCAATAAATTAAATTCCATGTTTTAATATCCGATTTTTCTAAAACTTCATAAATCAAATGGATCTCATTTGTGTTGTTGTAAATATATTTGTTAAACATTTTTAACAGATTAAAAATGTTTAACGAATTGAAAACGAATATTAGTTTTAACTTTACTCTTTCTCCATACAAAAACTTAGAAGTGAGAAGAAATTACAAATAGAGACCGCAGAAAAGGTACAAACGAACTCAACACATACCTGAACGTATGTTAAAAGTGTGGATATTCTTTTATATGAAGATGGAGAGGTTTCTATAACCATTTGTTGAACTCGTTTTTTCTGCGATTTTTTTTTCTGAGATGTTTAAAATACGGACTGCTTGAGATTTGAAGTATTTTCTTTTGAAGACTTCCGCAGAAACAATGGCTGGAAAAATATTTCTGTTACCATGGCTGGTTGCTATGATTCAATGTTAGACCGATTGAAGTAAGAAACTACTTTGTCCGTTCCAGTTTAAGAGAACTAGGATGAAATAAAATGCGATAACATTGGTTTCGTTATGTATATATATATTTCCCTAGTATCTTCCGCTCAAATCTTAAATATTATAATGTTATTTGGAATACGAATTATAAAATTAATAATTTTCGAACAGAATGTTTTTATTATTATACATAAAAATCGGAAACAATTTTCTTATCAGAAATAAAAAAAAACATTAAAGTGCAGAGAATTGAAAAAAAATAATAATTGTAGCTAAATTTAAATCTTAATCACATACAAATTATGTTTTAATTTCCAGTGAATGTTTAGAGTTTTTTAGGGTATTTATTATCATGTCAGAACATTATGTTGTTTTTGGATGAGATTTTTGGCGTCAATAAAAATCCGTAGGCGAAAAATAAAAAAATTATTATCTGCACGAGCATCTTAAAAAAATCAGCTTTTAATAACGTGTTGCCCTTGCATCTACAAAAACTCTGATTTTTTAAAAAGTTAATTACTACAATTAAAACCCAGAAAAATGTAATTTTGAGCACGTGATTACACGAAATGAAATAAATAGGAAATGTGATATTTTTTTAAACAATAAATGCAAGACAAAGTTTTTTTGATCGTTTGCAATACTAAAGCTACTAATTCGATGAAGCAATTGAAAGGAATAAAAATATAATGTAACTCGCACGAGCACTTGGTAATTGGCCGTTCAAGAAATTATGTTCTGACTTGATACATTGAAATATGCATAGATTTCATTTTAATCTTTTATAGTTTAATTTCTTTATTGTATTTTTTTTCAGTGCTTGAAAACTTTTATGTTCTGATTTAAGATTGACGGATTTCGTATAAAAAATTAATTTTTTTCTTTAAAGCCTAATAACGAAAGCATGTTTTTAAAAAAACTTTTTATTTCTTCCCTTTTACTTTTTAATGTGTAGTTTGGCTTTAAAGCAATTTTCACTGTTTGGAGACGTCTGTAGTTTAATCTACTAAGCGGAATGAAATCAAATTTCATATGTAAGTTGACGATGATGGGGGGGGGGATAAGCATAAATAGCTATTCCGACTCGACCGAATCTACAAGGAAAAATCTTGATGTTCGATCGCCTTGACAACATTGGCGAAAATTAAGGTTGAGTTTTAAATGTCATTACCGACCATAATCGGGGCCTCCGAGAAGAGTGCTATCTCTTCTATAAACCTGGAATAACAGAAAAGGTGCTATCTCTTCTATAAACCTGAAACAGTGGAAAAGGGGAAACAACTAAGCGATGGTTGTTTTTCGCTTAAGCGTACTGTTTACATCCTTTTTCATTCAGTTTTTTTTTTTTTTTTTTTTTTTGCCTCTCTTCCCTAAATAAGTTGTGCAAAGTAACTTTATATTTAAGAATAATTAATAGCATCGTTACACTTTCTTTAGTTGTTGATGATTTTTATAGAGTTATTAAACTTAATTATGTATGAACAGCATAAACACATAAAATGTTTGAAATATATATATTAAGTGATTTAAGTTCTGATATTTGGCATAAAAAATAATTATAAAACTGTTTAAGTAATTTATAATGTAAGCTTTTTAAAAATAAGTAAGTAATGTTAAATAATTAAAAATTGTTGAAAAACTGTGTTTTTTTATTTCTTTAAATTGTTTAATGGGTAGTTTTTAATACTATTTGAAAGGGAAAAAACTATTAAAATCCTTTAACTAACTTAAAAATGCCGGAGTCTCGTCAGCCATCTGATTCTTTAACATACAGAGTTCCCCAAGAAGCACTACAAAGAGATGTGTTTGGACTTTACCTTTTAATTTTCTTTCTTTTTTCCCATCAACAATTTAAATTCTATTATTAATATTAATACTTTGTATCCATGTATAAAACTAAGGTGTACTGATGATATCCAGTTTTTTCCCTTTAAGTAACTTTGCATTACAATTTTTCAGCTTGGAATAGTTATTTAAAAATATATTAATAAAAACAGAAATAAATTTTTAACTGCGCTCTTATTTCGTTTTCGTTGACATGCATATACCAGCAATATTTAAATCTGGAATTTTATATAAAATTGTTTTTTTAATGTTGATCGCATATTTTATGAGTAGAGAAGGCTTTTATTGACTGTTAAATTAAATTTAAAATTTTGAAATGCTTCAAAAATTTTTGGGATGTCTCTCCTCTGGATGTAACAACTTTCCCTTATTGCAAGCTAAAGAATATTCTGTTGCTAAAGAATATTGCAATCAAGCAAATATTCTTTAGCAACAGAGTTTGTCAATTCAAAAATCAATTATTTTTTTCACCGATAATAATTTTATTCAGTCGCTATATTGCAAATTAGATTTTAAATATACAAAGGAATGAACTCTACTTCTTCATCCATAAAATTATATAAATATACACTTTATTTAGAATTATCAGATTTGGGAGGGTACTTCACACAAAAATTCATTTAAATGGAAAGAGCCATATTTTTTTAATGCTGTTTTAACAAAGTATTAATTCTTAATTTTTTTTCTGTTAGTAATATTTGTTCAATAGAAACACTAAACTTACCACCACTCAGCTTTCCGTATTAATCAAATCTGCCTTCCAAAGGATCGGTTTGATATTTGCCAGTTAAGACTTAGCTATTAAGTGAAATTTGCATCCGATAAATAATTACATCTCTCATTGTTTTGGTTGTATTTTCGAATGAACAAAAAATTTCCGCAGTCAACTTTCTCCGTTTCTTTCTTTTTTACCTGAAATAGAATTTTTTTTTCCATTTATTTATCTGTTTAATGCATTCTTCCAGAAGCAGTCTATCGTCAGAAATTCTTTTGAACTTTATTATTGAATTATTATTACTTTTTTCTTCTAATTTGTTGTAACCTTTTCGAAGGCTTTTTCTATTCATTATGCTATATTATTTGTTAATTATTTCAATGAATTCAAACGTTCCATCGTAAGAAGAGTCATTTAATCTATTATAAGATTTTACATTTGCTAAATCAAATATTTTTAAACGTAAGTCAAAATTTTGACTCTCAATATTACTGATAGTTTTATTTATGTGAAATAATGTTATTCTTTCTGAACTTCAGAAGCTATCGACTTGTTTAGAAATATTTAAAAAAGTAAAATGTTTCCTGCAAAAAAAAGTTTGAAAATAATTGAAAACAAAAAATTAGGGAAACAAGCAAAAAGAATTGGTTTTCTGTAAAGTAAAAAAAAGGAGGGGAGGATTTTTTTATATATGCAAATAAAATTATTCTGCTATTAGTATTACACAAGTAATTGAATTGCATGGATCGTTAACCCCTTAACCGGTTTGCTCGATGCAACGATTTATCGAATTTTGATAGTTGTAAATAAAAAATAAATCATTCGTAACAATTATAATTCAATAGTAAAATGACTTCGAATACGTAGATAAGCCAAGTATTCCATGGATTTCCATTTGAATCAAAATAAGAAAATATTCCCAAAATAGAAAGAGTCATCTTATTAGATAGTAAGGAAAATAAACCGGTTAAAGGGTTAAACCACGCGTTTTTACACTCTGCAATGAATTAAGAAAATCTAATGTTAAGATACAAGAAAGGATTTTAGGTTTAATGTATACTTCACATTTAAACATAACAACCCCTCTGCTATTAAGGAAAAATAATTAGTCTTAATTACTCACATGATAATCAAATGTATACGATATTTCGTTTTAGTAATTCAGAGGAGGTGTTATAAAACTTAAATGCAAAAAATAAATAAATAAATAAATAAATCTTCACAATTACAAACGAACAGACGCTAAGTAAAATGGACATCAACTGACCAAAGCTGAATACAGTCCATCGTTTAGTTTAAACCAGTAATGTTCCCTGTTCAGGCCCATAGAAAGTTTTATTGCTCTCTTTGTTCTCAGAGGCCCGGCCACGATACAACCTCTGCAGTTAGCAAGTACATCCCGTCATCGAAAGGAGGTAGTTAACCCCACACAATTTCTGTACCCACCAGGGCGGTGAGAACCATCAATGCGGAAGGTTCTCTTCCTCATATCTGAGGTGACCTCTGAGGGGATAGGCATAGGGAGAGATATTCAAAAAGAAAAAGAAGTAATCGAGATTACCGATAGAAGAGATTTTGACACAATCAGAACAAAAATGCTGAAATTAATATTTACAAAGAATGCACCAACAATTATAACGAAAATGAATTATACAAAATTTCGTTAATGTTAGAGTGATAATATATACCACGCATTAAAATGATTGGCATACAGTATGAAACTCAGAAAATATTCTTTTATGAATTGACACATTAAAAGTATATTTTCAACCTACTGATTTTATCTTTATATTTAAAATACTGCAATAGTTTTCATTATTTAGTGATTTTACCTCCTTGTGCCTTTCATAATGCGCCTATGAAATTTTGTTTCACTTCGCTAATTAGTTTTAACTGCAGATATCTAAAAAATTTTATGGTAGCTCTGTATTTCTACTTTTTCTCTAATTTACACTCAGATGGTACCTTTCATTTAGATGCAAAATTTAACAAAAATTAATCGAAAGTTGAATTCTGAACATATTAAAATATTGTTATATTATCAAAAACGCATATTTGCACAAAATTTCAGAGTTTTAGTTCAAAAATTTTACAATACGTATAGAGTACTCTTAAAAACTATTATATAAATATATATTCGTTTAATAATTATGTGACATGAACGTTATTAATATTACACGTTTTTGGAGGCTTCTTCTGTACAACCGACCACCTCGCCACCACTGAACGTAGCAGTATCGACAGGAGTTGTTGTCGACCGACTGCGGTATTTAGCAATGCCCATCGCATTTTTGAAGACTAAATTCCTAAAGCTCTGAAAAACTGCTTGTAAATATAAATACTTCCAAATACATCAATAAATTCAAATGTAAAATTTTCACATATAGTCACTAAAATGCACTTACTATTTTTATTATAATGGAGACGAGTGCAGGATAACCTTAAAATACAAAATGTGGTTTATTTTTTACTCAATTAGTTATGAGTAGGTGGCAACATTCAGGACTAATTAAGAGAACATAAAAGTCAAAAATATCCTTATCAAAAATTTGGTTATCAAAACAAAATTATAAGGCACTGTTAAAATTATTCTAAGTAAACAGGAACTAAAAAATACATTGCATAATTAAATGACTATTTATAAGTTTTTTTGACTTGCGATATTCATAGCGGCTTATTTTCTGTAGATTATTATTTTTAAAGTAATAGTATGATTTTTGTAACAATGTGATACCTACAAGCGAATGATATCTCCACGATGTCGTTCGATATTCTGAATGCAACACAACCTTTTGAAAATATCGTAACAATAGTGTTGGACATTTTCATTTAATACATTGCATTTCAGGTTAAAATACTGGACCCATAACCACTCTGTTTTTTTTTTGACAGAGTTAAACTAACCCGAAATGTAGCAAAGCTTGACAGTGGGATTATTGTCGAGTAAGCTATATGAAGAAAGCATTGTCCATAAAGATCATATTTATTACGGTAAAAGTCCACAAGCTCATACTTTGAGCAAGAAATTATACGTTGAATAAAAAATATAGTTCAAGGAAATTGACATTACCATATCTTGGGTGAATAAACTATAATCAGATTCGAACCCTGTCTTTCAGATAACTCGGCGATGCATCTAATATACACTAATATGCAAATAAAACCCATTGTCTGATATCACTTCATCCATCGATCTCTCGAATGAAATTGACTGGATGGAAGAAGAAGTGGTAGTGCCAACGAAGATTTTAAACTCACCCGTATTTATACGAGTCGAGTTCGACAAATTTGCATAATAGGCATTGCCAACAACAAAGAACTAAACTTTACCCGCGTGGTTCGAATCCAGTTTACTTTGAGATCAAGGGTTGGAAGTGGAAAAACAACACAAGGACATACTAATGTCTACCATAATATATATCATGAAAAGCAAAACTTGACTAGAAATTTTGTTTTCTTTAAATAAATCGATGTAATCAATATTGTTTTGGAAATTCGTAAAACTTTGCAACCTTTGAGAAAATTGTCACATTGTGAGTATTATCCGAATTATATATACAGAAAACTATACGATGTCTAATTTTCGATATGAATTTTAAATGGCTCGTTTGATTATGGCCACAAATAAGTAATCAGTGTAATGTGAAAGAGCGGTGTAATTCAAAACATCGATGCTTTTTTTAGATGAGAGAATGTGAAATATCTAAAAATCGAGCGATTATATACAAGATTATGTATATTCGGATTATAAAAAAAATGAAGACATTTTGGGAATTATCAGAAACATGGGACCTTGTGCGCTCACAGAATGTACAATTTCTTCAGGCTTGTCCAGCTAGAATAGGCTAATTTAAACAAAGATGTATAAAATACCAAAAAATCACAATCTACTTTTCTTTTACAGCTAAGTTAACAACAGTTATTCACTATCGCTGTCAGCATCCCAACATTTCTGCTTTTTTTCCAGATGCCGGAACAGAACTAAAAACGTTTCCATTTAATAAACATCTTCGAATTTCATTTTAAAGATACCAATAATAATTTTCAACATTTGCAAAATATTAAAAATCACCGACTTTTTCAGCGCGTATCAAGCATAAATGGAAATTCTAAACTCGAGTAAATAAATTATCTGAAATATGTACTTTATTAAATTATTTAAATTCGGAGAAATTATTATTCAATGAAAAATTAATCTACAGTTTTGTATCAGAATAAAGGTGGCAATTTTGTTAAAATGAAATATTTTCAGGCTTAATAAAGTATTTACAATACATTGCGATAATTTATTGTAAATAATTTCTTAAATTGTATTTTAGCTCAATCCCTAAAATAACTAGATATAGCACTGGCAATATTATTGCTGCTATAAGCATTTGATAGCTGTAGTTTCTGATTTTTTTTTACTATGGAGTATAAACGTACCAAAAATAAAATTTAAAAAAAAAACGAAATTTTTACAGTTAGTAAAAATAATACAAACTTAATATACCCGACAGAGATTAAACCGAATAACACAACTTTAAAAGAATACAAACTTTCAAAAGCAAAATCAAAGAGCTATAAAACATGATTTGACTAAAAATATTAAATATGATTTGATGGTAGAGAATGATAGGAAATCTTGAAAAACTAACTCAATAAATAAGTATCATTTGTGGCAAATGCTCTCCCTGCAGCCAAAAACATCTAAGTTTAGCAAGATATAGAAAACCACGAACGATCACTGGCAAAGCTTTCTTTTGCAAGCAACATAACACAGCAAAATTTAGTTCTATTTTATCATAGTTACAAACTGTGCATTGCATTCAACTTCCTTATTATTAATGAATAAAAAAATTGTACAAGAAAAGGAATTGAAATCATTAAAAAGAAAATTCATTTAACAATTTTTGTGAAATAAGAGCTTTCGGAAGATATTGTTATCATTTTCCATGCGTAAGACATAAGATTTGGAGACGCTTACGCTAGTTTTCGCTATGAATTAAAATTTCTAATTGAAGCCTATTCCTTGATATCTTTTACATTTTATTTTCTTTGATTGAATGAAATAGCAACCATATAATCTTGTTGGAAAAAAACTTCGTGGTTATCTTCAGAAATATGATTTAATAAATAATGGACAAAAGGGAGTATTTTGAGATTACATTATACTTTGTAGTGTCCATTTAAGTATAAATGCATTTAACTATTAACAAACACACTATAAAAAATAACAATTGGTAATCAAAAAATCTAAGAAAATTAAAGATAATTTAATCAAAATTGTTGTTGGAATTTTGATCAGACATATTTTAACAATTCTAATGAAAAAAATAACATGTTAGATTAACGCCCTAGTTTCAAACTACATAATTACTATTTTGGAATAGATCTAATTTTAATCCCTAGTCAATGACTCGGACAACCCTCTCCAAGATTCCATGTCATATTTGTAACTAACATGAAAAGTTATCAGAAAACGATATGACACACATTAAACAAAGATTTAAAAAAAGAAAGCTTATAAAGTTACTTATATTTCTAAGGTAACAACGTAACAATTTCATAAAAATAAACTAAATTATTTGAAACAGATAAATAATTTCTAAAAATTACAAGTAACAATTGAGTAGTGCTTAATGAAATCCAAATTTGAAGTGACACTGGTCTTTGTCAGTCAGAATTGAATGATATTTAGAGAAGCAACACAGTCTTTTACTAAGTAGATATTGTGCAACAAAACTCTAGTTGGGGAGCATATAACAGATATTACCCCTTAATTTAAAATATCAACAAAAATTAAAATCACTATTCAATGATAGTAAAAACTCTCGATGTACGGTTACAGGGATTTATATTGAATATTATTCTGACAGTGCATTGTTAATTTCAGCAAAAAGTATAATTTAGGAGAATGAATCCCTTTAAAATGCTGTCTAGAAATTTCTTCGATGATTCTTGTATTTAAATGTAATTATTGTCAAGATTTCCCATGAGAAACA
>JAOUZG010015275.1:6680902-6693573 GCA_026289955.1 Argiope argentata | reverse complement strand
CACACACACACACACACACACACACACACACACACACACACACACAAGAATTAAAGCTTTCATTCAAATAATTTACAATATATTGGAAGAAATATGAACACTGAAACAGCATGTGTTACACTCAAATAAAAGAAGATATTGAAGAACTGCAGAATTTTGAATTTTCCTAAACTGAAAGAAGGATGTATAGCGAGTATTTAGATTTACAATTGACAAAATGTTCGAAGTACTCTTTCAAAGTGCGCTGAAATATTACAAAAGGACAACAAGTTGTCAAACCCAAACTGCGATTATAGAAAAAGATGATTAAAAAAATAAATCCAACTGCCTATTTATTTATTTAATTCTATATGATCACCATAGAAGAAACTTCAATAACCATTACCAATATGAAAAGTTTTGAAATATTTACAGAGGCCTTGTAGCTTTAACAGACGAATCACCACAAAGGCCAGATGCAATTTTATTGGGGTTTAGTGGTCAAAGTAGTATTTCATAAGCGGTATAAAATAATTTACGAAAGAATTAAACTTTGAATGCATTTTAGAAAGTAACAGAGTTTAAGATTAGTATATGAATCAGTAAATTCTTAAAGATGCACTGAACATAAAAGTCTAGCTTGAAAGCTTGAACTTCTCCAAGGCAATTAGAATGCAGTAGGATCACATTGTTCGTAGAGCTATTTAAAAATATGTTAAACTTTGTAGATGAGAATAAGGTATGTTAACATTATGTTAGTCTAGAGACAAAGGAGTTGTGATAGTGGATTCAACAAACACTAGTAAACACAAACATTTTCAGCATTCAATATTATATATATATATATATATATACTTTTGTTTATTCCATGTTTTATATGTTGCTATAAAGATATACATAAGAATTTTTTTAAAAAAAATAAACAAATTATTGATTTGGAAAATTAGACAAATTTTTTAATGGAAACTTAAAACATCAAAACTCTGCATAAGAAGAGAATAATTAAAAATTTCATATTTACCTCATAACCAAGTCGCTTTAGAAATTGCCTGATCAAAGGAGGTTCATCACCAAAAAACCTAAAAATTGAACATTTTAAAGTCAATGATAAATAGCTAACAATCAGCAAGAAATTCGAATGAAAATGGCTTTCCTTAAAAAGGCATTAATTAATTATATCTGAGATAAAGTTAACATGATATTTTATAAAGAAATTACACAGAATGTAAAACACAATTTATCAAATGAATATTAAAGAAATATTTAACAGTAAGTTTTCCAAAGTACATTATTCCTCCTTCAAAAGAAGGAAATAAAACAATGTTACATTGTAAATAGGTTAACATCAAAAAGCTTTATATTGTGAGCAGCAATCTTTCGAATTTACAACATTGAATTTGCTTATAACCAAGAAAATCAATCGTTTTTTTCTTTTATCACACATAATACTCTGCATAGTGTTCATTCCCAGTTTTATTAAGATATAAAAATTATACTATCATATGTATGAGACATAATTGAAGTGTCATCTAAAACCATATTGTTTTCTTAAGTCATTTTAAGTAAATGGATAAAATTCTTCTATTCATATTTTAATGCAACTAAAAATCAACATAGGTAAATCATCTGCAACTTTGTAATTCAAAGAAAAAGTCAAATGACATTTTTTTCAAGAACTTTATAAGAAGGGTAAAGAACTTTATTCATTTAACATTTAGAGATTAGACAATTTTTTATATATAGTTTTATATAACATATTTTTTCACTGAGTAAATTACTACATTTGCTAGCAGACTTAAAAAGTTTAGCTTTGTTTATAATTTCATTTGGCAAAACAAAAACAGATTATTTTTAGGATGAGTTTAAGAACAACTAGCAGAAGTGCAATAAAATACTCATCACTTTGATTTTAGAGTCAATACCCCGAGTTTCTGTGTCAAAATGGATTAATTCTTAATAGTCATAAATCTTCTTTTACTAACAACAGTGGTTTGAGAGCTATGCCGTGCATAGAATTCTAACATTAGATAAGGGTTAAAAATAAGTAAAGCTTAAAAAAAGGAATTCTTTAGAATCTTTGAGCAAACATTTTCTTCTAAATTAGACGTACTAGTCACATATATAATTTTTTAAAAGTAACAATACATGAAAATTTCTCTAGAAATATTAGTATAGTAAAAGAAAACGCCGTACTTGGTCAGTTTCTTAGCTCTGGACGGATTAAGTAATTCTAGAACTTCTTTGTGGAAATTATCCCAGTCCCTATGCATAGCAAGTTGATGGCCTTTTCCAGGAGCATTGCTAGGATGACAACCTTGAGCTAGTTGCATCAGTCGCAACCGTTCTTGAACCCAAGTTACATCTTGCCGCATATTTTCCAATTCTTGTACAAGGACATGCTGAGTCCTCATTTCTGATGAAAGGTGAGCAACACTGCGAGCTAGCGTAACAACATGGCTTTCCAAACGCTGAAGACGCTTGCTTGCCGAACTAAAAAGAATAAATTCAAATGAGTAAAACATTTAACTTTTTGACCATATGCATTGAATATAGAATAGTTTTCCAAATCTAAAATAATAGCTATTTATTTTTACTTTTAGATCTTCCTAAATAGATTTTTACTCTAAATAAAATTGTAACTGACATATAAGCATGTGGTTTACTATCATCATCATTATATATTATCAATACAATCCAAATGCATACACACGCTTTATTTAGAAGCTTTTATTTAAATTACCCAAAACAGTTCAAAGGCTCTCAAAAAATTAAATTAATATATTTATATGTTAAATACAAAGTAAAAAGTAGGCATTCTATAACTTTATTAAAGAATATATTCAGAAAACTAATAAACAGTTACAAAAGCTTCAAAAACTCATAAAAAGGTGCAGATGAGGATGTTTTTAAACTTAATGGTTATATAACACTGATTCAAGTGGGAGAGTTACTCAAAATAATTTCTAAACAACACATAATATATTAATTCAACATGTACTATATTACCTTGTTCTACATTCTTTGGTTCGCCTTTTTTCGTTAAAACCCCTCTTATCTACAAAACTGTGATTACCACGACTTGTAGAGCTGCGACCAGTTAGAGATGATAAGCTGCCATTGAGTTTTCTACGTGAATGACGTGAAACATCTAATGAGCTTGCAAATGCACTGCTTTTACAAGAATTCTTCACACCAAGCAAACGAAGTATCTAGGTAGATAAAATTGGAATAAAGATAAGCTTTTAAACTAGAAAGGGTAGAAGAAAAACTAATGTCATGATTACACCGCTGGTACATTTCAGAACAAACTTTAATTTTGCATTTAAAGATTCATGTTGAAAAAAGAATGAGCTAAGGAATCCGATGAAAATATATAAAATAAACGCATTTTTAAATAATACACTAAGCCCTTTTCACCTTATAGGATTAACTAATTCAAACTAATTTATGAATACAAAGGATAATAATATACACGTTCTTAAAAATTGAGCAGAATAAACCCAAATAAAATCTTCATTATACATATCACAAGGGGAAAAATGTTTTATCAAAATTTATTCAAGAAAGTGAAAGAATAGATTTGAAAAAAATAGTGTACAAACAAAGCTAACACTTTTTAAATAAGACTGAATAATGTATGCATTTTTTATTTTGAAATACAAGGTAAAAAAAAACCAATAACAGTCTAAACCAAAAAGTATTTTAACAAATTCT
This sequence comes from Argiope argentata, assembly GCA_026289955.1. NCBI lineage: Eukaryota > Metazoa > Arthropoda > Arachnida > Araneae > Araneidae > Argiope > Argiope argentata. The sequence goes on along the minus strand of JAOUZG010015275.1, from coordinate 6,689,880 downwards.
TTAGAGTATATAAGGTACAAAGCTAAGGCTCTTTTTAATAAGTCAGTCTCAATAATGTATGCATTGTTCATTTTGTAATACAAGATTTAAAAAAATACAAGAAAAAACAATAACAGTCCATTAAGTATTTTAACAAATCCTTTAGAGAGAAACGATCAATATTAGATATTACAAAACTGAATAATCAACCTTAGAATTAAATATTTCACTAAAATAAATCACAATACCATTATATAAATATTTTTTCAACAATCATTACACTTATGGAAATTTTTTTCAAAAATCTTAAGAATAAAATTAATTTTTTCTAATATAATTTAATAAAAATTACTGAAAAACGAGCTGATAAATTAACTAAATAAAAAAAATCTTACTTCAGAATACATCGTTTCTAAGCCTTCAAGCTGTTTTCTGATCATAGCAACTTCATTTGGTTCCATTGTGCTAGCTGTTGCACTAAGATCACTACTGTAATCATCATCGTCCAGCAAACTTTCCATATCCAATCCAGTTGTAGTTGATGTAAGTTCTGGGTCAGCATTATCCAAATAACAAGGGTAGGCTAGAAATAAATTCCCAATATTTTGTCATTTAGCAAGCTTATTCAGAATTAAAAAAAAATAGAATATGAAATAAAGACCTAGTAATTTAAAAATGATTCTCGAATCTAACATTAAGACTTCCACAAAAGGTTTATATCCCAAATTACTTATCTGTCTCCTTTGAATATTCTAAGAGTAAAGAGTTTATACACTAAAAAAATTAACATTTCAATTTAGTTTGATTAAAAAGTTTAGTGTAGAAATCTTAAACCAATACAATTAACAATTTATGTGCTGTTACGATAAACAGTTTATATAAAGATATACAGTAATTAGAAATAATAAAATAATCACACATCAGCTATAGCACTGTCATTTAAAAAAATTGAGGGAATTTAAAAAAAATAGAAAGGAAGAAATCTACAAACAATGAGTTAAATTTAAATGTGGGTTTGGATGGAAACTCATGAAATGAAAAAAGACAATGCCCATAATCACTTTTAAAAATCAAAAAATCTGTAGCAAAAGTAACAACTAAGACACGCATACACACACACACACACACAAAACAATAATTATTTTATGAGTAAATGAGAAATTACAGCCTATAAAGATAAAAAGAAAAATACCCCCCCTCTCCCAAATTCCTCAATTTAATTAGCAGTTTCTAATTTTCAAATGAAATTACATAATCAAGAAGTGACCGAAGTGTGATAAGAAGAGTAACTAAGCTACTATTCTTACAATGCCCGCAAAAATTCCAAATAATAAGAAATTTAAATACCTAACTGAGTTCTTGAATGATGCCTAGATGGAGGTGAGCTATTGCATTTTCTAGAAGCACAATTACTATGCGCTATACCTAATCGGTGATTTGAAGCTGAAGCTTTGGCATACTGCGAACTTTTAGCACTTCTATGTCTGCAAGTCGTCTGATTAATGCTAGTTGTCCTTCTGACGCCCGATTTCTTCCCAGATGAACTTTTAGATGGCAATTCGCACATTTTTTGCTGATGATCACCTGATTTCCCATAACAGCCATTCAATGCTGATGCACTAAAAATTCAATACATATATACAGTTATTTATTGCAAATGCATTATAAACATTTAAAGCCACAGAATATCGATAATAGTAATCAATATTGATAAGAAATATTCCACCATCAGTTTAGATTTAACCCATTTGATAGGTTAAACAATCAATCAAGGAGTATAAATGCTACATTTTTTATTATTTACTACTATCGTATTTATAAACGAATTAAAATTCATACGGAATTCTTTTAATTTTTGATTTACTATTGAGGAAAAAAACAAAGTCAGAAACATGAATTGATCGGTTATTTTACAATATGACGGAACTTAAAAAAGGCATAGATATACAAATAGAATTTTATTACCAATTCTGAGATAAATTTGACTCAAACAATGCAGTATAGTAATGACTGCAGTGATTCAGAAACCTGTCAAAGGTAAATACATTTTTTTAATGAAAAAGGTGAAAGTCCTGAGGATATTAGCAAAGAAATTGCTTGCGATTATGAACTGATAAAATGCATCGAAATTATGTTGCGATTTTATTAGAAGTAGGTTAATACTTATAAGAAGCATACAATAGTTAGGTTGTAATTTCTGACCTACTTCTGCAAAGACTGAAGAAGCACTTCGTTCAAATAACCGTCTCACACTGAAAATATTGCAAAACATCATGGCAGAAATGTCCATGCCGAATCTAAGCAATTCTTGCAGTGAATTTAAAATACAGGAAATTAGTGATGATGGAACTGCTAAAATATTGACGGAGAAACATAAAATGAAGCAAAATGGGTTTGTACTCGATTTCCTTCATCACTATTCAGAAGAGAGACTGGGTTTCTCGACGATACAGTGACTAGGGATAGTAAATGGGTCGATCTTCACAAATTAGCATCCAAGCAAGCCAATACAACAGTGCCATACACAGTCTCCAAAAGTCAAGAAATGTAAAACTTCTGGGGGAAAAAATATAGCTTCTATTTCCAGAGACCTTGTAGGTGCAATAATTGCAAACTTTGTAACATCCTCGATGAGCAATTCAAAATAAAATGAGGGGAATGCTGATAACGGATGTCTACTTGCTTCATAACAACATGTTTCATACAGCGATTCAAATCAAAGTACTGATAAAAAGTTTCAAATAAGAATATTTGGATCACCTGACACTTAGCCCAAAAACATAACTTATTCCTTTACTCTCTACAACAATGATGAGATCAATAACAAAGCTGAAATTCGCTTTTGAAACAAACGCTAAGCCATTGTAACTGTGGGATACAAATATTTTTTACTGAAACTTATAACTTATCAAATGTTTAGACAATAATGGCAACTAAGTGAAAAAATAAAGCATATGTAGCAATAATTTACGATTTATATTATATACATTGAAAATGTCTTGACTAAATATATGCCTTTCAGTCTTTACTTCTCGAAATGTCTTAGTATACTAATACTTATAGTCCCCCCTCCACCTTTAGATGAACAACTTTAAATTACAGAAATACTTTAAAAAAAGGGAGGGGGAGCAGTAATGTTTATGAGGTTAAGAATTAAAATGTGTGCATGGTTGTTTCAGTGTACAAACTTAAACATACAGTCGGTAATCCATCAGAAGATTTAATTTTCTTAGAAAAACAGAAGAATAAATCTTGATGGCTTTAAAAAGAAAATTTAATATCACGTCTTAAAAACTGATTTCAACGAAAAAATAAAATGATCCCATTAATTTGTGGCTCAACTTACCTCAAAGATAATTTATATTTAGCCTTTGAAGAAAGTTTTGGAGAATTTTCTACGCTGGCAGGAGGAGAAGGCGCAGGCGAGAGTGGTGGAAGGGGTGGTGTAACTGACAAACTCTCACTTGAAGCATCATCTGGTTCTTCCTTTTCAGCTGACTGTCTACAACCACTGGATGTATTTGGTGTCTCATATATGTGTTTCACTTTGTTAACCTGATATTCTTCTGAATATCTTTTATCTTGACAACTGCGATTTTGCTGACCCCAGATTGCTCCGCTCGCACTATGATCAGAGTCAATACTTGTATCAAGGTTGCTGGCAGCACTTACTCCACTACTATGAGGAGAAACTACGCTCTTTGAACCATGCATACTACTATGCATTGTACCTCTACCTGATTCTGAGGAAGATTTATATACATCAGTTACATCTCCACAATCAGTAGTACTGGTTGGTAATGCATCGGCGGAAGTTGGTTCAGTTTCATCACTTGGCACTTTAGTCTCACAAGATGATGCAGGGGTAGCATTCACTTCTTCACTAAAGTTTTGTACTCTCTTAGCATAGTAAGAGCCATCAGCAGTTCGAGACTGGTGATCCATTTGCTTTGAAGACGTTTCATGGGCTTTAGAAAAACTGGGAAAGGGTGTAACACCTCCATAAAGAGCTTCACAATTAGCCGACATTTCAAGCTTCTTCTCTTGAGATGGACGTCCAATCACTTCTTTTGGCACTAACTTATCATAATCATAGGAAGACTTTATGTTATTAGAGTATGAATTCTGAAAAATATTATTAAAAAAGCGGGTAAATTTTATAACAATAATAATTTTTTTAAAGCAATATGCTGAATCCAAGCAATTTATTAAACATTTCTAGCAGGTACTGATCTGAAATATATGAAAAATCAAAGAAACATACCCTTGGATTTAAATAATTTGTCCAACTTATCCGTTGTTCTCTCGCAAAAAGTTTATTGCAAGTGTCACGCATCTGGTCAGGGTCAGTAGCATCTTCTTGCTCAGAAACATTTGTAGGAGCAGCAAATGGGTGTCTAAAGGAATTAGCATTTTATTAACATCAGCGGTAGAGGTGAAATGTGAAGTGTAACATAAAGATTGATTAAAACTTCCAAAAACATATTTTCTGAGCAAATTTAAAATTATATGTATATTCAAAAAAAAAAAAAATTCAACACAAGGGATTATTAAAAAGCAAAAATCCCCAACATTGAACATTATGTTTAGGAGTTAATAGTAAAAAAAAAAAAAAAAGGCATCACAGGCAAATGTAGTTAAAAAAACCCCTTAGAAATTGACTCAGAAAGAGTTCTAGAAGTCGCCACGAGCAGAATCGATACTATGTGTAAAGCTTTTGTTAGATGACCCCAGTTTGATAGTATGAATGCAGAGTGCTATTTCCCTGGTAATAAATCTCAAACGATTTCTTTAAATCGAAATAAAAATTGAATCCTGAAAAATGCGTTAAAAATTCTAAAAAGTTTTCAATAAATTAATATTGTCTATTAGATTTATATTTCGTTACCTAGCGTATATGTTTGATATTAGAAAAAAAAATCAATAATTAAAATTTGCATTTAAGAACTATATTATAGCATGATTGTACCAAAAAGTTATTGTTCCATATATTTAACAATATATTATGCCTTACATCGATAATATTTTAAAGCTATGCACAAGCATTGATATATTATATCAACAACGAATAATGAATAGAGTCCAAATCAAAATACATGATTCAGTGTAAATGCAATGAATATCCCATGAGATGATATAAGAAACCCACTGATGAAGAAAATTTCAATCTATTTAGATAGATTGTTGTGCAATTAATATTTTTCACATACATTCTTGTAAATGAAGACTTAACTAATGAAAGTATGTGATGGTGGATAAAGAGAAAGAGAAGAATAGGGAATCATATTTTTACAATATCATTAATTTTATCCAAGAAATCCAAACACACTGAAAAATAAACTGTGAGGCATAGTGAAACATATGTTCTTACTTCAAAGTGAGAGAATCTTTAAGTATTTGTAATCAGAAATTCAATAAAAATATAATTTTTGATTCCAAAGATAGTCACAGAAATGGAATTGAAATTAGTAATTCTGAATGTCACTACTTTAATAAGCATTTTAAAATTATCAAACAATTGAAAGAAATGAACATACTTTTTATACTATTTAGAAAGCTAAAGTTCTTTCTGCTAAAGCTTTCTTTTCATAAGGAATAATTTTGCTTCTAGAACACACAAAATTTTCATTTCATTCACAGCTTATATCTCTTAAAATATTTACCTCTCTGGCTGAAATGGTTTATAATGATGTGCATGATTTGTTGCCTGTGGAATGGATAAGGCAACACTATTACTTCCAAAGGAAGATGGAGATATGTAACTCAGTTGATCATTTCCAGATGATGCATTCATATTATAACTGGTAGAACTAAAACCTCTAGGTCTTCGAATGTTCTATAAAGAATATCACAAATTTAAAAAATATGTAATTTAAAATCTGAAACAAAATATTTAAAATATTAATTAACATTTTTTCACCTCTGGAGCACTTTGAAAATTCCAGTTATCTCGTGTTTCAACTTTGTGTTCTTCGATGGAACTAGTTTTTTCCAGTTCAGTCAATTCCTGCAAAAATTAAACTTTTTTTAAATGCAAAATTTTAACATATGAAGCTGATGCATTTATTTTTCAACATAGCTAACTAAAATACTAATGCAATGCATTTAGTCTTCCACATAACAAGGTTTAGATATAAAACAAAACAAAACAGGCTATGATAAATTTAAAACATTTGAAAAAAAATTTGTTTGATAACGATAACACAACTAAAACGTATTTACTAAATACGTCCTATGCTCAGAACTAAAATATTTTTAGAAAAATTGCAAACTATAAGGTGTTACAAAATGACACGACATTCGAGTCTCAAGATTTAAAATAAACATTAGCACATATAATTGCACAAGAGGGGTAAAATACCTTGCTTGATGACTGACTAAGGAATGACCGCAATTTTCTTTGAAGTGAAGATAGTTTTTCTCCAACAAGTTTTCCAGATGTCTGTCAAACAAAAATGGTAAAATGCCATTTAAAAATATTAAACTTCTCAGAAATGCATTTTATTAAAAAATTTCTAGCATAGTGTTTTTTAAAAAGGTAATCAAATATAATTTCCTTCATACCTTATGTTCTTGAACCCAAGCATGTGTTCTAGAACCAAGACGATCAGGCCTTTCGCTTAAATTAGGCGGGTGAGAATAGGCCATACTTTCCTAAATAGAAACACCAAATTTCAGATTTTTTTCTCTCTTCTAACTTTATTAAAACATTTTTCACAAATGAAAATAAAATATATTTAGAGATAAATACTAACATTTGGTCGTTGATGAGATGATGGAGTTGCAGAATTGATACATATGTCTGGATGTTGAAGGGGTTCATCATGTACAGGTGGAGTTGGGGGTTCACGATAAACTGGAGGGCCTTGAAATGGTTTTGGTGGCAGAGCAGGTTTATAATCCGAAGCTATATTTGCTAAATCAAAAGGACGAGAAATTAAAAATATAATTACGGAAAATGCTTCAAATCAAATTGTTTAAAAGAGTTAAGGTTAGAAATTCTAAAAATATTAAAATTAGTTCTACATAACATTTTTTGTTTTCATTTTTCAACAGAAGTTGTGAAAATCTACATTAATGTTTATAAAAAATACAAGAAAAACGATGAAAAGATTAATTTTGAACTAAATATACCTAATTAACATTAATTAATAAAAAACTGCTCAGTTAATGGGTTTTTTCACTATTAAAACTTTCATTCACGTTAAATATATAGTTCAATTAATCATTTATTAAGTTATTCAAGCCTAACTGAAAAAGGAAAAAATGGTAATGATGAAAATACAAACTAACAATCAGTATAATTTAAAAGCCAAATGAAAATAGTCATTTGCATCTCATAACAAAGATATTAACAGAAATTGCCATATTTTGAAGGAAAAAAAACCTAATAAAAATGGTATGAAACCAAAATTAACATCAAATATTGACAAATATTTAAAAAAATAATAACAAACCATTTTCAGAGGAGGAGGAAGCAGCATGCTGCTGAGAAGAAGAGTCCCCAGGAGAATAAAGCGAACACTGCTGCAAAGCTTCAGCTGCACTAGAGTAATCTGAATCAGGATTTCCAGGTATCTGCAGAAAACAAACAAAAGTATGTTAATTAACAAATGTTACACATAATTGAAACTCATATAAATTAATTGTATAAATAAGACAAAGACATTTGGTTTAGTATTCATTAAGACACTCTCCGGCGTAAATGTTTTGACATTCCAATTTATAAGTCACATTTCATGAATTCAGAATAGTCTTCCTTTTTGAATCTCACTCATTTTAAAGAAACGACTAAATAGTTAACTGATCTTAAATAATGACTGTTTCCATTTTGTCTTCTCGTTCTATCTTCCGCGGATGTGTTAAGAACTAAATTCAAAAGTCCTATTGTTTCCAAATGGTCATTATTATTTTCGAATACATCACCGAAAATTACTAAAAAATATTTGATAACTTTCTTTTACAAGTAATAAAAAGAATAAAGATGATGCTCAAACTAGCGGGAATTTATCAATAGGCAAAAATGTAATACAAATTAAATAATTTAAGAAAAATAACACAGTTTATTCCTTTCTAAATTATAATCCACTACAAATTAATACTAGCTTAAAGATTTGACTTATTATGATTACACTAATAAGGTGTTAGGTTTTTAACCTAATATTTTAAGCCTGCGGAAGCCATACTCTTTTCATCAGTGCAACCCTTTACGAGTTTCGCTGTGTTAGCAACAAAGACACAAAAGTGGGTGAATATTTCAGCTTTAGAACTAATCAGTAACGCTTCTAACATATTTTTAACGAAATCAGGAACACTGTAAAGCGCGAAAGTAGCAACTCATTCTGAATAATAGTAAATGTAGATAAATTTTAATTTGTTACAATTAAATTGCGGGAGGAAACCATAGATTAAATTATATTCATTACTTTACTTCTTTGTACTTACATGCAGTACTAATTATATAACTTTTTATGTGAGGGGAGGGGCTTCTCAAGTTTAAACTATTGAATGTTTTAACGAAATTTCGTTAGGATTCCATTCTGAACGAGTTAACCTTGCAAACTACTTTATTTCAGATAGATAAACGCAATACAAAAAGGTTTATTTTCTTTCAAATTTCAAATATATTTTTGCATAATATTAACAATTAAAAATATTTTTTTATCGGTAAGAATTTAATTATATGATCAATTCCATTTGGGGACAATTTTCTCGATATTATGTATACAGAGAAAAACCACACTCCTTAAACTGTAATTTTAAACCAGTGTACAGATAAAGTAGTTTATTTTTGAAAAAAATTGATCGATCTGTATACAGCCTCTGATTCATTATAATCGATGAAGAAAATCTAGCAGATTAAAATCATACGAAAAACAGAAATTATAAAAGTTTCCTTTTGTTTCCAAGAAGCTTAAGGGGGGGGGATATGCCAAATATTAGTCGTCACTTGCTGATGAATCAATTGCGCAGAAAAGTTAGCGATATCTTGGCCCAAA
>JAOUZG010015275.1:6669504-6680502 GCA_026289955.1 Argiope argentata | reverse complement strand
TAATTGCAGTAATTTATTCTTGTGTTCCAGGATTTCATATTTCAGTTATTTACCACTAATACAGGACGATTCACAGATTCTAAGTTTTTCCTAAATGTAACAGAGGCTTGTACGAATTTTAAAATTTCAATAAATGTTGAGAAACGTCTTATTACAACTTAAAGCTTAAAAACGACACACACACAAAAAAAGTTAAGATCTAACTTAATCAACTATTGATTCAATTAAATGCAACTAAATAGGTTTCAATACAGTCATATTTTAGCACCAATGTCAAATTAAGGTCAATAGCGATGAAATAATATTTTTTTATGTGCATAAACAGAAACTAATTTCAAAGTCTTTCTTTACATTATTGGAAGAGAAAAATCAAAATCAAAACAGTTCAGATATATTTTCGTTATAATAAAATTATAGAATCATTATGAAGATTAGTATAAGAAGGGTATTGAAAAACCCAATTAGAATTTTAATAGGTCTTAAAGCACACATTTTATTATATGAAACATCAAAAGCATTATTGGGACATTATTGAATAAGAGAAATAACATTACCGGAAAAATAACAAAACCAAAATAAAGCTAGAATTTTAATACATGATCTAATTAATAAGGCGTTTTTTGGCTCAACTGTTTGCACCGAATGTTAAAAAAAATTACAATAATAAAAACAAAGTTTTTTTTTTTTCTTTAAAGAAGTTAATTTTTGAACAAACAGTAACAAAAACAATTACGCTTTTTTTAAAATTACGAAGCAAAGTCCAAAATTTAAACGAAATTAATGGTGATTCAATGTTACTTAAAAAGACAAAAAAAAAAAAAAAAAATCAAGATATTTTTTAAAATATTGAGGGAAAAAAAGGTACTAATCGAAAAAAATATGTCACAAGCTCCCCCCCCCCATAAAAAAAGATTAGATAGCAAATGGCACAGCATTCAGAAACAAATGACATAAAGCCATTTAACTACGAACAACATTTCGGAAAAAATAATGAACGGTTTAAATAATTAAATTTCGACTACTTTCCACCACAAACGTCTCATGGGTATCATTAAGAGGTAAATGCACGCAAGAAGAAAGAAACGAAAAAGAATCCCCTCCCAAAAAAGGTAAACTACATATTGGAGATACGAAGCCCACACTGTTGACAAGAACAAGAAACACACAATTTACGACAATGACCGGCAATGCGCGATTTCAAATTACACAGGCAATCGAGTGGCGTTTACAGACCCCACGACTCAATTTGATACAGTGCGGTTTGTTTATACGCGACTTTCAAAAAGAAAATCACAACAGGAAAAGCAAAAATGACTTGTCACGTGAGGTCTTGGGCTCCACCTGGAGTTTTCTTCTCACGCATGAGGTGGGAAAAAACGGTTCGTCAGTGACGCGTGGAACGGGCATCCGGTGTGAGGGGCAAGGTCATCTGCTCGCCCATAGATCCCCCATCACTTAGCAGAAAGAGGTTAACTTGTAAGTTGGGAGAAGTCTGCTTTGTGACAGACACGGCTTAATCAAGTCCTTGGCGCTCTTGATTGAAGGGATTGATGCTAAAAAGAATTCTTTTAAAAGGTTCTTTAACATGCTTTCTTTCATTGAACAGATTTATTTAAAAGTCGAGGTCATTGATTCTGGGTAAGAACTCAGACTGGATTCATCAGCTTTGTTCTTCGGAATCTACCTACCAGTAGAAACATGGGGATTTGTGGATTAGTTTCATCCCCGTAACGTTTGAATGAGCATGCATTTAAAAATGGGTAAAGAGAAAGTGAAACTGGAATGCTACAAGTGTTTTCAACATGCTCTATGAGAACTGAGATGCGTATAATTGTATTCAAGGACGAGGCACTTGTTCAAAATTATCATATTTTACAAAGACAAAATACTTATAAAAAGGATGTGAAAAAACGTGAAGGTGAGAAATTTCGTTGCATTCTTGGTTGGTTCTGTTCAAATAGGTTCAAATATTTTTTTTGGAGCAAAATAAAAAAATATATAAACTAGATAAAGACAACAAATAATAACAGGTAAAGCAAGTCGAAAATAAGTAGACGCAACTGTTCTTCAAAAATCAATCGATTATATCACATTTTTTAAAATGCACATTACGCTTATATATTCAAGTACAACTTGAGAGTAAATAAAATGAATTTAAGTACACATAATAAAACTTTTAATTCCTTTGTTCTGATAGTACTGGCAGTCCCCCCCCATAAATATACGACTTTTAAATGACTTTGTAAGACTTATAAATACCTATATAGACCTACGAAAAATACGATTAATAAATACTTATACAGAATTTTTTTTAAAGTTCATTTACCAGTTCAAAATCACCCGATCAGAAAGAATATTTCGTGAGGAAATAAAAATAGAAAATTTAAAAGGATACATATGCAAGCCCACCCTCTTGAAATTTTTCCATTTCCATACTATAGTTCTACTGTTATAAGCTGCGACGATTTTCTTAATATAGTAGTTTATGTTTCCTATAGAGCCAAAATGCTTAATAGACAACATGGCAGGTAAAACTACTACTGAAATCAGAAAACGAAGAACACTATATTTTTAAAAAGGCATTTAAAAATTTCAATTGGTGTGCATTTTTTAATAGATTAATAATTTATAAACCTTTAATCCCCAAAATAAACAATCTAAGGTAACAGTAATCTTTCAACACAAAATTTAACACATAGTTAAATTGAAATATGCATCAAAAAGGTTAAGGAATAGCAGAATAATATATTAGACTTGAATTTTAGAATCAGTACAAAGATTTTTTAAAATAAAAGATCGCATAAGGTTAATTAACCAATTTCAAAGCTCCAACAATTTTCTATTATTGATTAGATGGTTAAACAAAAGGATGAGAAAAGTAGTTAAGTACGTTTTAATTTCCTGATTTTCTATTCTTTTCATGATTATTCCACTAAACAAGCAAAAATCTAGCTTTTAAACCAAGATGGACAACGTGTAAATACTTAAACTTATTTTAAGCTCAAAATGCCATTAAATCAATGCCATTGTTAAGTTATAGATCCGCAAGCTAATTCTAAAGTTGAATAATAAACATTAAAATATGATGTTGATTGACGACGATGATGAGAGAAAGAGGACGTCTAATCTTTTTATTTTGTACTTCAATAATGAGACATTTAAGTCGCGTTTCGCAGCCAGAAGACGAATAATAAATGAATTAAACGTAAATATAAATCACGCAAACACATATTTCATAGCCCAAGAGAGAAGTTTTATTCTTCTGTAAATAATTATCACTATAATTATAAATAATTCTTCTATAATGATATAAGAGTCATTATCTTTAAGAATATTTTAAACTACAAGATCCACTTCCCTAACAACATCTCTGATACCATTTAAGATTATTTACGATGGATCCAATTTGATGTAGTTGTTGCAGGCGCAAAACCTCATTTTGAGTATGTTGCGAAAATGTATGGTGTGGATTAAAAGCTGCCAGAATATACAGAATGCAAGAATTTTGGTAAATGATTACCACGGTATTAAAGCTATTATAAAAGTCACAAACAGGAGTTAGATTATTTATAATAAATTTTTGAAAATATAAACCCATTTTCGTATTCTCTGCCTCTTTTTCTTTTTAATGCAAAGGAAGAAAAAGGCGAAATAATCCCAAAACCCTTAAAAAATTATTTTCGACTGTGAGCATTTTCTTTATAATCCTTAGTATTATGACATGAAAAGTAAATAGTTCAGAAATAGAGACATTGAAAAATAGGAATTTTACTCACAATTTTCCATGCATTAATTAATTATAATTCAAACTTCCCGAGATCAATTATTTCAATTATCAGCTAAGGAAAATAACACAACTATATTCATGACACATTTATCTTTTCGACAAGTTATTAGACAGAATATACACAATGTTTGACAAGTTTATTAGATTTAGACAAGTTTTGCTAAGATCCAGAGAGAAAACTCAGTTCATTGACTTAAGAGTAAAAAATTTTCATTGCATAGCAGATTCATAAGCCCTGTTTTCTCTTCTTAATGGCTTATGTGAAAGAACTTGATTTTAGTTAGCAACTTTTACTTTTGTTCTAGATACTGCGATAGACAAAAACTTATCTAGTAAGCAAGTTATCCTCATCTGAAACTGTATCAGCAACTGATTTTTTAGAGAAGAAAGGGTCTATAAAAATACTTCCTATAAAAATACTAAATCATGGAATCGTGAACATGTGACATGTTCCTATTCCAGAGATGTAAATGAAAAACTAACACCTCGGGCGGTTGATTTGGCTTCGAATTTTTGAAGAATATGCGTACTTTTTGATCATGTTTCAAAAATCAAAATGTAAAAGTAGCAGAAAATGGTACAATCACTGGTAAAATATTTACAATTCTTTTAAGGTTCAGATGAGATAATGTATAAAAACTAAAATAATATTTAGATTTATAACAATGACATCATTGATTGGTTCAAAACTATTTGACAAATACAAATACTTCTGTAAATGTATTCATTAATTCCACTGTTCCAATTAAATAAAATGAAAATGAAAAATTTCTTAATCAACTTACAAATGTAACCCTCCCAAGTTTGCTATGATAAAAAGAACAAAGTTTGTCTAAACAAATAAATTTTTCAAATTCCTTGATTTAGGCCCATTGCAGGTGTTATGGCCTTTTATAAAGAAATAGGAGACCGGCTTCGCCTCATCGTTAAACATCTTGAAGAAAAACAAATCCTTGCATATAGTTTTGGAGTTGGGATCCCCAAAACAATAAGGAACGGATGGAAACAAGATATGCATAGTTTTTCTTTTTGACGAAACCCTTTACACTTCTCAAAAAAGTTGATCGAATTTGAAGATCAAGACAGATTTATTTAATGACTTTTTGAAATGTTCCCAACTATTTTTCTTCGCTGAAGTCAACCGATTAGTCTCTAGTCTGAATCATATCGCAGAAATCTTTCCATGAAAAGTTCTTTTTTCCAAAATCCAGTTCGGATGAGTATAGGCGAAGAATGATGAGTTACATTTTGACAGTTCTCGAAAGACCGGCACCTTATTTAGACAGATTACTTAACCGATAAAATCAGAGTACTTATTTTATTCTCAAAAACATGGAAACTGCAACGCGTGGGTAAAATCACTTGGTGCAGTGCTTTTAAACAAAAAGAAGCAAATTTAGTTGGTTGTTTTGTCCTTGGAACGACAATTCAACGAGGCGAATCGGAAGCACCCTGAAAACACAAAGACCAGGGGGCAAAAAAAATTGACAAGACCGTTAGCGCTAGCCAGCTGTTAGGACTTTTAGTTTGCGGGCACTGGATTGGTACCAAACTACTGTCATAAACCAACTAGCAGGCAGGTGTAACAAAAAGGTCTATGCTTTTTGATTTGGGCCCGCTTAATGTGTTTGTTCTTTGTTTTGCAGGCAAAGAAATTAATTTATCAGAACTCAAAACATAATGCCTTATGAGCAATTAGTCCTTTCGCGTTCAACGATGAATCTGACTAATGAGTCAAAATATTAAAAATGTTATATTGAGAGCTGGAATTCAAAGCCATACGTTTTTAAAACCAAATTCGGATTGACATGCTTTAAAAATCGCACCGTTATTGTTCCCTTTTTTTATATGTAACTTTAACTACTCAAAACAAAATGCGGCTTATAATTGGATGATAATGGAATGAGTTTTCCAAGGAGTTAATTAATAAATGAGCTACATTTATTTAGGAATCATAATTCTGAATTCATAATAAATAAATTAATTTTACATAATAATTCAAGTTTTGAAAAGAAATTATATTCAAAAGATCTGCCGATTAGTCTTCTAATGAACAAGCAAAATGGAATGAATAAATGAAAATATGATTTACTAGAAAAGTCGATTGATTGACTACAACAATTCGGTATTCGGTATTCTGAGAAATTCACAAAAACACTGAAAAAATAAGAATTAAAACGTGCAAATATGAAATTTTAAATAAAAAATTGAAATGAACCACACTCAACTTTTTATTAAAGCGATTTCATTTGTAAAAAAAATTAGTAAAACTATATATTTTCTGATTTGCTTTCATCAAGTGAGAATTTGCAACCACTTTCCAGAATTTAAACGTGGCATTCGGTTTTAGCATAAAATAAAAACCGTAACAAGAGTATGAATATATGGAAATTTTATCATTTTTAAAGACAAGAAAATTAACATATTTAAAAAAAGGGGAAAAATAGTCAATAGTATTTATACATAAAGGTTTTATTTTACTAAACAGAAATGTCTTAATAAAACAACAGAAATGTCTAATGTATAAATTTATGCCAATTTATTAGAAAAGAGGAAATTGCGACGATTTAACCCATTAATGACCAAATTAAAATTCAGAGATCATAGACAATTTCATTTAAATTAAGTTAAAGCCACAAAAGTTGAGATAACTGTGAAGCAAAAGTAAATTCAGAGGATTTTCTTTTCTTTCAATTAAAAAAAAAGTCACGGAAAAATCGGTCGAACGGGTAACTTAAAACACTTTTTTTAATAAAGGATATATATATATATATATATATATATATATATATATATATAAGAAAAAAAAGTTTATTTTTTGAATTTCTTACATTACCTCGGGAGGGGAGAGGGAGGTATACTACGTTTTTATAACCTGACAGTTGGGTGTATATACCTTTTAAAAATAAATTATTGACTTTTTAGACAAAATTTTAAAAAAAGAAAAAGAAATTGAATGCGTACAGTTTAACTACAGAAAAAAAAAAAAAAACAACGAAATCTATACACAGTATAAAATGAAGTCTTCTGAAAGCGTCTGTAAGTTTGAAACACAAAAACTCGAGAAATATAACGAATATTGAAGATAATTTTTACCATTTTGTAGAGAATTTACTGGGGAAAGTTTTAGTACATTAAAGTCATATTATATATATATATATATATATATAACGGAGTTCTATAATTGCGATTTTAACTTTGCATCTTTCCGCGGATACGCGAAAATCTCAAACTGCGCATGTGCGAATAGCAAACGCTGTGGTTTACATATGCGATACATTTCTTTGTTTACGTCTAATTTTAAACAGCGATTCAAATCTCACTATGCCCCCCCCCTAAAAAAGGAAATTAAACCTTCGCCGGAAGAGTAAAGAAACACTCTTTTAGCGAATATTAGAAATAGTGTCCACATTTAGGGAAGGAGAGTCTTTTGACGAACGAAATAACCGTCTTTCTTTAAATCACACTGCAACTTAATTGAGGGGACAGAATGAAGGTCTTGAAGAGCGAAATGATCGCCTGTGTTTTGTCTACGGACACACCGTATTTTTTACATCTTTTTTCCGAATGTGTGCTATAAAAAATTATTTTGTAGCTATTTTTGATAACTTTCAAATATATTTTTATGTTTGTTTGATGTTTCATATGGTCCACTCCATCTCTTCATCCATTTTCAGCAAATTATCCCGGATATATAAAATATCCAATTTCAATTTCACTTAAATTTTCTTAAAAATATAACACAGATTCTCTAGAAAAGAAAATCCAAAGAAAAGAAACTCATAATTTAAAAAATTTGACGACGGACAAATATATTAGAAAAAAAAATGAAATTAAACGAGGTATAAAAATTGAAAAAATGCAGATAAAAACAAAGCACTTTAAATATAACTTCCAACTACCCATAACAATCAAAAGAAGCAATCTAGAAATCAATTTCCATCGATGACGTGTCGGAAATAATTTTTATAAATTCTTTCAACGATAAGAGACTAAATTATTAGCACTGAATGCTACATTCATTAGATATATCAGACAGAGATAAATTATCTATAAAACAAGTTATAAAAGAAATTAAAATGGTAACGAAATGATAAAAAAAACGAAATGGTAACGAAATGATTAAAAAAAATGGTAACGAAATTATTAAAAAAAACCGAAATGTTAAGAAATGGTTTTTTAAAAAAACCCGAAATGCTACGAAATGAAAATTTAAAAGACTTGTCTTGATTTTCTGTGTATATTTTACAAAAATAATCTTTATTTTTATAATTTCTATAACCATATTATTTATTTAAAAATATTTTACTGATAGGGCAATTGACAGAAATTAGTATGCATAAAGGTAGACATAACTTTCAACAATTTACTCACGAGACTGCTTTCAGTATTAAAGAATAAATCATTAAATGAGCAACAAACATATACTTAACAATTCGCTAACTAAAATAAAATACATAGATAACTTAATTCACTTTTTTAATTGCTACCTAAAATTTCTATACAAAAAGAACTCTTTAATTTTTGCGAATAAAACCATGTAATTAACTTACTTTATATGCAGATTTCATGAAGTTATTAAAGCAATTAGAAGTAAAAAGAAATAAAACTGTTAATAATAAATAAATAGACATTTTTCCTTTAATATGTAAAAGCACGCTTGATGGATTCATAATATCATACAAAAACGCAACAGTGGAACATCTGACGTGCATACAGAGAGTCCCAAAAAATCGTTTACAAAACGGAAACAATTTATATAAGAGAGAGTGGGATCGCAAATGCAAAAGGTAATAATAACAGGGAGATCTCAATTAAAAAATTAATGAAAAAGAAAAATAGTCATTAAAGGAAAAGATACATGGGATAATATGTAGAATACAGATTTAATGGATTAAATCGTATTAGAATACTATAGGTACATGAATAACAACGTTACGTGTCGTATATTAGGATCTATAGGGACATATACAATAGGAAACACGAGATAGTATTAACAACTAACATCCAAAATAGTTAGTCTCCTAAGACCTAAGGTCCAAAGTATGATGCCTTGTACGATGTTATGTTACAATTAGGCTGTTGTGTTGTTGGAATCTTGTATTCCATTAAACCAACGTTGTATAATTTACTACATGTACCTTAAAAAAATTCAATGCCAAAGAACCTCCTGTAAGCAGTAACTCTTTAAATTTCAGACTCAAAGTTCTATTGCGAAATGATTCGTTATCTATATGCCTACTTTACTTTCAAAAGTTAGTAAAGGACCTTTTGAAACACCTTGTATTTGTAGAGGACGAATAGTGAGGGAAGTATCATTTCGAATTGAGAACTACAATCAAAAGTGAAAATCTAGTTTACCTATAAATTACTAATACGTTAACTAAATTAATGTACAATGGACTTGTAATCATTGCATTATTGAGGATTGTAAAATTTATGCGAACACACACACACACACACACACACACACACACACACACACACACACACTTCGTAGGATCATCCTTTTTAAACTTCGCTCTGCATTTTCATCGTCGTAGAAGATATTTCTTTTTCCAGCAGAGAATGTAACACCGGTAATGCAACGAATTTTACAAAATGATATCAGCTTTATTTTAGTACCTAATACTCTTTCTTTAAGCGTCATATAAAATGAGGAATAATTTGACAAAGTTCCAAAGGTCTTATTAAAAAGATACTTTTGAATATGTATTTAATAAAAAATGAAACACAAGCTTTTTTTTACAATAGAAAAGACCAGTAATGATCAAACTGTGGTTGATAAAAAGAAACGATGCAGTATTTGAAATTCCGCCGCAATTTTTTTTTTCTCCCGACCCAAGGGTTTTAAATAGTGAAACTTGGTCTGTAAAGTCCCTAACTAACTAGATACAGAATGGATACAAAATATAAAAAAATATAAGCTTTTTATATTTTGCTTAAGGTATTTTACGAAATCCCTGCATTTAAAAAATGTAAAGAGTATATACATACTACATCTAAGATAGAGTCTAAGTCCGAACACTTTTACTCAGATTAAATTTTTAAACAATATCAGACTCGACGGATTACCAATAAAAAAATGCCTGATCAATTCCTAATCAAAAAAGAATTTACACAAATAATGTGAATTAACAGAAACATAAAAGTAATTGGAAAAAAAGGAAAAGTGAAAGTTAATAGAATTAATATGATTTAAATAACCACAGCGGTATTTAAACCATTTGGCAATTAAATAAGAAATATCTATATTTTCCCTTATTATTTTGAAAAACTTCATTCTTATACATAGTATAATATATAGCCAATTCCAAGAGTTTCAGTCTTTCTCATATGAGTATTTATACTCGCCAGATTAGTATATAAAAACTGATGTTTACGATAAAAAAGCTTTCTATTGACCCCTTTGCCTTTCCTTAACAAACTGAGTTTATTCATAATTGTTGACGTAGATAATTGTTTTTGAAATCCATACGTAAAGAGTAGGCTTAAAATAAATTCCACAGCTATCGGTCAACGAGAGACTAACTGACGTAAGAGTGTACCAAATAAACAAGAGGGAAAATAAATACCGTAATCGCCAAATGAAGATAAACAAATACCAGTTACTCACAGAGTATATTAAATATGCCCTTAAGTCATACAACGTCAGATCTTAGTAAGAGAAAATGGGCTTTGAATCATACATCTTTGACATCGTGCTTTTCCATAATATCATACCAAAGAGGAAGCTAAGCGTGTCTCCCAGAGGCATCCTCTGCTCTGAAGAGCATAGCGTCTTCATATTAATGCACCTTTTAGTTCAAAGACCTTACTGAAATACGTCAAATGCAGTTCAAAGCATTCAAGAACTGCAAAAAGGACATAAATGGGAAGCAACTTGCTATTTCACGCCAATAAACAAAATGCTTCCGGAAAGGAGACCTTATTTAGATTTTTCCTAAATAGTTTTAAACAAGGTAAGAAATAATTTGTTGGATTATTACAGTATTTTCAAGCCGCAGACTGAACAAGTCGGGATGGTCTTATACAATTCTGAGCAATGATCTGATAATCAGGATGGGGTCAAGACGCATAGATCATGCTCTGTATTTCTATATAGAGTTATTATATATTTATTTTTATTTAACTATATTTTATTGATTTCCACTAAAATTTTAGAAAAATAAAGACTGAACTAGTAGGGATGGTCTTATACAATTCCGAAT
>JAOUZG010015275.1:6623432-6669494 GCA_026289955.1 Argiope argentata | reverse complement strand
CCGAATCATGGTCTGATAATCAGGATGGAGTCAAGACGCGTAGATCGTGCTCTGTATTTCTACGTTGAGTTATTATGTATTTATTTCATTATTTAACTATATTTTATTAAATTCCATTAAAATTTTAGAAAAATAAATATTTATAATCCTGGAACACGACGGACGTTAAATTAAAAACTCTTTGATACTGAATATTAAAAATATGATTATACATTTGAATCACGATCGACGAGTTTCTAGATATTTGAGATTATAATATGAAATTTTTAGAAGCAAATAGTTAGCAGTATACTAAATCTTTAATCAAGCATTCACTTATTATCAAGCATTCACTTATGAATATTTAAATAAAATTTAAATATTCAACAACCATGTGAAAAGTATGGTGAGTATAAAAAAGTGGGTTTTTCTACCACACGTTAATGAATAAATCCCGAGCGTTCATTGCACAATCAATCAAGGTATAAAAGATTGAAACTCTCTCTTTTTTTAAACAGAGTTTATTACGAGTCGAGGGTCTAGCTGATAACAAGGTAAACTAGAAATAAGGAGTATGATTTTTTTTTTCTTCATAACATGGATATTTGTTTAAAAAATTGTGCTTCACAAATAGTTAAAAAAAATCTAAATCACATCCAAAAAAAAAAAAAAGCACGTGACAAACTTTTAGTCACAAGCCTATTTTTAATGTTACCAAAATTATGCAATTTAAATATTAAACTAAATCGAATAAACATTAAAGTCGAAATTAAATGAATAAAAAATTAATAGTTTGTCTAGGAAAAAGAATATAGACAAAAAGACTGTTTTCCAGCAGTTTGTCAATAATAATAATAAAAATCCTGGTGCAAGATGACAGAATACGTAAATATGCATTAAAAATTAATGTTGAAAAGTGTTGTTAAAAATACAAATATCCAAAATCGTGTTAATTGTTACAAAAGATTGTAAGCTACTTAATATCCGATTATGATTATTTCTGTATAAAAAAAATAGAATGCCTTAATTTAACATGAAAACAAGTTAAAGCGTGTCAACAGACGATGCAGCATTTCTCTCTCTCTTTTAAATGATATTTTGATTACTAACAATTCATATTTCAATGCTAAACAACAATGAAAACAAAACAAAAAATTTCCGCTCATTAAACAAGATGTCTACCATAAGCATAAAAAAGTATAAGAACAAAAGCTAAAATAAAATTAGGAAGAAGGAATTCTTTTTCGCTAAGAGCAGTAATTTTCTAGATGCAAAATATTCATTAACAGATGATTCTGTTCAGATAAAAATGCATACTTTAAAAAAAATCAGCATAAAATTATACACGTTCATCAAATCCAGAAATACGATTATTTAATTGATTTCGGAAACCCGTCATAAATGCTTCACCCAAGTTCAACTAAATGAGAGAGAAAAAAAAAAGACCACCACTTTATATGGTCCAATGATTTACTTAACACCAAGCTACTTTAACATCCTACTCTTTTAATAATTTTTTTTTATTGCCCCAAGCAAAATCCTGTCAGCTGGGTGTGATCGAAAAAAAGAATCCACAACAAAATACTGCCAGGTATCATCAAATTAGATCGCATCCCTCTAAATAACAGAGCAGATTGATTTGTTGTATAAAAGCTTTTGAATTACTCGAGGAAATAGGTTAGGAATGAGGCCACATGCGACCGCGAGATAAGAAGACATACAAAATGAAGATTTTCTTCCCGTTCAGATACGTATCGATGACACAGTTGATCACGGTGTGATCTAAATTTTGCCATTTAAATTACAAGTCTTTCATCCTTATTATATTCCAGTTTTTTTTCCTTTTCTCCTTTTGTATCAATTTGTCAAACAAGTATGTAGATAGTCAGATTTACACAGAACTCGATTGGGAAAAGCGTGAAGACGAAAAAGATCTTTAGGACGTTAGTTGAAGAGTATTTTTGACATGCAACCATTTAATCGGCACAGTTCTTAGAGCCGATTAATGGCGCTGAAAGCGTTTTATATCGCTAAAGAAAATAGAATGAAGATGGGAAATTAATCGCATTTTCATGTGAGCAAGTATTATAATCAAGCATTATATTCTTTTTGCTTCCACTCCATTTCGCATGGGTTCGGAGAGATATCTAAATGAATAATGTATCACAGAGTGAACAGAGATTAATGGACATTTCATCAATATGTATATTTTATGCAAATTCAAAATTTGAACACATTTGAACAACTAAAAGCGTCAAGTAAGAATATGGTGAACGAGTCAAGGAAAAACGATTTAAAAATTATCAACATAAGTACACAAAACTAAGATGAAAATATTTACTTATTTTGATTGTCAAGAAGAGCTGCAGGTTTCTGGTTGCAGAAACCAATTTGATTCAATCATATTATTTATCAGGAATGTTTCTAAGAGATAATTTGTAATCGATCGCTAGAACAAGATCGTCATCTAAAACCTATCTTGTAACCAAAACTGTTAACTAAAATAACTAATATGTTAACTAAATAACTAAAATAGTCGGCTTGCTGGCACAGAGGTAGCGCGTCTTCCTCGTGTTCTGGAGGTCCCGGGTTCGAGTCCCGGTTCGGGCATGGTTGTTCTTCTGTGTGCTATCAGTGAGATGTGTGAATGTGCCCCCCTGTAAAAAGGGCTTGTGCAAGCGAATGTGGTGAGTGGGTAGCAAAGTCGTACTCTTGGCCTTAGTTGGCGCTACTCAAATACAAGAGACGCTTCATTCGGCTTAATCTGCTGCTGGGTTCAGCGGCGGGCTTGTCCATGACAAGTGCCATTTGACACAACAACAACAACAAAATATGATGAAAATTAGAAAATGGAGCGCAGGAAAAGTGATCAGAAGTTCACTTTCAGATAACTGAAAGTGAACTTCTAGGTTCAGGAGCGAATTTCCAAATCGGATCTAGATAGAACTTTTTCTATCAAGACAATGTGAATAAATCAAAATTTTTGGAAATATTATTACAATCATAAACAAGATTGCCAACGGAGGCAGATTTATATGCTTTAAAACCAAAATACAAAATTCCGCACGCACTGATTTTTACTCTCAATAAATTGATTTAGTTTTTAAATCAATATGCGACTTTTCATTTTTTTATAGATATATAATTCTTTGCGTAATCAATAGCTATTGTTAAATCAAATCTAGAATTTTCCGTCAACACTGATTGCGAGGAAAAGAAACCAAATACTTTGTTAACGATTGATCAAAGCAATAGAAGCTGTAGAAACAGGTAATGTAAATGTACCATTCAATTTAATTAACATACTGATTATGGATACTAATTTTTAAAAATCAGCACTTAGATATTTTCTTAATAATATCGGAAATCTTTCAAATATTTTATTATTATTTCTCCTATCTTTCCGACTGCTACACTTAAGGCTATGGCCTGAATTGTCCCAATAGAAAATTCAGCCCTAACCTCCAAGAAAGATTTTCAGAATGGAGAATCCACGACAGTATGTGTATGTTATATACAATATACACTGAGACAAATAAGCAAATTTAAGGACATGCATGGGAAAAGTTCATGCTTTGCACAGTATCAGAACTAAAATATTACAATCAGTTTGTAATTGAACATAATACAAAAATTGTCCCACGAATATCATAGAATCCTTGAAGCATTGGAATTTTCGTAATTGGATGGATAATCCAATTAGCCGCCTTTGAGGATTTTTCTCTTTTAAAAGGATTAATTGAAGCGTTACGAGTACAAAACTATAGACTTAACGAAACTTCTGTAGGTTCACCTTTTGTTCAAGTAATGACCTAAAAGTTTTCAACTTAACCCATTCTGCAAAGTAGATCTTAATATTTTATTCCATTCTCTAAAAGGTACGATTTTAATATCTTCAGTGCGATTTTGCTATGTATGAAACAAAACGTAGATACTTATTTACAATTAATTTAATACCTCCTACTTTAATAATCCATAAATAACAAGCGCAATAATAAATATTATTAATGTCTAGATTTGATTGTTACAAAACTTATTATTTTATATTTCTTATCCTGTTCCGCCGAATTACAGAGGCGTAGTAAGTAAAATTTTTAAATCTCTTATTACATGGGTAAATATATAAAAAACAATAAAGAGATCAATATTAATGGATGAGTAAATTTCCAGTTCATCTAATTACACTGTTAAGTAAAATTTTCTATTAAAAGATATATTCCATAAATTTTCCAAATTTAATGCAGTTGAAATAAATAAATGAAATTCGAAAGTAAATCTTCTATATTGAACGAAATTTGCTAAAAGAACAATTTATCCCTAAGAACATATCGCATTGATTAACATTAAGTTGAAAAGAAAAAAAATTGAAGTTGCTTCGAGATATTTTGCAGCCTGAAATCCAAATCAAATAATTTTGAGGCAAATTAGAAAGATATTAGAGATTTTCATAACAGATGAATTAAGACTAGCCAAATGCTCCCACTGCCAAGTTATAAGACTATATAACAAATTTAAACAAAAATGATCATCCGGATCCGATTTGAATACAAAATAAATAAAAAATCAAACATAAAACAATAAACCTTAACCCCGGCCAACGCAATTTTTCAAATCCAGTTTAAAGTTTTAAAATAAAAGTTAGTTCTTAGTGGGCTTAGAACTAAGAGTGGGAAGTGCTGATTATATCACGAGGGACTACATTATTACAAGTCATTCACCACGAACAGCACTTAACAACATAAGAGTAAAACCTTTTTTTATATATAGCGCGCGTGTGTGTGCGTGTGCGCGCGCGAAATTTCAGATGCGTTTTCCCCATTAAAATCAATGAAGTCATTTCACATCCATTACGTGATAAACAGAATTGGGGGTATTATCTTAATTGAAACCTGTATTAGATTGTGTGTTGCAATGTCATGTGCTAATGAATTGACGCCATTAGCCGACCATTAATTTTAACCAATCCTTCTGCAAAATACTACAGCTAACATGCATCATTTCATGTTTTAATGCTGTGCATTTAATGTTTGCTTTAACCCCTTAAACGGTTTGCCCGTACGTCGTTCGTGCATCGATTTATCGAATTTTGATAGTTATAAACAAAAAATAAATAATTCATAACAATTATAATTCAATAGTAAAATGACTCCGAATACGCAGATAAGCCAAGTATTCCATGGATTTTCATTTGAATCAAAATCAGAAAATATTCCCAAAATAGAAGGTGTCATCTTATTAGATAGTACGGAAAATAAACCGGTTAAGGGGTTAATTTTCATTGATTATTCATTTTAATAATGCATTTCATTATTTTCTTATCGAGTCAAATTTTACAGTATTTCTCCTTAATTGCATAATTTGTTCATTCAGTAAAAATTTATTATCGTATGATTTCTCATTTGATTATCATATATGACCTTCAAGCATCAGAATCTTGATCTTTCTTGAATTATATACAATATTATGCAAGTAGGAATGAGAAAATATATCTTTAAACTATGTGTAACTTCATTTTTTGTGGTTTTACCCAGCTTTTATTACATTTTTATAACTCGATCAAAAATAATAAACTTCCCAAAAAGTTTTATCAAATCGAACTTGCTGCCTTTCTACAAGTATACATCAATCAATTTGATCGCAAATAATCAAAACTAAACGAATTTCTTTTCAGCATACGATTTTAGACCTTTATTATGGAAAATACTTTTCTACTAAATGATATTATATATTCTGCTATAAAATGTGGCGTAAAAGATGGAAAAAAATTGTAAGAAAGAACAAAGGGGAACGAACTGCACATATGAAAGGTAACAGATAACGGAACCGTCCCTATTCCTAAAATTGCATACATAAAAAAATGTAACACGCACAAGAGAACATCTGTCACTTTTTTTTATTTAGACTAAAGGAACCGATACGCATAGGAAGTGGTGGTATTGTTGTAAAGCCTTGCCAAAATATAAGCACACTTACCCCATGCGTTTCCCGTTTGTCAAAAGACTTATGGAACTCTGAAAATAGATATGCTGGATGGAGAGCAGATATAGCCAAAAACAGGTGACAGAAATCACAGGTGACGTTTAACAATAATAAAACCCGCCCTTAAATAGCCCACTTTCATTTGCTAATACTGGCAGAAGACAATGGACCATTTATTTTATAAAACTGTACACTTTCCCTTCCCTTTCAAACCGTTATATGATATGTTAAAGAGAAATCAAACAATAAGTGGTTTTATAAGTGGACGTTGTACAAACACCACCACAAACCTCAAACTTTAATGTGCCGTAAGACGGAGAAGTAATATTTTCGTAGCAAATAACGAAAATTTAGGACTGTTTATATATTTTTTTCTTCCCACATTAGATTTGGACACGTGATTTCATGTTCATTTTAGATGTGAAACGAAAGTCAGGTCTATTAAACATTGTTACGGTGTTATGAATTATTATTATTAATAATAAAACAACTAATTATTTCATAATTTAAGTCATGACAAATAATTAAAACGCAAAATAAAAACACAATTATAAATTTAAAGTATATAAAAAGATATTTTTAGAAATAAACAGCACAACAAAATCATTTGTTACAAAAGGAATTACGAAAATGTAATTAAGAGCTATATAAAACATCATTTCTTATATATATAGATATTTTTTGCTAACACATTTTATCTTACGGAAAACATTTTGAAACTCTTAACTTTAAGTCTTTTGAATTCAAAATTTTAATTAAAATTATCCTTATATGAATATTAAAGCTAATACTAACATAAGGAATGAATTATACTGGATATTTTACAATGTAACTAATTAGATTTCAGGAAATTCATAAATATTCTAAAAAATAACAAATTTCACAACTTAACGATAACATAAGCTATAAATCAATGATTAGAAAATTAATGAAAGTCGTTGTCTATAGTCTTCAACCCGACAAAGCTGACAAAGGTAATTTCTATATAAACTGTACAGCAAGAGGCATAGAATAATATAATCAAATAGTAAATAAACAGTAACAGTAGAATAGCTAAATTCCTAATGGAAGAAGCAGATATATATAACTTTAAAAATTACATAGGCAATGCTGATATCTGGCATAAACAATAGAAACAACAGATCATTCGATAGACTAAGAAGCCTAATTAAACTGAATAGAGCAAAATATTTTAACATTTTTAGTAAATTTCAGAATTTACAAATCACTAATTTAAAAGAAGATTTGGTTAATAAACTAGATAAAAGAAATCGTAAAAGAAACCAAATGTATCTCCAAAGTAATTAATAAGATTAAATAACAGCGAGTACTTTTTTCATCAACAGATTATTTAATGCTATTTTTGGTAACACCACAAAATGCAAGTTCATTACAAAAAGTGAAACACATCATTACGCAGACCAAATGAAAGCTTTGAAATTGTTTCTTACTGCGTCCAAATTGTTTCTTACTGCATAAAAGAGTCTAATAATTAAATATTTTTATATGTGTAAACAAGTTTGTATGATTTCTTGCATACTCGATCAGACGCAAGATTTGAAGTTTTAGTATTTTCTTGAGCTTTATTAATTTAGTAAGAAGACTAGATTATTGTATTAAAGAATATATCAAATCAATTGAAATGAATGGAAAATTTCGAGTTCTTGAAGATTTCACGAAATGATAATCCATAATACTGAAGCACAAGCAGGCAAAGCCAGCCACACAATTTGTAAATAAATAATAAATGAATAAAAACAAATGCATAAGGATGAAATATTCAGTTTAGCTTTATTGAATTTCACCGTAAAACGGCAAACAATAATTAAAAAAAAATAAAGTAATCAAGAAGAAAAAATTGATAGATACAAAAATTAATGCAAGTTGCTAACTTTCGGGTGTGAAACAAATATACAGTAGGAAGATATTGCAACAGGTGAAAAAAGGTTACGAATTATCACTCATACAAAAAAGGTATCACACGACGATGTGCAAACAAAACCACAAAATCACTTTAAGAATACAATATTATTGAAAGCATAATGCGTTTCCTAGGGCACTTTTCGTAGAAACTATCTTATATAAAAGTAACATCAATTATAACAATTGAAGATTTATTTATAATTTTCATGTACGGACCTCCACCCTCACCCCCGCCGAAAAAGACAGAGAAAGAGAGAGAGTGTGTGTGAACGAAATTTATGAAATTCTAACATTCAAAATTTTAAAACTCCACTCAGTGATAACTGAAATTTCAACAGAATAATACAACTTTATACAAAGCGAACATTCGCCTCAAACAAAACAAAAGAAAATGAATAAAAACTACTTAAAGAAATCGAATATCACTTCCGGCGGAGCTTCATTCAGTTTCATCAAAATAAGACAACAGATAACTGCTTCGTAAAACTTAGAAAAAAAGATCACAACAGAAAAATACCTTATTAGTGCCAATTGGCAGGCATTAAAAAAAGAAGAAAAGATCTATTTACTTACTTTCGGCGGGGGGCCATCAGGTGGTAAAAAATTCCGGTAAGACGCAAAAGCAGTAGCCATGCTGCGGTTCATACAAAACAATGAAAGGAATCACACGAAGATGTGCAAAGAAAGTGCAACATTGCTTCTAGTTCGCGGAGCGTTGAAAGGACAATGCTTTTTGAGACGGTAGTCACCCGTGACGATATAATCGCAATCAGACAAAAGTCGACATTCCCACCGCAATAATAATTGCGCGATAACCGCCGTGACAATCACCAGCGCATGCGCATTGCGTCGAGCACCCAACAAAGCAGAACGTTAAGACATCCGCGATCCCCCTTTGGAAAGCCGGCATCCCTCAACTTGAAGAAAGAAAAGGATACTGCCGATTTTCCGGAATCGCGAACCGTACGAAAAATTGAAGCAACCCCTCACCACTCTTTCTACTTCGTTAAGAAACATTTTTCTGAAAGAATATGTCAAGATTCGGGAGTCTTAACCCCACACATTTCTACATTCATTTAAGACACCTATATTAAGCAAAATTTATCCAACCATTATCATGGTAATTCATATTTAAAAGGATGAACCATTATCATGGTAATTCATATTTAAAAGGATGCATAACAAATAACTGATAAAAGTCTCAGGAAAATAAAAATTGGCAAGAAACTGTCCGGAACATAGATTGTGTACAGTAAAAAATGAATAAAAACACCAATTTGGAATAAATATTACAATTAGGATGACTCATTAACAGAATATCCAGTTAGAAATCGGTCGATTTAACATTGAATCACACTCAGAGGATTTTTTTCCCCTTTTAAATAACTATATTCTGAAACTGTGAAACCCGAAATTTTAATGCCCGTTTCTTTCAAGCATTCAATAAGAGCTTTCATAAATAACAATGACAGATTATTTTTTCTAACATATAATCAAATCAGTACATCAGTCTATTTTCTCTCTCTTACCAATTTATAGGGAGCGATTGGAAAAAAGTTGATGAAATTTTGTTCTGAATAGATGGAATGAATTTCTTTACACATCAGACTTCATTTCGGTCAGCAATAATATTTTCAAATCCACTTGCATATATTGTTAAAACAAAATAAATAGTTTATTGGTTATATTTCATCGTGTAAGAGGTACATTTGGCCATGTTGCACTAGCAAATAAATGAAAAACTAAATAAATGGATAAAGGGTTAACTTCAATTTGTAAAATTTTATTGGAATGCTTTAATTTGGGTAGTTAATTTAATTAATTTTATTGGAACTCTAATTTGGGTAGCTAATTTAATTTCATTGGAACTCTAATTTGGATAACTAATTTAATTCGTTTTGACAAGTAAAAATGAAACATTTAAACACAGCACGTTCTATTTAAAGTGACCAATTCATGATTGAGTAATATCTTAAAACACTTTGTCCTCAGTAGCTCAGAAATTTTAACACTCATGGCAACTATATGTGAAAAAGGCATCAGCTAAATAAAAGAAGGGACAACTGAAATTATTAGCACAGATGCTAGCCCTCCACCCCTTCTGCATGTACCACTTAATCTCAAAACAAATAGGACAGAAAAAATAAGTCACTAATATAAAATGTAACATCAGAGAAATAAAAAGATTTCATTGTTCAGAACCAGTGATATTATCTGGAAACGGGGGGGGGGGGGAGTGAGATGATGAAATACTTTAGTTAAGGCTGGTTTCAAAGTATTCAAAAATCAAAATTTTATCACAGAAGTCACTTTTAAGAAGAAAAAATAGCCCAGTTTGAAAATGCTTAGATAATTTTTCACATTTCAGTCACGTTGATTTTCGTATGTGTCAATGATATTTAAAGAAGATGACATTTGAAGAAGTAAAATTATCACTATGATCGCACAAATAGTTTTGCGTGTTTTCTGCAATATTCAAATTTTTCTATATTATTTTATTTTTTTTAAAAAAAGTATTCGAATTATATTAAATTTTGTTATTAGGTAGCTTATCACGGAAGCAGATATCTCAGAAAATTTTATTTCTTTACGATCCATGAAAGAGTCAATATACAAATGTCCTCACTCCTTCAATATCACCCATACTAATTCAATAAATAAACAATAAATAGAAAATGTCTTTTAACAAGAGTAATTAAAAAGAAGGTGCGAGTTTTACTCTAAATTCAAAAAACAAAAATCTAGCAGATAATTAAAAAAAAGCACAGTTATTTCATTCACAGATATAATTATTCAAAATTTAAAGTGTTTACAAACAAAATTTTTGGTCCATAATTCTATTTACAGACCAATTCAAGCAGGTGATTTTTAAAAAATGAAGACACCTGTCAATGGCAACTGGTGAAAATAGAAAATTACTCAGATATGAATATAACAACACAACTGAAAACTAGACGAAAATATTTCGTGATTTAAGAATTTAGGTAGAAAATTGATTTACAATTTTAAGTATTTGTAAAAAAGTAAGTAACATATGTAAGTTTTCAGATTAATGGTGTAACTGATATTAAGCAGGTATAGCGTCAATTCATGTGGCGTTATATTCACATGTAAAGCAAAAATGCGCATGTTATTCAACTGCGCACTGTTTGCCAAATGTTAGTTTCCCCCTAGAAGACGTGTTATGGATTCCAAAATTAAAATGGAACGGAACGGTTGACATGTATCTCATGAGTATGACACCATTCTAGCGAGAGATGTTTTCCCGGAATAGAGCTAATTCGATCATCAAACACTGAGACTCTATTTAATCATTCAGAATTTTCTATTGATGAGATTACAGAGTAATAACGCTGAAAAAAAATCCAAAAATTGTGAATTTATTAACGCCCTAAATGTTTCCGTTTCCTTTCCGCTGTGAAAGGACACCAACACGTTAACAAGAGAAGGACGACAATGGATGAACGGAAAGATAAGCTATTATTTCCGGTGTATCAAAAAGGAGCATCATTTTAATTAAAATGCATGGTATACTGAGATATTCAAGGTCATTCTTTGTGATGCCTTTCCCCCTCCCATGATTTTGAGTGGATATATTTTTTCCATGGGGAGACGTTTTTTCCATATAATAATTTATTGAAAAATATTCAAGGAGCTACAGTTAATATACAATTCTGATGAAGGCATCGACTAAAAGAAGCATTATATAGATGCAGGGAGTTTTGGAAACAAGGTTATCAGTTGCTCATATTATATATATATATATATATATACAATTAAATTGACATCTGAGAGCTGTTGACAACATTTTACGCATTCATTGTATAATTACCACTAACAATTTGCAACTTATCCTAGTTGGGGCCTGGGGCAAAAACATCTTTGGGCCCCTCATTGCTTTATTACTTTAGTAATGAAGAACACTCATTGAAAAAGAAAACATAAAATAAAATTTCTATTCGATTTGCCTCTCCCCCACATATGTGGGGTCCTGTGACAACTGCCCCGCAAGCCCCCTGCCTTAGTCAGGCCCTGACAATTTGTAATTAATAGCCATCATGATCACAATAAAACTATATGCCAGTGTGTGTCTTTCATTTCCCCAAATTCTGCAATGCACATCATTGACATTTGAAAGTCCCATAAGCATTAGACCCCCCCCCTTTCCATACTGTATCCAAAGTTAAAATAATGTCCGAATAAGTAAATTCATTTAGAAGTAATATCTAGAACTCAATTTTACTAATTCTACAGCAAGAACAATGGAATATTTAGAAGACGTATTTATGTTATGTATCAACTTAAAAGATTTCTTGTTGTCAATTTCCAAAATAAAAATCAACTTGTCATATCCCAACTCTAAGTAGTCTGTCATAATAGTCTAACACAAAGAGATCTTGTAACACAAAGAGATGTCTTGAATGTAGTCGAAAGAATTTATTAATAATTTGAAAAAAAAATTATATAAACCATTTAAATAAATAAAAATTAAACTTCTGTGGTCACTAACAGTATTTATTGCATTATACTCCATACTGCACGTAAGCTGATCCTATTTATATTCACATAACAATCTCAAGGCATGAAATTTGAGCTGTGATCTGATGACAAACCCATTGATGCCACTTCACACCAGAATGATCATATTTCATTAGGGTTACATTTTATAGGAATCAAAACACACGGAAAATCTTTAGAAGAGCCAAAGCTAACTCGCTCGTGAATTTGAAACTGTGTCACAAGTTCACCTAGCGCACAAAGAAGCCATTTGAACTGTCTCAGGATCGAATTTACAAACATGCTGGATATTACAGAATTCCGAGTTCCTTATTAAGAACAAAATTTCATTCATAATTGGTATCATAAAACGTTACATTGAGATTATCCACAAAAATGCAGTCACACAATTGAGATGTTTTGGTACTTCCAATAGACATTTAAACACACGAGTTGAAGTTATCGTCCGTGAGGCATTGGAGCCTACATAAGCAGTAAAAACTAGGTCGGATTTCCAATGGATAGTATAAAGTTCCGAATTTGTCAATGGGAGCAATCCTTAGACCTCGAGATGCACCAGAGGACACTGCGGTTCATGCGTACAGAACCATGACAAATTACTACTTTGAGGAGAGAGAACAGAGGAAAAGAACGATGTAAATGGATATTCGTTTCAAATGAAATGTGTTCATTGAGTAAAAAGTTCGCGTAGGTGGCTCGTTTTTTTTTTAAATTTTTTTTTATTATTATTCATTCTCTTTCTTTCTTTTCTTCTTCTTTCTTTTTTTTACTAAAACTATCTTTCGGCATCTGATCAAACAGATAAGCAAAACAAAATCAATCAATAGTGTAACAAAGATTTAGAGAACACAGAATACAGAAAGAGTGAAAAAAAGACTGAAGAAAACGGATGTGTAAAGTTTTGGTTTCGAAATTAAGAGATCCCAGCTTTGAACGCTTTTATCATTAATGATTCACTTGGTGCACGTAAAATCTAGTTATTTATAAAAATTCTACATCCAGACATGAAAGTCTTGACAATGGGAAAGCAGCCTATGTGTCATCCACATAATACTTTAAACCGTTAACGCCCAACGTTCTATTTATAAGACGTTACATTTCATTTCTATGGCTATACCGATTGCATCCCATTGTTTTTCTCTTGCTTTGTTTAAGAAGAAAACGTGTATTTCCAAACTTTTAAATCATTTTTAACAAATGTAAAACAACTGATCAACAAAATTTAGACATAGTATCGTCATTTTAATATTTTGCGTTTTTAACTTTGTACTAGATAATGTACGGAACTTGAAATTAATTTTTACCTTTTGTCATTTTTCGACTTATTAAAAATCTTCTAATATATATTCACACACACAAAAAAAAAAGTAAATTTTTTGTCGATTTTTCCTAAGAAGTAAATAAATACCTTCTCTCTCAAAAATTGTTTCGGAATTTAGTTTTATTTCACAATTGTTTTGATCTTTCAAGTGCCTTAAGCATTATTCAAAAGATATTTATACAAATTTATGCTTTTGATTAAGTTAGACGTTAACGGATAATGATTAATCAAACCTTTCACTATAAACCTAGTTTAGCTTTTTAGCAGTGTTTAAATATTGCATTCATCTCCATATTCGAGTACAAGATTTTTACGCAAGCAACATTTCAGTGGATAACTACTTAAGCTTAACAACAATTGAAATTTTATCCAAGATGCCAGGTTTTATTTGTACGATTTTACAACTAGGAGATATTTTCCTATCAAAAATAAGCAGCGGTACATGATAAAAGAAAATACACAATCTATAAATGTGTATTAATAAATTTACGTATAACTAAACGATAAAATAATAATCGGCATTTCTTTTCTTGAATATATTTGTTACAGGAACAGATTCATGTGCAAAATGCAGAGCTTATCAGCGAGTTTTGATTTATAAAATCCTTATAAATGATTAGACAAAAAGAGACATTAATTTCAGTTGTTCTGCTAGTCACTAATGTAATCAATTCATGCCGACACGTTAAATTTAAAATGTGCCGACCATTCAAAATAGGAATTCGTTACAAATTTTGTAAAAGAAGAAGAAGAAGAGAGAGAAAAGTCACTATCTCCTAGCAAAGCGTAAAACAACATGACATTCGACACTAAATGAATGCTAAGCTAGGTTACATAGATATTAAAAGAAAGATTTAAAAAGTCATTCATATCAATTTGATTCCATATACAAAGAAAGGACATATCTGTAGGGAACCAAAACGTCTAGAAACATTATTATTGTTAACGGATTTTTTTTTCTTTCCAATTTCACTAAATGAGCCATATCCAAAATGTGGATAGACTTATTTGTAGGTCTTTAAACTTTCTATAAAATTTAACCGCAAGATTCGATGACTTGAGATCGTATATTTGAAACTTTCTTTCAAATGAGAGTTCACATTCACGGAACGATTTTCGAAAAGCGACAGCTGTCGTGGTAGCCCTAACGACTTCATTTCTCATACTTAAAATGCAATTTACCTGCTGTTGAGCACGGACTGAAACACTAAGCTGTGGTCTAGAATTCCAATTATATGAATGGTTCTCACCAGTCTACAAAAAAAATAATAAGTTAAAGAATTTTGAGTAAATCTTGTCAATACATGTACAGATATGACTATTAATTAATGGCTTTCAGGATGAAAATCCTGGTACTGTCGAAAAATTTTAAATTGTGTCGTCACATTTTTTTCTGATTAGATGTATGAATGCTTACAGAATTATTAATTATGCTCTATATTTCTAGTTTAAACGATTTTAATTCTAACAGAGATTATAAAATGATTTCAACACATGATAAACTTGATTTAAAAAAAGGTTTTATGAGAACAGATCAAATTTAAACCAAGATTTTTTGGGATTGTGGAACTTGTGCACAGTCGCATTTGCGCTAATTCATTAAAGAGAGTCTTTTGAGCTCGCATTGTAGGCTTACTGGGATTTAATTACCTTTGGCAGGAAAACTTGACTGGATCTAGAGAGGCTATAGAGAATGAATATTTCTCGTATTGATAAGAGAATGATTGGTGACAGAGAGTCCTTTTCCTTGGAATATTCACCTTTTTACTCATGATGATATTGATAAGTTCTCTCTAAGAATATGTCTCTTCTAAACATTTTTGAAAGCTTATTTTACATTAGATGCTTGGTAGGTTTTTTCTCTATTATTTTGATCTGATTTTCAATATGAAAAACAGTATTGAAATTTTCAGATGCATACATGTAAAACCAAAAAGAAAGTCCTCAATATTATCTTTTAACAAAATTTTATAACTATTTTGTTAACCAATGGTTTGAAAATTCCACGATTACTAATGGCATGTGGAATTATTACAAGAACCTAGCCTCCAAGCGTAGAGGAGCCGATTCGTTTCTTAAAAAGGAAAACTGAATACAGTGACTTTTTAGCTATACGGAAAAAGTTAAATTTAAAGGGAAAACGGAGAAGGAAAAAATATATAAGTATAGATAAAAGAATAATCCAAACAGTAGAAAAATATTCTTTTGAGAAGGATTTAAAGAGCTGATTTGTAACTCTTATACGTAAAACAAAAGTATTGTAATAGAATTTTAAAGAAATAAATGATGGAATTTTATTGGAAAAATAATTTGTAGTAATAAAATGGAATTGAAAAAAAAGCTAAAATAAAGAAGAAATAAATGTAAATAATGTAAAGAAGAAATAAATGTAAAATGCTTTTAGGTATTATGAATAATTTTTCATGTAACTGTTATTCATTTTTTTCTTTTGCCTGTATTATTTTTTTAACTTACAATCATTGAATAAAATTGTATTTAAGTAGCAGTGCCATAGAGAATATTTTACATAGAGATCAAATAGCAACACAACTACAACGAATCTCTCTAATTGTTGCACAAAGGAGATATTTGTCAAATGTTTAATTTAATGAAAAATAGCAAAGTTATTAACAGCTCACAAGAACTTGAGGACTTGTGAAACATGAGGTCTGTAAATGAAATTAAATGAAACGAAACAACCAAGACTCAATAACAGAACAAGCAATAATACTTTGAAAACTGAAATGATTTAGTATTACCTCCAAAATTTAAAATCGTTTGCTTTATTAAATTGGATTTTTAAAAAATACTAAAACAAAAAAATCATCGAAATCTTACCGTCATGACGAAATATCTTTAATGTCAAGTCAAGGTTGAAAGTCAAATTTCTACGAAACGTTCAAGACATGCAATGGTTGCTTCACCCCACCAACTACAAAACCTAAATGAATCTGACAACTTTCAGTAAACTATAGTTAATCAATAATCGGAGTGAGCCAATATAGTTAACCAATAACATCGGGCCATGTATAATACAAATATATAACAATATAGTTTATCAACCTTCAAGAAATTCGTCCTTGAAAATTATCAGCTCATGTCTAGACCATATTTGATATATGTGAGAGGCCGCTTTTGCTGATAGTAAGCCGAAAGAGCAAATATTATACGAACACATATGTCCAGTATTCCAGATCTTCCCTGAAGTTTAAATATATATGTACTAAAGATGTTCATAAATCTTTGCCAACAATTTCTAATACTCAATCAATAGATTATCAACAATATCGATTTGGAAAAAAATATAACTTTTATTAACTGTAAATACAATTAACTAGTAACATACAAGCATTCTCCGACCAACTCTCTCAGACTTTCTGTGGGATAAATATAAAACACTATGCTAGTCACACAGATTTGCAATAACTCACACAAGAGAAGGGCAGCATATTATCGCCCAATCTAAATCTGTACAAATAAATCGTGAAGGAATTGCAAAATATCAAACTTGAGATAGACACAAAACAGCGATTCATTTGTTTTTTAATCGCATTTAATAGTTAGCCCAAACAATTTAAAACAAACTGCAGCTAACGCCATCGTTGCTTTCAAGAATTAACGACACAGCGCTAACCTTTTTCTCCTTGGTTTTAACACATATATCTTAGAATTATCTCGATGGCGAATTCCTTTGTCTGTAAAACCATTAAAGGTTTATTTTCTTTTTAATTTATTTTTGCTATTATCTCTTTCCGTACAAGAAACGGGGGGGGGGACGGCCTCTAGCCACTGACGGTGAATTATAGAAGATAGAACAGAAACTTTGTGATGTGAATTAAAGAGTAGTCCCGAACAAAACAAGTCAACGAAAGGAGAAGTACTCATCTGTAAGACCGCCCAGACATGTCTTCAAGAAAGCGTTAAGAGGCTGATAATCGTTTTGTATCTGCATGTCCTTTTCGAATCGCGAAAAGATAGTTTGAAATGAACGCGAAACAAAAATAAGTTATCTTTCTCAAAATGAAACATTTACAAAAATTAATATTATCAGAGGTTTGGTAGATCCATTAAAAATTATATCAAAGGCGTTCCATCAAGGTGTATAATTTATCTAGTTGAATCTGTGACTTAAAGGAGGGCAATAAAAAGAAGGTTCGATTTCTTGTATTCGTTTATCAAAGAGAACATTGACTAAACCCAGAGTAACAAATTTAATCTCATTTAATTTATTTTTACACAGCAGAAAAATACATTCTTCTCATTTATTCCGCTAGCACATCTTTACATTAACCATAATTATTTTTCAAAATTTGTCACTCCTGAATGATAAAGTTATATTTTTATTGAAATTTTTAGTAAAAGAAATGCTTAAAAGCTGATTAATTACTGCTGAAAACAATTACCATATAAACCAAATGATGGCACACCACAATTCCCAACAATATCTTTAAGACAAAGATTTAACAATGTAGCTTATATTGTAGACTATAAGAAAGAACTTTGAGAATCATTAGTAATAAACTAAAAAATAGGCTTAATATAACTTCATTAATTAATCTTAACTAAAATCAGCTCTATTTGAAAATCCAGTTTATTCCTTAGCCAGTAGCGTATCAAGGTTAATGGCGTAAAAAGTATAATATTTTACTTTAGCCCTCTTATATTTGAAGTTAGAATGTGAAATAAATCCACACTATTATTTTGCAACCGCAACTCCTGAGATCGGAGGCAGAAAATTTATGCCAACATTGTTTTTTTTACCCCCGAATCACTAAGTCACTATATTATAACCATCTTTAACATTTGTCATTATGCTAAATTTTAAATTTATCACTAATTTCAGATTAGGTTTCGTTTCTAGAACGGCAGTTTCTACTTATATTTCACTAAGCTTATTTAAAAATATATTTAATAGCAAAGTTATTGTATCTGCGTCGTCTTTACAATGTTAACGTTTCCTCCCATAGTCATTTTCCAAATACTTGCTCTTTATTTTAGGCGAAATAAAAGAATAAATGGACAGTAAAGAGTTTAAGATTCTCTTTGGCATTCATCTGAAATCTTTACCTAGGATATATTGATAAATTTAAAGTCTACTCTATCTAAAAAAACAGCGAAGGCAATTTTCTCACAAATAATTGAAATAATTTATGATTATTACACATACTCTTTTTAGTTCTATATTCTATTATATAATCTCAAATATACTAATCTATAACTGTCTTCTAAAAACATTTTTTAACAACCAAAAATGTATAAACAAACTAAAATAAAATGCGAAATCAATTCATTTTCTTAGTTATAAATAAAAGAAATTTCCTTTTCTGTACAATAAATTTAAATGAAGCCCTTTAAAAGTAGAATTATTTTCACGTAACATTATTAAAACTTCTGAAGAAAGAATGGTAACTTATAATACAGAAAGATATTTAATAACTAGTAATACATTTAGAAATTTATTAACATTGAAGTCGAAAATACATATTATTACGTAGACATAATTATGTAATGCATGGCTGTTTATACTGTTATAAAATATTAAAATTTTGGTTTCATTAAACTTTTTAATAATTTTATTTACTAAGACATCATTTAAGAACAAAAACTTTAATCATAATCAGAAAGGCTTCATTGAATTTCGCATGATTACAAAAATTATGCTTTTATTAATTAATTGTAATTTAGCAATCATTTCCAGAATTTAAAACGTATTTTCAGTGTAATCTTCCAAATGTGCTTTTGGGAAATAAGTACTGAAGACAGCCTATCGCTTTAGGATAAAAAATTTCAAACAGTGGACATTTTTATGTTTAATAGATTCGACATGTTATCAATTCCACATAAAATTATAACCATAGAATGTAATATCCATACTAGAAAAGCAGCTGCTATGAATTGAAACTAATGACAAAAACTGAATCATTAAGCAAATCCAAAATAATAGCAAGAGATCAAATATAAACACAAAATCTTGCAAGCGCATCAATAAAAATTTCAACAGCAAACGGCCAAAGATATATGAATAAAGCGTTATTTAGTGCTATATTAGCTTTACAAGAGTAACACCAATACAGCGAGTGGCAAATTTCAAATCAGTTCACATATCGCTTGGTATGCGATATGCAGCACAATGTTTAATCAACTTGCGCATGAAATAATTTTTAAAATTAACAAGGAACGTTCATTAAAAAATTCCTTCGCAAGGAGGAAAAAAAAAAACGATTAGAAACTTTAATGCTTTTAAACACATAATTTATTTGTTCCAGTCCACTGAGTGGCTGTTCTTTCAAAGTAACAGAAAAGAAGGGGTGGGGGGATTAAAGCACGTGACAAATATAAACGTTGTAATATGTATGCACAAATATATACGCTGTAATGTAATCTTAAAAAGCTTTTTTAAGTCCAAGCCTTTCACTTTTTAAAATTTCTTACATGGAAGGTTTTTATTTGCATATTTATTTCAAGAAATATATGAAGACACAAAAAAAGGAAATAAAATACTCGATTATCTAGACACATTTTCTAAACATTAATAAGAAATTTGAAAGTCACAAAATTCGACATGGTAATTATTTAAAATTTATTATTAGGAGAAAATGAAAAGAAAAACTGTTTCGACTGATATATTATTACAGACATGAAGATGATACAAAATCATGGATAGCAGAGTAAAGAATACACTAGGTGGTGGGAGAGGTACTTATTCTAGAGACAAAAAGCATTCCGAACAATATTCCAAGCAAGTTAATATTTGTAGAGAAAAGATATTTAACTCAAGAATAAGAAATGAAAAGAGAAGATGTAATATATTTAAAAACGCAAGCATTTTCAATCGCGTAGAAAGTATTTTCAAAAAGAAAAATAAAGATAGTAACATTCAGGAAAGAGCTTTTCTTTCTATAAGAAATGATTCAATAAAGCTTAATTTGAAATATTTTGAAATCTATCGATACATTTCTATAAATATGCTACAGTACTTCAGAATTCTCTGAATATAGCTTTATTAACCGCTACATTTAAGAATTTTTATTCAATTTCCAAATTAGATAGCACATTTTATTTGGAAAA
This sequence comes from Argiope argentata, assembly GCA_026289955.1. NCBI lineage: Eukaryota > Metazoa > Arthropoda > Arachnida > Araneae > Araneidae > Argiope > Argiope argentata. Next base: position 6,648,706 of record JAOUZG010015275.1, on the reverse strand, counting down.
TTTGTTATAAAGTTTGAAATAAAAACAATGTAAAGGATTCCGAGATACTAAAGTTGTGTCAAAATGAATTTTCTTTTAATTTAATTGCCAATTTAAGAAAATTACAAATTTAACAACACAAATTCTTTACGAGTCAGGTCCGACATTGCACAAGACAAGGTTAAGAAATAATACATTCACTCAATATTATTTCCGCTATTTCGATTATCAGAAATCAGCTTTTAACATTCACAATCATATAAACAACAGGGATTATAAACTTCTGAGGCAAAATTCCCTATTTTTGCATTTAGAATTAATTTTTTAAAAACAGTAAACATATACACATAATAATAACTCTAGTAATAGAACTTCTGATGTATATAAATTGTATTTTAAAAAATCTTACCCATATCTTTAAACTCAGACGTACTTAATGAGATCACGATCATTTGAAATTAAAACCATATAATACCTAACACAAAAGATTCAGCATTGACAAAAATGAAAATGGCACAGCATCCAATTAAACATTTGGCAACGACAATCACCCAGCGTTGACTCAAGTCTTATTGCCCATCACATCATTAAAACGCGTAAATATACACAAGAAAAATAAGCATATGACACAGTAACAAACCAGTTTATGAAGATGCTGACTTAATAAATTAACATTTCCGTAATATCCGGTCAAATACATTAAGCATGCAAGACTAGACATAAAAAGATAATTTTGGTCGTAACCGTCTCTGAAAATACAAAATTATCCTACGCAACTCAATTAAACCGGGCAGAATAGGCGGGCGATGAGCCCATGGACTTCTACCAGGGAAACGCCTGTGATAAAAAAAAGAATGGGTTAATATCAGATGAGCGTTCAGTATAAATCTTTAGAACTGGAGTAAATGGAAATAATTTCTCCCATCAGGTCAAACGCATAAGGGAACGGAAGTTTGTTCAAAAGTTACGTTTTGAACCCTCTATACCATACATTTTTAGAGAAACATTGAACCGATATTAAAATATAATGCGTTCATTCTAAACAAAATGTTATATCTATCTTTTGTACAATTAATTAATTATATATGTATATATATTAACTATGGCAAGAAGTTTCACTCGAAAAAGTAAAGAAAAAAAAATTCTGCCACTAGTAGTCACATCCGTATTTTAAATCAACGAATTACAAAAAAAAATCTTTCAAGTTGTGATACGATTTCTTTTTTTAGTGTAAAGGCTACCTAATGCCTTGTTAAACTTGCCTATTCACATGTGCCTAAAATAACTAAATCCTAAAGAATAGTGCCCAGAAAAATCTTGAGCAGTTTCGAATTACAAGCCCGAATAAAACGGTACAAACACTCAATTTTGTAAATCAGAAATTCAAGACCTATTCCAGCAAAAAAAAAAAAAAAAAAAAAAAAAAGCAAAATGAGTTTTAAAAATTTAAATCTTTTTACACATATTTTACAAGAACATTTGAATGAAAATGTCCTGAAAGAACTCAATAAATATATTTATAATAAAGACTTGTTACATACTAGAGGATTTTCAAAACACTCATACTCTTATTTTAAATAGAAGTTGCAAGGAAATGAGAAAGTATTACTCTTAACCCTTAATTAACCTAGAGTTTCAATTTTGATACCAATCTTTTAAACAGAATGTTCACATTACTATTAGTTTTTTTTATAGGTTGGCTGTACGTATTTTACTGTTGTATAATATTCTTTCCAACGAAATTTTTAAAAAAATCAAATGTCATTATTGTTTTATTTTACCTATGACATATTACTCGCGCGGCAAAGTGAACAAGTAAACAAATTTTACTAAAAGTTTTGTTGAATACAAATTTGATATATTTTCTTTTTCTGAAGAATATAAATACTTGCGTTAATAAAAACAATCAATGTTTCGCATTATTTCATGCATAGGTATATCTGATTTCTTTATGGCGTTAATGCCTGAAGCATCAAAATTGATACCTGTTTTTTTTTCTAAATAAATATGTAAAATAAATATTGTGATTTTTTTAGCTATTTTCCCTTCATCTAGACCCTCAAGCAAACACAGTAATATTAAAAATAAATCACTTTCGTAAATCAGGCTACTAAGGATTAAAGAAAATGTTTTTTAAAAAAATTTATGGCTGTATTTTTACCAAATTCACATTAAAGAAATCGGAGTGCAATCGTAATATACAAGTCTATTAGGGATTGTGTCACTTGCGCTCAGTCTCATTAACGCTAACTCATTAGAGGGTGTCATTTGCGCTCACATGGTAGGTTTACTGCAATTTAATCACCTTTGGCAGGAAAACTTGGCGTGAATCTGGAGGGGCTAAAGAGAATGCACGTTTCTCGCATTGATAAGATTAAGTGACATAATTAAGGGTCCTTATCTTCGAAATATTCGATTTTTTTTCTCACGGTAAAACTGTAAAATTTTCTTTAAGAACGCTAGATACATTTTTAATAGTTTATTTTATTAGATTAGGGGTTAGATTAAATTTAGATGAAAAAGGGAGAGCGAAAAAATATATAAATCTAACTCAGGGATGCATAACCTTCACAGGATAAGGGGCCAAAATATGAAAAGAGATCATGGCGAGGGCCAAAAAGCACATGAATGCTAAAAAATATTAAAAAAGCGAAAACATTGGAGTTTTTTTTACGGCAATACGCATGAATTACAATTATTACTTTAATTATTTTATTCATGCACACATTATGCAATAAATAAATGAATAAAACACAAACATTATAGCTACGATTACCTAAACCTAAAAAAAGAAAGAGATTCCTGCTAAAAAGGGTGCAAACTTGAAGTAGAATAACAGAGGGAAAACTTTTTGGTAATTATACAGAGAACGCAATTTAAATTTTGAGAAAAAAAATTAATAATCGGAATTAGTGAAAATAATGAATTTATTTAAAGTTATTGATTTTATGTTGGGCTCAACATTAGTTGTAGCAATGCGTGGAACAGCAGAAAGGCTCTCATCTCATTCTTAATTTTGATTTGTTTAAATTCATTAGTGAGAAAATTTGCTTACAAATGTAAGTACTTTTAAGAAAGTTGCTCATGCAGCTGCATTTTTCTTTAAGCATAAAAATTCCTTTAGCAAATCTTTATAAAATTCTAATATCGGTTTACCTTTGAACTGATTTTTGAAAAAAATCAGACTTTTGTAAATCAATTTAGGCTAACTGCATACTCTCATCCACTAGATTAACATCAACAGAAAATGGAGAAGAAAATTCATCAAATTTCGTTTGGCACTTTTCAAAATCTGAAAACCGATCATCAAATGCTTTATGAAAGATTTGAATTGGATCCTCATACTGCATTTTCATGTGTGGAAATTTCTCACGTTCGGGAGCATCTCCTATACGAAAATCGTACTCGCCGTTAGCCATGAAGGGAACAAACTGAAAAGCTTCGTAATGAAAAGTAAATAAATTTACTGAACAACTGTTAATTATTTATTCTGATGTAGAATCGTTTTCTTATCAGATTTTTATCCTTTTTCATTTGAAAAAAAGTCTCATTTCATTTTAAATTAGTCATATTTTACTAACAACATTCGCGGGCCAATTTCGAAGGCTATGCGGGCCAATTTTGGCCCGCATCCCTGATCTAGATGATCTATAGGTTATGCATCCCTGATCTAGATGATAGAATAAACCGAACAGTAGAAAAATATTCTTTTGACAAGGACTTAAAGAGTTGCCTTGTAACTCTTGCTAAAATAACAAAATTGTTATAAAATTATTTTAAAGCAATGATTAATAAAATTTTATTTGAAATTTTTTTAAATAATACTAATAATAATTGAAAAATAATTTAATAATAATTGAAAAATAATTTTTAGTAATAAAATAGAATTGAAAAAACTAAGCAAGTGTAAACTTGGAAGAAATAAAATGATTTTAGGTAATATGAATATTTTTTCATGCATTAGTTACTCTTTCTTACTTTTTTTTGCATATATCAATCTTTCTACTTACCATCAAAGGTTAAAATTGTATTTAAGTTGCAGTGTGAAAGAGAATATTTTGTGTACTTTAAAAACTGTTGAATTGAAATAATTTGATTTGTGTTATATATATGAATAATAGCATTTTCTTAATAAGCTATTTATATATACTTACAAGTTTTTTTTACTGATACATTGAATAACCACTTTACAATGTTGAAGTATTTCAAAGAAATTTTTAAAACGCACATGTCTACTGCTAAATAATTTTATCTAATTATCTTAAAGATGATGATGAAACTAAAAGCAAACGCATTTCCTTAGTACTTATTACTAACACTTATTTGCTATCACATTTGATAAGATATTATGCTTCAAAGATTCTAAATTATTCAGCATGAAATTATAATATTTATTTCCTTGTAAATTATAAGTTTAAACAGCAGTTATGCTTTTAAAAAATCCTTCTTAAAATAGTCGAATATTTCATTTGGGGAAAAGACTCCTTATATAGAGAACATCAAATAAATTGAATAATTATATAACAATTTATGTAATTGGAATAAAATTGTCTTCAATGGAAAATGAAACAAAGTTTGTTTTCCCTCATATAAATGTAAGGCACGCAAATGTCCAAATTACCATCAATATTTGAAATTTTTAAAAATGAAAATAAAATAATTATTACATTTTTAGCTTTTCCTTAGAACTACTTAATTTGTTTCAATATTATACTATGCCAAACTATAATTTATACTAAATATGGAAAAATCTTAATATCCACCCTGATTGTGATATAGTCAAAAATAATTAAATAATCTTTTAAAAATTGTCACTAAAAACTATAATATTAAATTTTAGAATAGCAAACCTATAAAATAATTGTTAATTTGTCAAATATTTGCAATATAGCTGGAAGGAAATTGAAATAATGTTTGATAACTGGTCGTTTAAAAAACTATAGGTGTATAAAATTTTTATTATAATAATTGTAGATATAAAAGTGTGAAATTTTTTTAATCTCCATAGCTTTCATGCCATTTTATGTTTTTAAACTCGCTAGTACTCAAGTTTTATGTCATTTTAGTAGAAATAAAATTACATTATTTATTTAAATCAGATTCATTAAATCAGTTCAATAGTACAAAATGGGTTTTGATTTTCTAGTTCCTATCAGCATATAAAATCTGAACTCAAGTTTGATATTTTATGAACTGTAGCATTTCTTTTTTATTCGTTTATTCCTCAAAATATAAAAGCACGCATATTTGGTGTCTTATTATATTAATTATATTTTTTTCTTTTGTTTTTTTCCAACTCCAATTAATGATAATGATTACAAATGTTTTCTGAGAGATGGATAGACTTCTTGATCTGAACATCAAATTCAGAAAATAATTTAAATTTTAATTTAAGCCCCTTTGGGGGAGCCTGTTTCCACCCCTCAAAAAAGAATAACCTAACATTATTAATTTCAAGCTGTTTAAATTCTATTTCTGCTTCGCTAAAGCCTATAACATATTTATAACCTTTTCAATAAATTATTTTAAAAAATATCCTGGAATTGTATTAATTAAAGGACATAAAAATTTGTTCCAACTTATCTCCTTCAACACCTATTCAGAATTGCATTATAACACTTATTAATAACACTTGGGCATATGTGATAGGGTTCATGTGATATAAGGACTGACTTTTTGAATTAATCAGCAAAGATTAATCAAATATCCACTGATAAAGTTAATTCATTTCTTAATTTAGATATAAGTCTTGGTAATTAAGACCAGGGATAATGATTTCCTGCCCTCTTTAGTACACTTAGCTTTCGTGAATTCCGTTGTGTCGTTCTGTGTTGTGCACGTCGCCTTCGCTTGTAAATAATGCCTGCTCCCGTGATGGAATAAAAAGAACTAAAAATTCAACCTGTATTCTCCATGATTTCGGCCACGACTCTGCTATTTATTCTCAGCAAATCATTTAAATGTGTTTTTTCATTATATATATATATATATATATATATATATATATATATATATATATATATATATTTGCTCAATTGCCTACCTTTTTTAATGAAATTTTGTAATTGGAAGTATGTCTGGAAGCAGGATTTAAAAAAGAAAAACTTATTCCTAAGTGTAAGTAAGTCATAGCTATGAAATAAGTCTTATCTTACGCCTTAATATTCAAACTTTTGCTATTGCAATTTCACTTTCGGTTACAATAAAGGTTAAATTTACATGAATCGATACTTTTGGCAAGAAATTCAGAGATGAAAAAAGGATAAAAAAGGAAAGAATAAAATATAAAGTAACATATTTAATTTCTAGCTTTCTTTCATGCTTAGATCTAGGATAGATTTAAAATTGGTATTAAATCCCTGCTGCTACCGCTTTTAAGAAAATTAGACAGAAATTTACTACTTTATTACCTGCGAATAGAACTTTAGCACATGATGCTGTATCTGAGAATCAAGCGCTTTAATGTAGTACGTGTAGATGCTGCATTTAGATATCGTTTGTGGTACATTAGATTATGTATAGTTAAACCTGACAGTAAATGAGCTAGGAAATGAAGTAATGATTTCAAGGAATTTCAGTAATTATCAACACTTTCGATTTGAAAATATGCTTTTCTCCCCTTGAGAATTAACCAGCAGCTGTTTTTTTTTATTTTAATTATGATTCTTATAATTTATTATAGCCGAAGCGCTTATTATTTTGCAAAAAAATATAACTCATTTGAACAACTTTAACATAAAAAAGTACATTAGCTCATTTCAAGTATCCGTTTGTAGAATATATATACATAAAAGCATACATACATATTGAAAGAACTAAACATTATTTATATCCATTTAAATTTGAATAAAAACCACTTTTTATGTTTGATTTTTTCATTTTGTTAAATAAAATTAAACTTTAAGACATAAAAAGATAAAATCCTCCTAAAACTAAAAAATATAGTTCACTTTGATAGATTAAATTTGTATTACGTGCATCAAAATTATAATTTTTATAAATGTCTTCAGTGTAGGAAAATTATGAACATGTTCCTTTATAGTAAATTTTTAAAGCAAATTTTGCTCACTCTACTTATTACTTTTATCAATCGTTTGAAACGCGGTAACGGTCATTAGCATTTTTCCCATGGCAGCCTTTTAACGTTATCAGAGATATGGAGTGTCATTCTCACTGTGACGATGATTGATTACCATATGGCGCACTTTGTAAAATCGCCAAATTTTACATACAAAGATAAAAGTTATAATGTGGTACCCTTTTTAAGGCTTGAGCGCAAATGACACCCTCTAATGAGTTAGCTCTAATGGGATTGAGCGCAAATGACACAGAACCGTCTATTAAGAACAAGAATTTAATACAATTTTCATTATTGGCATGTATTTGTTAGCTAGTTCAAATTCATTTAAGTCGCAAAGCTGGTGATGGTGAGTTTTATTTACTTTCTATTGTATTCTTAGATCATTTACTTTTACTGCAGAACTAGAAATTCTGCAGCTCTAATCGTTTCGCAAAGAAAGCTAAAGGAATTTAAAAATATCCATGCTGTAAAACAAAATACAATCGAAAGGAAAAATTTAAACACAAAAAGAATTAAGACGTTTCATAAGAAAAAGAACGGACACAAAGGAATGCAAGCCGTGCTGCAAACTGCGTTTATTTCCTCTGATTATTTCACTCAGTTTCCATTCCAAACAATATGGCAGACAGTTAATTCCAGAAAAATGGAAATACACTTACAGTTTCGGATTATACATATAATTACTATGTAGTCTCATTTTCCAATTAAATAATGGTTTGCACCGTGTATAATAAATTCTCCAAATTAACAAGTTTTAATGGCACTTTTTATAAAATATATCCTTTAGATACATAGGCTTCGTTTCCAAGCATGAAAAGCAATAAAAGAGATATTAAAGGATTTCATGTTCCCCTGTAACACACGTCGAACCGGAATTCGTTTCACATTACACGCTAGAATGCAATTATTGTATCCCCATTTACAATTCAGCAACATGGTTTCTTTATGTGAATACAAATTCACATTAAACTGCGTGCAGCAACATAATATAAATTTAAAAAGAGCAAGCAATGCCACTTTTAAAAGAGCAAGCAATGCCACCTGTGGCATAAAAATCTCCTGCTGCTTGCGCGCTCAGAATGGTTCCATTACTTGAAAAAGAAAATTAAGTTCCCTTTTCGTTGAGAAAGTGATTTAAAAAAGAAAAATGCTTTCATTGCTGAATTGCTCTTGCTACCCCCCCCCCCAAACTGATGGTAAATGAATAATTCTTCAGCACTCTTGAAGTCAGATTTTCAGTACCATACAGCTTAGGACCCTCAATTTTTTGCCCTCTCCCTAAACAAATTGTCCGAGGGAACAATTGTCACATATGTGCTGCAACAAAAAAGTTTATTATCTTAAGTTTGATCAATTCAGTTTTTAATTACATTTCAAATCTTAGGGGAGATAACAGAAAATCAGGAGAATGTATAGTACAATGAACAGAAACAGTATAAGGTATGAGGTACACGACTATCAAAACTTGAAGTTTTAAAATTTTGTGCTTCTTAATAGGCCCCGTTTTCTCAAGTTTTAATGGTCATTAAGACCAAGTTACATACAAAGTTTAATTGAAAATTTTAACGACCTTTAATCCTGGTGAACTGAATGATCGCCAAAGGCAGCTAGTAAAAAACAAACAACATTAAAAGTAATTTAAAATGAAATCATTTTCTTTTTTAGTGTAATAAGCAGTCATATTTTATTTAATAAGAATGGCATAAATTTTGCGCTATGCATTTTCACATTTTTTACATATTTTGAATAAATGTTATAAATGGCCTTCCCTTGTTAATTTTTCAATACAATATTTTTATTTTCGACGTATGAGTATCTAACAGCCCTAACGTGACTTTTTTTCATACTTTGTCTAAATAGCATTCGTCATTCTAAAAAAAGCATAGATATTATAAATAATGCTTAGGGAAAATATATAATAATTCTAATATTTCATACTTCACCTAAAAACGCCAGGAATTCAATAAAGTGATGGGGTGTTTCATACACTGCGAATAACATGCTCAGTGGTTTATTGAAACTGATTTATGAAGGGCCCTATATCTAAAACAGTTTAGGAATTCATAACATCTAAATAGAAAAATAAGGCTTTTTATTCGCTTGAGGAATTTGCTGTTGAGCAAATTATTCAATAAAAAAAAGTAATAGAAAATTTCTCACAAAGCTAAAAAAACTGAACATATTGCTTGTGAATTGTGCAGTTTATTTTGCAATTTAATAGAGCGATTCTTTTATTCAAAATGCTACATACATTGGTTATTAAAATTGCATATTTGTTTAAATTATTATAATATTCAAATTTTTCGCTATAATTATTATCACTTTACTTATTGCTTATTATAAGTTACGTATTATGTATTACAACATTTTTAAAATAAAATTTTACTATCATTGGCAGTTCAAAAATTGCTTCTTGTTGTACTCATTTTTATGTATTTTTCATACATATAATTTGAATTGTTAGATAATTAATAATAAATTATATATATCCAATTTTATTGAAAGCCCATTAGCTTTAAGTAAACAAAATTCGATTGCAATATATTATAATAGTAATAAAGTTTAATAATATTCGCAATAGTTACATTTTTTAATAGTACTTGCGTTATATTTTTTAAAATAGTAAATCGCATCAAATAGTGAATTAAAACAATTATCAGGCCAAATATTAATTGAAATAAAAAGAAACATTTTTTCAAAAAAAAGTTTATTTAGATAGAATGGATTTTTTTTTGAAATCGGCATTTTTTTAAACTCATGATTTGATGTTAAAAATTATATTGTGAAAGGACTGGATTTATCTAAATAGTTAGTATAAAATTGCTTCAATTTTTAAATTAGCGAGAAAAGTTACTATAGCTTTCTTTCTAGTCTATAGTCTTTATAGTCTTCTTTATTTTTTAAAAACTTTTTAACTCAACCAATTCCTTAAATCTACAAGTCAATAAAGCCTAAAGCTTAAAATATTAAAATTTGCAAGCACAGTTGGGGGAAAAAATGGCAAGTGAACAACCGGACAGTTGCTGTTCTCTAGAATAAGACAGTACACTTAAAGTACTAAAATGTAGCTCCAAAACACTTCTAATAGCGACGAGTTTACAAAGTGTAGAATAAAGTACTAAGCTGATTCTTAATCAACATGATACGTTATGTTCATTCTGATAGGCTCATTAGTGGAACCTGTATAGCTAATCAGGCAATAATAATAATAAAAACTGGGAATTATGTTTTTGCCCTGTTTACATCAGGCATTATGACATTTTTCTAAAAGTTTAATTAGATTCTTAAGTTTCACAGAATATACGAATCCTTTTTAAATGAAATTTATTCATCTAAGTTAGATACATTGTGGGACTTCCTCACAGCAGATGGTGGTAATAAAAAGGCGTATATTTATAGCGTATATATCTATTATAAAAGAAGGTAGTACCAAAAGAATATTATTTTTCAGACATAGAGGATCAATTATGGAAAAATAATAACAATGTTATATCCATACAAACAATTCTTGGACATTCAAGAGATGAGTTGTATTATAACTTCTAAAACAATAGAGTGCAAAGAAAAAATGAAAATATTTGTTTGAAGTTCGTGTAATTCTGATACCTATAATTTAAAAATCGAAAATAAAAATACATAAGTCGGTCTTAGACTCGTTTGTTACGATATAATGCGATTAAATAAATAAGGGCAGATCGGGGGGGGGGGGGATTGACTTCAAAAACAACAAAAAAAAAAAAAAAAAAAGAACGAATAAATTATATATATTTGGCGAGGGGAATTTCAGATTTGGATGTTAGTGTGAAAATAAGATACAGCCTATCATCTAAAGATGATGAATCGAAGTTCAATAAAATTCTGTAGACCTCCCAGCAATTAGGTTACACCCAAAGACACATGCTAAAAATAGCAAGGAGAAAATTTTACATTCAAATGACAAGTATCATTATAAAGAAAAATAATCGACATCAGATCACACTTAATACACATCAATCATTTTTCAAATTATTTTAAACTCAGCAAAACGGTTTAAATGAATTTTTCTGTGACAATTTATTTAATGCTTATTAGCACAGAATTGTAAACAGCGATAACAAAATAGGAGTACAATTTTGATCAATTACAAACTTATATCTGTTTATTTTGTATAATTTAATTTGAACTCAAAAACATCATATAACTTCCTCAACTTTATAATGCATGATCATGGTAATCTATTTTATTTAATCTTAAACTAAACATTACTTACAGTCTTTCCCCCAAAGTATTTAAAAGTAAATGTCTTAATCATATTCGTATTCTGTAGAAAAATTAACCAAAATAATTATTATTTTTGAAATCGAAAACTCTCTGCATGTCGTCGCTTAACAAGCAATACCACTTCTCACTTTTCCAAATTTTAAGCAAGGATGGAAAACTGAATAAGACTTTACAAACGTTCGACACTCAAGATTAATTATCAACATTTAAGAAAGCAAAAAACCAATGTTATAACTAATTATGAAGAACAAGCAAATAAAATATTCATTACAGAAAAGTTCAAATAACTTTTTGAACACTAATGAGTTAAAATTCTATTCGACTTTGCAGTTCATGAAAGTCGTAAATCGAGATGCGAAGTCTTACTGGGAACATAAAGGCGAAGATACACCTTTGTAATAAATCAAGAATCTTTACAATTCGTGAGTTCATTTATCAATTTTGTGACAATTCTTTCTTTCATAAAAATGAATAAGCATTATAATCACAATGCTTTCTTAAAAATTGATAAGCATAAAATAATTAAAGCGTCTAATTTTGAGCATCTAAGTTTAAAGAACAAATGTAAGATAATAGTTCTCAAGAGTGCGCATATTCCGCTTGCGAGTTAATCTCTATTAGATAGAATAGGCAATAACAACCACCACAGATAAAAGGAACTAGCTATACTGCAACGCACCGTAATCTCTAAGAAAATGGCAGTTTTGATGGGTACAGGATCGGTAATTGAAATGCGAAGTGTAATCAGATGTTAGCGCTGAAAGAAAGCATCCCCAGCTGAAATTCATCGCCAAATAGGAAAGTTTATGGGGCAAGTGTATGTCAGGAAAACAGGATTGGTCTTGGTGCAAAGAATTTGAATGGACTGAACACAAACTCAACATTTCTATCGGCAGGATACTGAGTATCGTGTTTTTCAAAAAAAAAAAAAAAAAAAAAAAAAAAAACCATGCCAGAAGACATGCTCTTGCTCAGCACAGTGGTAAATTTAGGATGACAACAAAGCCACGTGAATGAAGTTGTCATTTCAATATTCAATGCAATGTTAGGTGAAAGTGATTCTTTCTTTCAAAATATCGTTACAATGGGTGAAACGCGGGTGCATTATCTGACAACCAAGCGGGGGGGGGGGGGATTAAAACGGATTCCGAAGTCCACGATACCGTTTTTAATTAGCTTCACAATCTGGACTCTTGATTTCATCTATGTTGGTTCACATAAGACAGGTTTACCGATGGCACAAATGTTTCACTGGTAGTGGGACAGATCTGTACGGACACTCGCGTATGGGTCATAAACGTCCAATAAACCATGAAACGTCTCTGAAAAAAGGGGGTAGGGAGTGATAAGTCTAGGTTTGCTAAAAACATGTTATCTGTTAGCAAGAATATTTGGCGGGGAAATGCATTGGTATTTTAACTAAATTGTGATGCCTAAACAAAAGGAAAAAAGCTTATGTCTGTTTCAGTGTGTATATGCTGGCTCTGTACAAACCAGTCTGACTTATGCCTATCAAATTTGGCAAATATATTTTTTAGAGGGTAGAAAAGTGATTTTCGGATCGATATTCAAAAAATTATCTTTTTAATGACGCCAAATTTTTTTATCGTATTTTTTTAAATATTAAATAATTTTTTTTGAAATATTTTAAACGAATTTTTCAACAATATATTTTATTGTTTACAAGAAACTGAAAGATGATCGAACGAATAATTCTCCTCCCCCCCTTGCTGTTTCAAATATTTTTTTTCTATTGTTGCAACCAGAATAAGAAGATTAGGTATATTTTTCCATGATGAGAAGGTTTGAGGATTAGGTGTTCTTGTAATAATCTTTCACATTTTTTTGTTCTTACGAATGAGATTCAAGTTCAGAATGAAGCCGATTTTTTTAATACCTCATTTTAAAAATATTGCTGCTTTTACCTGTGATATAATAGAAAAACAGAAAATTGGGCAAATGCAAAGCGCAGTGAAGATAAAAACAGTGTAAGGTTATTTCTGAAGTACATATTATGTAAATTAAAAATCATCGATATACCATTTGTTTCAGAACTATCAGCATTAAATAAAAGATTATTCTATATTAAAATACGTACATTAAATACTAAATAAACTTGAGATATAATTGCTACTGCATAAGTTACAAACTGGGTTTATTTGCTTCACTTCATTTTGTATCCCTTATCTTTATTTTATTATTATTAGGAGAATGTGGGAAGCATTTCTTTACTTAAATAATACTTAATATTAGGAATATATGAATTTCAAAATAAATTGATGCTAAATAATGGTAGAAATATTTTTATACTTTAAGCATTTTGAACATCCCTTGTGAGAGGCTACTTTGACAGTAATATTAAAATATAAATTTGACCTAAGATATAATTTAAATTATTTTTTTGTGGATCATAGAATTAACGTTTTGTTAAATATTCCTTTAAATTTAATACAAAATAACCAACATTTTAGCCTAGATTGAGAAAAAAATTGAAGCTTTTACAAAAGTATTATAATGCAATTTTTCTTTTGATTTAACAATATATTAGTAGAAAATAATTCAATTCATTTCAATAACACGATTACAAATGTCTATAAGAAAAATATACTGAAGATTTAGTCAAGATTTCATAGATTATGGTTAAAAATAAATTACAGAAACAAAAGAGAATGTTCACTAATATAATTATGAGGAAATATAGCTTCGATTTAAAAATTTCTTTAAAGTTACAGCAAGAATTTCTTTTGCAATGTAATAGCTGAAGTCCGACTTTATATCTTTTAATAAAGAAATTAATGTTCTAAATTCATTTGCTCTTGAAATTTTATATTGATCTTGACTGAACTTCATCAAACTATTTGCTCATTGTGAGCTAACCAGACTTTTTTTTTTTACAGAAAAATGTATGCAGCATGCGCAATGTTTTCACGAAGGAAAAAAAAAATGCTTAAGAACATCCAAATCAATGGGCACATTAAAGCCATTTCTACTGCATGCGATTTAATTTCCAGGAGATTTAAATCCACAATGCAGGAGCTGTAATGTGAACAGACGAAAGAGATTATTTAAATCATTCTAATTAAGCGAAATGTAGAATTATTAAATAGGCAAAGTTGGCAATTGCCAAGGAGCCCCTCAAATTTGGAATTTTTTTAACAGTGTATAAAGTTATTTAGTTTTACACTTTCATTCAATGACAGATCCGTCTAATCAAATTGATTCAAGTAAAATTCAAGTACTGATTAAATTAATTTTGGAACTTTTACCTAATTACCATTTACAAGTTAATCTTTATGCTCTTTTATAATTCAAAAAAAATTCGGATCCTTTCAGTTTTTTTTTAAATGTCTCCTCCTTTTACAATATTATTTAGAGTGTTTTTAAAGAAAGTTGTCTTTTGTTTTTAATATTTGGTTAAAAGTTAATTTGAGATTTTAAGGGTGCAGTTTTTTTATATGTGAAATATTGAAATGGACTTTTTAGAAAGGGATTTGGGACGGCAGTTTTTCAAAATTTGGTACTTAAAACTGTTGAATAAAAACTAACTTAAAATCGATAAAGAATTTGAAGGGAAAGGGGGGGGGTCTTCGAGATTTGCATTACCTTAGGACCCCTGGAAAGTTTAAAACGGCTCTGAATTTTTCTGACATTGGAAATAATTACATTTTTTGAAATATGAAAAAAAGTAAAGGCAATCAGTAAAAATTTACAATAAAAGTTTATATGTATATTTTTGAAGAGTGTATAGCTAAAACTTCATTGATCTCGATTTTTAATGACTTAATTTACATACAAAAACGATCTTTAAAAAAAATTAAAAAAATTTGAAGAATAGATAATGCATATATTAACATAAAAATCCTTTTTATTCTGTTTTATTTTATAGTAAATTATTTGAATTATGATTTAATAAATAGTGCAACTTATGCACTGTGTTCTTACAGTATTTCGTATACAAAATGAAAAGTTATATAATGAACAAATAATGTATCTTTATCAGAGTACAGATTTTAAAAAAATGTAACGACATTGAAATTAAATCTACGATGATAAACAGAAAATTTCAAATTTGTAATGGCACTTCTATTGTGAAACAGATTTTTTTAAAAACTTATGTAACATGGAAACTTAATATCTGTGGATGAAAGCTTTTCTTATCATTTACAGAATTTCAAGAATTGCTTTTGTAACTATTTCTTCCTTTCAAATCATTTCAATACCATTAATCTTGTTTAATCATGTTTTAAGTAACTTTTTTTAATTGCCTGTATTTAAGTAAAATATATTTCAGCGTTCAAACTCACTGAATTAAACAAACTAATCAAGAAGAAACAAAAACTAATGAAATCAAAACTCTTTTGTTTAATTTAAATAGTTGTATTTATGTAAACTAATTCATTACTAAAATCCAGATTATTGTTTCGAAGTGGATACAGTATTTATATGAGAAGAAATATCATATATACTGTATTTAACATCATGTTAACTTTCGCCAAATCTTAAACTTTTAGATAACGTTTAAAATGTTGTAATCTCTTCTAGAATCGATCTTCATCAGTAACACAACCGCCTTGACAGCTTTATGATTGGTACGGAAAGTGTACTGTACGGATCAGTCATACAGTGGAGCCACAATCCTAACAACAAACTATCATTAAAATATTATTTTGCAATACGTACATCAGTAGAAAATCAAGATTAAATAAACCTGTATTCCAGAACGTTTTCATGTCATGTATTAAAATATCTTTGAATACATGTTTTTCTGAGTTGGCAACCGGAAATTGTTTGCTAAAAAATTGGTGTTCTTTTTCACTGCCTTTTTTCTTCTTCTTAGAATAAAGTAGTTGTATTATGAAAAAGGTCAACGTGATACCAAATAATTTTAACGTAAACGATGTGTACACATAGAACCTAACTAACTCAATAATCAAATGCAAGAAATAGAAGAATAGCGTCATGCTGTTACTCGGCATTATCAGCTCTCAGCGCGATCACTATTTCAAAAAGAGAATCGTGCTCGTGCCACCGCCTCCATATATTCCTCCGACAGGCCATAACGGCACATGGAGTTTTCTAGAAGAATCTCCATATCTTAACAGAAATAGGGTCATACTTCTTGTATTTCCCAGACGTTCCTTTTTGTCTTATATCATCACATTGCAGCAAAGTTAGCCACGAAGGTGTGAAAGAGGAGAGCATCAATGAATTATCTTTTCAACATCTATTATGAACATCTGTGAATCTTTCTTCCATACAATAAGACTTACTATGTAAAATAATGGTATAACATACTTATATCAATACTCATATCTCAAGATCAGTTGTAACAAATAAAACAAGAGCAGTTTTTCAAAGAATACAAGCCCAAATATCAACACATATGCTTAGTGATTTTATAACTTCAACTGTTATCAACTATTTTTTAGTACTGCATCAACTGTTTTATCTACATTACTAAGAAAATAACTAACAATTCTAAAACTCTTTCTTTCTCACATGATTTTACCTTTGTGTAAATTAATTTGAACCATAAAACCTTGACCAATGTGATTAAATAACCATTGTATTCAATGGTGGATTTCCAAGCAGACTAGACAACTGCCTAGTGCCATTATGTAGATGGTGGCTATAAGAAAGGCAATTTAAGAATTTCAAGTTCTTACTTGACAAATATATGTTTGATAAAAATTTTGGCAAAATTAATACTTTATCAAATATAGTTGGTTATGTTCTCTATGCTTCACAACATAGAGTTTTTAGAATATTCATAAAATTAAACATCAGATTCAATAACATTATACGCAAATATGTGGACACCAGGCAATCTGGAGTTATAACACATAAAAATACATATTAACAAAGTAAATATTAACCTAAAATGTATATAAAATATATGTGAAAAATTAGCTGAAATGAGAAACTAAATTGACTTCTTATTAAAAGGCACCTCGTAGTATACTCTGCCTAGAGTCACAACATACTTAAATATGCAACTTATTGTATTAGCAGTGCATATATTTGAATTTTTAAAACATCCTATATACTAAATTTTCTCCTTTTAATGTGCAAATTCTTAGATCTATAATCTATTTTTAAAAATTCATTTCAGTATAAAATGCATATTTAATCACTACAATGGAAATATTTTTTGGATTAAAATGAGACTTCCAAATGTTTTTAGAAACCAAAATGGAATTGTATTCAGGATCAGTATATAAACTCAAATCTCATATAATTTAACACTTTTATTTACAACAAAATAAAATTTATTGATACAAGGAAGATTATATATTAAACTTTAGAGATTATTGAAACATAAATTTAAGATAACTTTCTAAGAAATGTTACTTTGTACAGCTTGCTTAAAAGATTTTGATAATTAAAATAATGAAGGAAAAAAAATCCAATTTTAAAAACAGTTGAATAACTACATTAAGAAATTAAAGAGTAATAGATTTTCAACTAAAACAATTGTTTAATAATTTTTAAAAAATAAATTTCATTAAAAAGATTCACAAACCTCATTGAATAAAGGACATTTTTAAGAATGTTTTAATAATAATAATAATAATACACCACAATCTTCAAAGTTATTTTCAAGCAAATTTATATTATGTAAAATAATCTTAAACAGCATTTTCCCCCATATTACATAATGTTAATTTCCATAATGTTTTAATTTTTTATTCAGTCAGAAGTAATCATCTCTCACATCAATGTGTGCAAACAAAGACACAGGCAAGACATTTGTTACTTGTTTTAAAACAGTACACATTCAATAATTAAATATTAAATTGGAGTATTGATAGGCTGCCAATTATAAAACAATCTATTAAAAACTATTAATATTCCCTCACAAATTATTAATCTGCAGGAACAATGTTGCTTTAGTATTTTAATCTCTCGTGGGAAAATTTTACAAATAACAATCTTTGCAACATATAACAGTAAAAATTTTTTTGAAAAACCTTTGTTATAGTTTAATATAATACAGAGCTGCTAATGATTCAACCAGCAAGTTCTTAATTTAAAGTAATTAATTCCTATAAAAAAAATCTTTTTTTACTTTTTCAATAATAAATTAAATTGCAAACTCTTTACTTCAAAATTTATTTTATTATTGTAGAAAATTTTTATAAAAGGTTTTAAAATACAATTAAGGAATTTCTTCATCTTCTAGAGAATTGGAGATTTTTAGAAGATTTTTCAAATACATAACTTGGCAACCATTAAATAATTGAATTAGCATAGTTGGTAAATATGCTTTCTGAATAGATTGGTCAGAGCCTAAAATTTCAGGATATGTACCATGATCCATTTCTCAGATTAGGAGAAACATTTAATAATATATTTTTTTCATCATAGACATCCTCGAAAAAATTAATTCAAACAATTACTCTGATTGCTTAAAATTAAGGTAAATTTTGCAAATATTGTTATTAAAAGAAATGCAGATATAGAGACAACTGTCAGCAGCTATGTTAAAACTAATTATTGTATAAACATTTCATAGAAACTTCCGTATAAGGTTTTAAAAACTATGATTTGAAACTATGCCCCATGCAAATAAAACAATTGTTTTATATAATAATAAGATATTTTTATTATTTAAAAAGTTATCAAATCATATCTATTTTTAAACATTAAAATAAACATTTCAATAATGAACATTATCCCTTCAAGGAGCTGAATTTTAAAATTTGAAGAAAAAAAAAATCAAATATTAAACAATATTTCAGATAAATTTATAGATGTGTGTCTGAAGAATGTACATTTTCTTAAAATCAATACTTCTTTCAAGAAAATTCAGTAGTACCTTTAAAACTTAAAAAAATAATATCTGGATATAAAATGCAATTTTAGGGAAGGGGAGGGGGACTCCTGATACTTTAAATGAAATATTTATTTCTTGTATATCTAATACACTATTATATGTATAATATAGATTAGATGGAATAATAAAATCAAGACTAAATTAGAATATGAAACAATGCCAAAACACCCCTTTCATACTAACCTTAAATAACTACAGATGAAAAATTAAAGAAATCTTTATTAAGAGTCTCAACTTTCCTCTCATTTTCAAACAGAAAACCACAATTTTTTTTCAGACTGTCACAGAAAATTATTCATAGAAATTAATTCAGAAAATTAATAATCCTTTACAACTGTTTAGTTAGATTTTAAATTTTAAATTAGATTTTTTATGTTATAATTTATTTTAAAACTGTTTATTATCAAACTAATGCAGTAGGATATATATTGTTATATGTACTAAAATTGTGTATAAAACATTCATACAATATAATAATAATTTTAACTTTAAATAATTAAAATAACAAAAAATTCAAGCCATCAAGAAATCAAATAAAAATTAAGGTCTGCTTTAATTCCCATATGCACATGATTTAAAACAAAGCATTATCAGTGTCTTAAATGCAGAAGGCTATAATATTAAATGAAAATGTAAACTAATGAACTATTTGCAGATTACAAGGTTTCATATATATATATATATATATATATATATATATATATATATATATATAAACAAAAAAATGCATTATATTATAAATACAGTAGAACTTTCAGATATTTTCCCTAACTTCTTCTAATTATTTATGATGTAATTACATAATCTAAATAAACACTTTATAAACTATTGAAACTTTAAGAAAATATAAATCATCATAATACCTATAGCAAGAACATGCAAGAAATATTTATTACCTCTATAAATACCCTAAAATTATAAAATGTCTAGCAAATTCAAAAATACTGTCATTTAAAATAAATATTTTTGTTTCTTGTTCTCAAAAAATTTTAATCAAAAGTTTTTATTAGACAGAAGAAACAACACAATATCACATCTTTTAAGCACATCAGTGCAATAATAAAATAAACAAATTTCGAAATTATGTAAGTACAATCTTTAAATTATATGATAAATTGTAAATACATTTAATATATTAGATTTATTTATAAATAATTAGACTGAAATAATAAAAGCTAAATTAGATTTGAAGAAGAAACAAAATAAGTCTAACTTCAAAATAAATTCAGATTATTTGAAGACTTATACAAATACAAAATTCTTTAAAAACTACCAAATTTTGCTAAAATTTTGTGAGTAAACAGCATATATAATTTGATATAATAAATCTGGTTTCAGTAAAGGTAAGTGGTACAAATTTATTTTTTATATATAAGTATTAAATGAAAGACAAGTAAACAATAGTAGACGATAAAAAAGGAAAGAAAAAAAATCTAATGTCTAAAAAATCATGCTGTCTCTCCCTCTATATATATGTGTGTGTGTATAAAACGAGAGGTAGATCATAAAGGTTTTAAGCAGATCGTTAAAAAAATTATTAACGAAGAATTGGGACAAGAGTATTACATACAAATACTTAGCAATAAATCATGAATCAAAATATCTGCCTCTAAATCAAGATTATCTCAGCTTTCATTGACCTTATTATTATGAAAACAGTGCCCTGATTTACGATGCTCATCTTTTTAATCCTAAAGAGACACATAAAAAATTTCTTTTTAAATTAACAATATCTTTCGAATTCGTGGATACAAACAACCGGCGATTGTTTTTAGGAGTGAAAGTAAAAGCAACCAATATAATACACAATAGAACAAAAATTAAATTAAGATGGGAGAAAATTATCTCACTTAAACAGTGCTAACTTACCTGTTGGTTATACTCATGAACAAGGCGATTCATTTGGGCCATCATCCGACAAATGTAAACTATATATTACACCAGTTGATTTCACATAAGCATTGCGAAACACAGTAGCCTCGATGCTGTCGGAAGCAATAAACTCCGCTTTTAAAACAAATTTTACGTTTTTTCACCCCTCAAACATCCTCGTTTCCGCTCAGGATTAGACACCTGTTCAGGTAAGCAGTAGGTAGAAAAACACATCACGTGACTCGGTCACTTAGCACCACCCACAGCAGAACTTCTCTTCTAGAAACGTTTTTATTGGACAATTGAAATATCAATCAAAGGCCATCAAAATTCTTTGCAGAATGATTGGGTAAAAGTTGATAGTAGAGCATAATAAAATTTATATCCAAAACAATCAAACTTCTAATTTTAAAACTTTTTTTACAAATTTATATGAACGAAATGTCTATGTGCTTAAAAACTGTGCAAAAAGTTTCAAAGTAATCAAAAGATCCATTTTTATATCGATCTTAAAAGAACGCTACATGAATTTCTTTATTCAGCCAATGAACAAAAACACATACATTTAATCTGGGCTATGTCATAAACCAATATTGAATTTTAAAAATCCCAGTGAACAACTTATCACGCTCAATATTAGTATTTTTGTTTAAATATTTACTTTTTTCTCTCTGCTTTTATTTCCCCAGAATTTATTTGTAAATATTCAACTCAGAAACTCTAGTATGACAGTAGTTAAACCACCTTTAGTAATTCAAATTAGTAATTTCCGAAACTATATTTAACAAGGACAACAAAGTTTTTACGAACTGTCATTATGTAAACAATACAGAAAAGTCCCAAATAACAACAATCAATACTTTTCAAAGACATGTGTACTGCAAATTCTTGATATGTTTTTGCTGGCATTTTGGATCATAATAGAAAAAAATAGCCAAAAGCGATGGTTATGGCTCTCAAAACTAGATAGTTTTAGGAATTAAAACAACTTAACACTAAAGTTAATATATTATTTTGTTAATATAAATAAAAAATATATATTATAACATTAAAAAAATTATATTTAAAAATGAATATATAAATTCAAAATACATTTCAACAAAATCAGTAAAGGTTTTAGGAATCGTAATATGTAAAAATCTCTTCCTCCCTAGTATATTTTATTATTTAACAAGGTAATCCAATTAAGCCCCACATAAAGCTCATTCTGTATATGTTGTTGTCAGAAAAAAATATGTCTTTTGTTATTTAATGGTTCAAATCTACAATCTAAACAAATAAAAACACATTATAGCTGTGCTCTTAAAAAAGATACTATCTATGGTTTGTTTATTCATGAAGAATGTAAAAATCAACCTGAGTCTATACGATATACTTATATAGCGCACTTAGCGCATAAAATCAGTGAACAAAAATTTAATATGTAATTTAAATAATTTCCACGTTTAGTTTTGGTATTAAAAAAAATCTTTAATAAATTCTATGAGATAAATATGACATCATCTATATTTGTTGTTCCTATACAGATAACTGAGAATTGAAACCAAAATAATAAATCAGCAAATAATTTAATTTAGTTGAATTTAATAACAGGGAATACCATCTAATAGATTCCTACCCCCCCCCCCCCCCCCAACCAAATATCCGACATTATCAATAACAATAAATGATAAATAGAAAGTTTTAGATATATAAGAGGACATATATATGTCTTTCTTAGTAATATATGAGTTAAAACTTTCCTGAAGTCAATCGTAATGAAAAGCAATAAAACATCGTATCAGCATTCTTTCTCCAGGCGCCATCTATTAGCGAAAATAAAACTAAAACGAAAATTTTAAAGAAATGAGATTTTTTATTTCAATTTTTTTAAAAAAATACTTTACTCCAATAAATAAATTAAATAATGGTTTTGAAAAGAAAAATCAAAATTAAAAAGTTATAGAAAATTGATTAATTAAGTCAATCAAAAGTTACTAAAATTAGTAAAGTAAATATTAATTATGATTAATAAATTTTATTAATAATATCAATTAATCAATTTTAATTAAAATTGTGATTAAAATAATGATTATATGCTACAAATATTTAAAAATAATAAAAATAAAAATATTTATTATTCAAAAAATTGTGTATTAGGTATCGCTATTCTTCTGCTTGAAAATTATCCGAAACTTTAAGTACACCATTGTATCTACCTTTAAAATTAAGATTTGGGAGAAATATACAGCTTACTCTCAATCAAAAGGGAGCGAAACAGGGATAGCTTATCCCTCTAGGTGATTTCATTTAAAATGGGGAACATCTGAATAGCGAGGGATGTGAGAATAGTAATGCGTTGTAAAAGTGCATTGATTTTCCAATAGATTCACTGAAACCGCTAGCGGAATTTTTTCTTTCCCCTTTACGTCATGTGTGGTCCTTAGGGTAGGAACAAGTTGCCGCTCATTCAAGTTCAGTTTTATTGCTTTACTATATTCTGTACGGTTGCAAAAGTCAGGGGATTTCCAAGAATAATGAAAGGGAAGAATGTTATATTTATTTTAAACCCCGATTGCTTATAATATCGCTTTACGAATCGATGCACTGCCTAAATATAAATAAGGAGGGTTTTTTTTTCTTCTTCTTAATTTTTGCTAAGTATTTTAAGTACAGAAATTTCATTATACATTAGATGCAAAATTATTCACCTGATACAAAGATTTGTTGATTGCTATGAAAAATAAATATATATAATTCTTTTAAGTCGAATTTCTTTGAAAAATTAATCTACATCTCTTAACCATTATGTAGGCGTTTTCAACAATTAAATTTGAAAAAGAAATAAATAAAACGTCAAAATTATGCACAATCTTGAATGTCGAGTCAGAGGCGCCATCGGAGCGCACAGGGTTAATATTCTTTTAAATAAGTCATTATAGTATTTTTGTATCGAGCAATCAATATTGGCAGTACAGTAGTATATGTCTAAAATTAGAACTAATCAGAAATAGTTTTTTTAATCTGAAATGCATAAATAGCAATATAGCACTCATTCAATCAATATTTCAAAAGAAATAACATCATCTTCTTTTATAATAAAACGTACAATTTTTGAGTGCAAGACAGCAAATTGGTTGGATTTATATAATTTTAGAGCTGCATAATTTGCTACTAAGGTATTAATCATCCAGGCCCTAAAACATCTCGTAACAGTTTTATCAGAATTCATTGCTATTTATAATCATTATTTTTTATTGAAAAATAATGGCAACTTCGTTTTTAAATTATTCAAAATAATTAAATATAAAATCTAAATTTTTTTTTATGAATTGTACCAATGTAAATGTATATTAAATGTTTTTGTTTAGAATTTCTTTTTGCAGTTGTAAACTGTTCTAGTGATTTTAAATTGTAAATGAAATTTCCACACCTACAAATTAAAATTAAAGTGAATGTCCACATTCAATGAAATTGTCATTTTCAAAAACATTCGAAGGCAGTTAAAACGAACAAACAATTCTTTTAAAATATTATGCAGGAGCATTTTATTCCTCATAAATTGCGGTACGTTTATAAGGTTTAAAAATTTCTTTTAAAAAATACTATTCTCATAAACACATTTTGTAATTTTTGTCTATTCTGAACTATCAGTATTTATTTTATTATGTATATCAAGAGAAATTCATATGTGTCACAAATTTTGGACGCTTTTTATTATCAACTTATTATATATATATATATATAAAGAACCAAATATATATGAGTTATGGGAATAATTAAAAAAATTTCTGTAGTATAGATTTGTGGTATGATATACAATTGAATGAATTATGATTTTAAACATCATAATTCATGATATCTCCTACTGTGCGATATTTATAGATTTTAGGTATCACTCAACTGGTTTTCGCAGATTCATCACCAAAATTTGATGTAAGAAAATTTATTAGCGTGTTGAAGAAGTTCTGTGTCATATATTTCTTAGGACTCAGAGAAACAGAATTATAAAGAAGTGCTTAAAGAAAATAAATAGCATCCATCCACAAACGTTTATTATTATTTTTCTTTTTAAATTGTGGAATTATAGAGAGCAGGTGATCATTGATGACATATCTAATGGCCAAAAGTTTTAATATGAAATAAAAATTGGAAAAATCGATCGAATTGTGGGGCTGCTAGAATACCAAAAGGTTTTGGAAGTAGTTTTAAATTTCCACCATATGATGCATCTGGTGAATATGCAGAAAAGATTATATATATATA
>JAOUZG010015275.1:6582601-6598079 GCA_026289955.1 Argiope argentata | reverse complement strand
ATAAAAGTGGGAGGTGACTTTGCAATCAAACATGACCCTTAAAAAACGTGCCTTTTCATTAATAGAAATATTTACATCTAGAATCCATAGAACAAAATCAGGCAGAAATTCCGTTCCCTGCAAAAATGGACACAATTGCATTTTTCAGAGAAGTGTGTGCTCATTTTTATTATACTTTTCTCGCTGAACAGCTATTGGTTACAGCTGTTTGGCTGTTAACAGATCACTGAAATTATCGTTCAATTAAATTCCTGTTGAACTTCTGACACTATCCTTCTATCTGAAGATGCTTATACATTAAGTCTACCAGGATCAGATAAAAGTAAAACATTATTTCATTTAAAGGAAAGATAAAAAGGGCGACCATCAAAACTCTTCCTTAAAGATCACTCATTTTTGATAAAGGAAAGATAAAATTTATTACGAATGCGAATTCCAAATATAGGAGTTTTTAAGAAATGTTTAACAAAAGTCTATCAGTTATCCTTAAAATCGTAGTCTACTAAAGCACCTCCGTATGTGATCATACGCTTTTCCATATAAAAAATATGGAAAAAAGGTGGTAGAAGCCTTTTGAATTTGAGATTAAAGCGTGATAAGATTGTCAATGATCAAATGTACTCACGGAAAGCTATTTGTAAGGTAAAATATCTTCTTCTCTAATTTATAGAAGAGGCAAGTGTTCAACATACGCTAGAGAGTTTTACAAAAACCGTTAGCTATATTAAATGTTCTATATTTCAAGGATTTATAGAAACCTCCCATGTTTGTCATCATCTGTTCATGAAACTTTATAAATTCATGATCTGTGGATCTCGTTCCTCACAAAACCCAATTTATTAAAAAAAAGCACTGAACACATTAAATTTCAATTGAATAGTGTTTCGATATAGTAGGTTCTATTTTATATATTAAATCCTCTATATATGCAAAGGACTATAATTTTAGTCGAAAATTAAACAAGAACAGATAATTTATATTTCTTCTTCTATTTCTCCTTTTATACAATAAAAGTTTCTTAGCCCCCCCCCAAAAAAAAATAATTTAAATAGCATATAATGACGCGTGTAAGGGCATATAATGACGCGTGTGACCCATGCTTCAAATCAATTAAAATTCAAACCCGAAATTAAGTGAAAATATTAGGTAATCTAAAATGGTGAAAACTGTTTAGAAATCTCTAATTCCTTTGGTTTATTATAGGAAATAAAATAAGACGTGCCATAAAAATTAAATTAAATCGGAAAAAATTAAATTTAATTTTGCTGGTAATTACCAAAACTATATTTTATTTATCCTATCAGATAAAATTTAATGTTAAGAAAAAAATGAGCTATATAATACAAACATGAATCCAGTAAAATATTCATTAGATCTGTCTGTTTTTAATTCATTTGAAAAATAATTTAATTAGACGAGAGTTTGCACTTCATTTTATAAAAATATATGAAGAAGCAATTAGGGAGTTTCCCGAGCAGGAAACAATAGCCTTTCTCACATCATAAGTGTGAATTATTATTTTGATTACTGCATATGCTTTCGAAACTTTCAACACTCAATAGAAATATAATTGCAAATAAATGAGAAAAAGACAAATTTTCTCATCAGTTTCTTGCATTATTCTTTCAATTTTTCTTTATTATTAGATCTGTTTCGTAAATTCGTTTATTGATTTTTAGAATAAAGCAAGGTGAGGGAAAAAATGCATATAGGTTTTGAAATAATTATTCAGTTTTAGATTCAAGAACTTTCCTCCTTTCCCTTCGTATTATAAGTTATAGTCAAATATAACAATGATGAAGATTTTGATTACATTTTTTACATGAATAAAAACATTTTGTTTTTTCTTAAAAACTAATAAAATTTTATATTCAGTGAACTTTGGGGGTACCGTAATTTATGAAAATGTAGTAAATCATTTTTGTATAATTTAAATTTTAAAATGTTTCATCATTTGCACTTTTTATTTAATAAAAACTGCAATACGATTTCTAAATTCAGATGGGCGAGTTTGTAATAAAGAAGCTGTAAATAAGTAATTACAACTTTTAATTAAAAGGAATTAAAAATTTGAAATAAATATAATTTTTAGTACTTTCCGTGCAGTCTTATTCTTGCCTAAAAATATTTGAGCAAAAAGCAATAAACAATAAGAAAATCATGAAATGTGACATAAAAATAAATGTAAGAAAATAACTTTCATATTTATTTACCAGAAAAAAATTTGTGGAACAGTATTTAATTAATTTTTATTTATCATTTATTGTCCTTAATTCTCCTATTTATTTCTAACATTTAGGCAATTAAAATAGCCCCCCCCTGGGAAATTTGTAAAATCCTAATATCCGTATTATGGTAAATTTTCCTTTAAAATAATGTGAATGAAAAAAAATCACATTGTTTTTGAACATCGAAACTGGGCAAAACTGCAAAAGTTCTTGAAATGTTCGACGTCTCTCACCAAAAAATTTGTTTTCTTGCTTTTCCTATGAAAACTAACACCTTTAAAACAATTCCATTCCGATATTGCTTGATAAATTAGTGACTTAATTTATACATTGAAAAAAAAGTTGGTGATGCTGCAGCTCCACTGTTATAGAGAAAAACCCCATGTTCAAACCTATTTTATTAAAAAAGTGCCTTTTTACTGATTTCGTAAGAATAATCGGAGAATTTTAATTTAGTAAAAACCTCAAAGTTGGAAAAACTGATTACCGTTCGGATATAGCTGAAATTGATTTTTTTGCCAGTATTTCAGTGTTTTCGAAATGTTCGGTAATTAAATGTTTCAAGTTTTCTTATAAATTGTAAGAGCAATATTATAACAGAATTTATAACATGCTTGAATGTTGTTAAATTTGATGTTGATTGAATGAGTGGAGTTTCCCGGCGCAAAAGCTAGGCCCTGCCCTTCAGGGGCAGATATTTATTTTAAAGATGCAAGATATTTATTTTAAAATGTTTGAATACATTATCAAGATATAACAATCACTATAACAAATTATCACTAAAACCAATCTCATTTATATAACATCTTTTTATTCGGACCATCGCTTAATAAAACTAAGTAAAATGCGATTTGTCAAAATATCTTATTGAAAAAATAATAAAATTGGTATGTTCAGTTAGAATCTGTTTTGTTTAAATAAAATTGCATTGCAGGAAAAATATATCGGGGGGAGGGATTTCCTCTTTTAAATGTGATTATATGTATAATAATTCTGTTCAGTTCAAAGTCTTGGCAGTTTTACTGCTGTTTTATTAGTGCATTTTTTTCTCTCTAAAATCTTTAATGGAAAGAGTATAAAATGCAGTTTGTTGTAGATCTGATAGTCCCTTAACAAATAATACTATTGTTTGAAGCTTTTACAATTAAAAGAAAGATAAAAACATCCTCTAAATATAAGCCCACGGGCTGATATTTATGTATTATATATTTGAAATAATTGATATGGTGCTTGAAATTAGGGTATTTCCATAAAATCCGATTATTAGCCAATAAAAATAATAATAAAAGAAAAAAATGATTAATTTGTATAAAAAAATAGTGCGATTTTCATCAGCTTCGTCGCGAACAATCATTACATCATTATTCGTCGGATGGATAGATTTTGATTTCACCATCGTCAATTTCTTCCCCAATTTTTGATTGTTTAAATAACCTTGCATAATTAGGGTGCGCTTTTTTTTATTAAAACCGTTAATTAACCATTTATAGAGTTCATCACGTATTTTATTCTCATTATTTTTTTTAAAATTATTTTAGTTTTATCACGCATTTTCGCTGTTTGTTTACTTTGATATTTCTGTCTGTTTGCTTTTAGATGTAGAAATACAGAACGCATTGTTTAAATTTGCGTTATTTCCTTAAGTTAATTACCTAATTATTTTTTGCAATATTTATTTGAGCCGATTGTTTGCGTTATATATATATATACGTCCCTGCTGTTCAGTATTATAAGACATTCTTAAAGTGCTGGTGGAGTAAGACAGTTATCAATCCTTCCTGTCAGTCGTAGAGTGCATTTTATACTTTTAAGATGAAGATACCCAGGAAGTTCCGTCTGAAGATGTTCTGGAGATTACAAACTCGCGGACTTCGACGAAGTAAATATTTTTTTTATATATATTTTTACTTCATAGCAGTGAGGACTTGTGCAGGAATATGCTGGAAGTCGTTGTCTACCATTGTGATTTTTCCTATGTTGAAGCATCTAAACTGTTATGTTTAATTATTGAACGTGACTGCATTTTTCTTTTCCTCGATACCCTTTCATAGAATGTTCATATTTTTGACAAAGCAACACGTTTTGGGATTCGCTATGAACGGTCTGACGGAATAGTTAATAAAAAATACGCGACCTAAAATGGGTATTACGAGTACAATAAGTGTTAGTAGTCCTGGAGGATTAATTTGCCATCGTGACGAATATTAATACTTAATAATTACATCTCGGGACTATTTTAAAGATTTGTGTGTATTAGTGGGCGGAAGGAGTGATATGACTGCCCCTCCCCCTATTTGAGTTTACTTTTTCATCTACTTGTTTCATTTGATTTTACAAATTGTAAGGGACTGTGAATATCGTCGATTCAACATTTATTCAATGATACCAATTAATAAATTTATTATTTTGTATATCAATATAGCTGAAACATTTTTAAAAGAATTTTTTTTATTTATAAAATAAATTGATTTGAGCACATGGTCTTTAGAGAATGATGGAAAAACGTCTTCATCGGGGCCTAAATTTTGGGAATCCGCAATGTATTGTAAATGCTCATTCTAGTATGGCTCCGCCGGTACATATCCTGTCCGGCATATGTCCTGTCGATTGGTACCGGCCTATATCCTGTCGATACTGCTACGTTCGGTGGTGGCAGGGTGGTCGGGTGTACACAAGAAGGTACCGGTATATAAAAATAACCCTCCATTAGTAGCTTGTAGCTCCCAAGATAGACACCAAGTTATTGACGGAGTAGCTCTTATTCCTGCAGTTCGATTAATCATCAGCAAAATTATTTTTTGAAGCATGATTTTATTGATGTACTGATATATATTTTAAATAATAATTTATATACGTTATTAATAATAATTTTATTTAAGATAGAATAAATTGTTTCCCAGTATTAATACGCTAAACTTCGCAAATTTTTTATACACTGATAGAAATACACTAAGAAAATCATAATTTTAATCACGTTTTAAAAATATTAAAATTTTTAATGAATGTTTTGAAATTTCTTCCTTTTTGCATTTTGGGTTAATTTCTTTATTGTGTTTCATAGCTTCATGTTTTTACAATCATACTTAGATGCCGATATTTTTCATAAAAAGTATTGGTTATCTTATCTCTTAGCTGTACTAATAAGCACTAATTTTAGTTTATACTTTTTCATAGTAAATATTCCATTTTGCAAATATATATATATATATATATATATATATATATATATATATATATATATATATATATAGTCTCAAAAAATTAATAAAAACATTTCTAACTTTTAAAAAAACTTTAAACAAGTTAAAATTTTAATTAAATAGTTTTTTTAAAATTTGTTTACTGTATAATTCTGGTAAATAAAGTGTCGTGCTCTGTTCTGTTAAAATAAATACTTATTTATTTGTTAGAATTATTATTTTTTAAAATTTGGATTATTTTCACTGTTTAGCCACTAACAGCAATCTGCTTCCACGAAAAAAATCCGCCCAACTCCAAAGAAATATTGCCAAAAATTCACGATATTAGTGCAGATTGAACAGAATATTAATCTACGTTAAATCGAATAAGTATTATTCAGTTCTCCGCTAGTATTTCAGCTTGACCACTATTGCAATTTAGTTAATAAAAAAATAACTTATTCATTTTAATCATTAAAATTAATGAATGTTTATAAATTTCGTATGTAAATTATTTATTAACACTATTAAAAAATAAATATTTTCTGTGAATTTCAACTTAAAATTATCGTTTCCTTTTTGCAATTCTCAAACATACAAAGGTTTGAAAATTCATATCGGGACGAGATTTATTATAATGGTAGTTTGACATTGTAAATGCTCATTCTAGTATGGCTTTGTCAAGCATGGATGCTCACAAGGGAAGATAGTTGCTGGTTCTGTTATACGGTCTGTTTCGGTATTAATCTTAAGGTTGCTTAAGGTTGGTACTGGCATATATCTTGTCGATACTGCTACTTTCAGTAGTGGAGGGGTGGTCGGCTGTACACAAGAAGGTACAGGTTTATATTCTGTCGATATTACTACATTCATTGGTGGAGGTGTGGTCGCCTGTACACAAGAAGGTACAGGTTTATATTCTGTCGATACTGCTACGTTCAGTGGTGGAGGGGTGGCCGGCTGTACACAAGAAGAAGGTACCGGCATATAAAAATAACCCTCCATTAGTAGCTTGTTGCTTCCAAGATATACAACAAGTAAGTGACGGAGTCGCACTTACTCCTGCAGTTCGATTAACCATCAGAAAAAATATTTTTTGAAGCACGTTGTTATTGGTGTACTGATATATATTTTTAATAATTATATAATTTATATATGTTATTAATAATAATTTTGTTTAGGATAGAATTAATTGTTTTTTCTTATAAATACGCTAAAAAACGCAAATTTATCATGCACTGATTGAAATGCACTAAGCAAATCAGACTTTAATCACATTTTAAAAATATTTAAATTTTTAATGAATGCTTTGAAAATTTCTTCCTTTTTGCATTTATTGTGGGTTAATTTCTCTATTGTATTTTATAGCTTCATGTTTTTACAATCATGCTTAGATGCCGATGTTTTTCATAAAAAATATTAGTTATCTTATCTCCTATTTGTATTAATATACACTAATTTTATATTATACTTTTTAATAGTGAATATTTCATTTTACCAGAAAATATATTGTGTAAAAAAAGGAATAAAAAATTTCTAACTTAAAAAAAAGCTTTAAACAAGTTAAAATTTAAATTAAATAGTTTATTTTCAATTTTTACAGTTTAATTCTGGTATTTAAAGTGCCGTGTTCTGTTGTGTTCAAATAAATAAATACTTTATTATTTGTTAGAATAATTATTTTTTATTATTTATATTTAGCTTCTAACAATAATCTACTTTCTAGAAAAAAATCCACCCAACTCCAAAGAATGATTGTCAATAATTGACGATATTAGTGCAGTTTTTCATTTTATTCATTAAAATTAATGAACGTTTATAAATTGCGTATATAAATTATTTATTAATAATATTGAAAAATTTTATCTTTTGGCATTTATTATGGGTGAATTTCTTTATTGTATTTCCTAGCCTCATGTTTTTACAATCATGCTGAGAGGCCGATAATTTTTATCAAAAATATTATTTATCTTATCTCTTAGCTCTACTAGTATACTTTAATTTTATATTATACTTTTTCATAGTGAATATTTCATTTTACAAAAAAAAATATTGTGTCCAAAAAGGAATAAAAAATTTCTAACTTTAAAAAAAAGCTTTAAATTATAACAACAAGTTAAACAAGTAAAATTTAAATCAAATAACTAATTTTCCATGTTTACAGATTAATTCTGCTATTTAAAGTGTTGTGTTCTGTTCTGTTAAAATAAATAAATAAATACTTTATTATTTATTAGAATTATTATTTTTTATTATTTATATTTGATTTCTAAAAATAATCTACTTTCTCGAAAAAAATCCACCCAACTCCAAAGAATGATTGTCAATAATTGACGATATTAGTGCAGTTTTTCATTTTATTCATTAAAATTAATGAATAATTATAAATTGTGTATGTAAATTATTTATTAACACTATTAAAAATAATTATTTTCTGTGAAATTCAACTTAAAATTATCGTTTTCTTTTTGCAATGCTCAGTAAACATACAAGGAACGGGAATGGGTTGGAAAATTTAGTTCGGGACGAGATTTATTAATCCTAGTATGGTCTTTAGGATGTCCATTCATAAAAATATCAAAGTGGAATTGACGGCCAATTTCGAGAAAATGGTTCACAAACTTTCAGCATAGCTTATATACCAATAATATGTCGTCATTACAAAGCGCTCGAATGGTATAGTCTGTAAAGGGTTGTCGTAGTATTCGCGAGATGTTCGGTTTCTGAGTTAGTATTTTTTTTTCTCAGTTATATCAAATTTATTTAACAAATTACAGATATTTTGATGATTATGTTTTCCTTTTTTTATGCAAAAATAAATAATTGCTAAACTAATTTTTGGATTATAACATAATTTTGAGAAGAAAAATAATTTAAAATAAGAATGTACTTTTTTAAATATTCAGAATTGCTTAAATGAGTTAACAATATAAAGATTCTTTGAATTAATACAATTCTCCTTTTTGCAAGGGAAATTAAATGTCTTTTCTCTTAATACCTGAATTATACTTTAATATTTTTAAAAATTAAAAATATGAGACGCTTTTCTTAAAAAAATTAATAAAATTACAGACAGTTTTAATTAATATGTAACGCTTTTATCAATCAAAATAAATCTCTCCCAAAAATAAATGTTCATTTACGGAACACTTGAATCATGGTTTTATTTTTAAGCTTGAAAAATAACTACTAACATGACTTAAATGATGATAGATATTAAATATAATTACTGACTTCATAAAATTAGTCCATTAATTTTACATTAAATACAAGAAGCAGATTGACATTTATTGTAAAAACAATGGAAACAAGGTAGATAATTCTTCACATCTTGTGCAATTGAAAAAAGATTATCTACAAGAGAATACTTAAAGGAATCGACTGGAAAACAAATTTCATTTCACTTCAGAAACCGGAAGTAGTGGTCTCCATAAAGGTTTCTCATATAAACTCTAATAAAGGTGTTAATCCCACCTTGTATAACTCTTCCGTACAGTAGTTACGAAATATTAGGTTTGGGGAAAAGAAATCCATTATTATTTTACAACCATCTACCGAGAAAATAAGGTTCTTTTTCCATTGTTTTCTAAAACTCCAAAGGGAAAGAAAATAATGGAAAAAAATCAATTTTTTTCTCTTTAAATGGCTGTAAAATAATAATGGATTTCTTTTCCCCCAACCTAATATTAACCTTTCGAGTTAGTTTAGTATATTTTTTTTCCGAATCGATAGCATCATCCTTAAAGAGTCATTTGGCAATAAATCCCTAGTATACGATTAACAAAATCCGAAAATTAAATTAGTATTTTAGAAGCGTTTTGGCCAAAAAATTGAAAAATAATATAGGAAACAAAACTACACTTGTAATCACACAGTCACAGACCATATTTGATATATTTAATTCTTGATTTAATATGTTTAAGTCTTTGCATGTTTGAAGTATCTCCATAGTTTTTCTAAAGGTACAGATCAACATATGTTCAATCAATTTTTGTATTTGGCTCAAAATTTGGTTGGAAACATAATATAAGAGACAAAGCTACACTTGTAATTACACTGTCACATTACTAGATTTGATATATTTGTCTTTGCATCTTTGAGGTATCGCCTGTAAGTGTTTCTAAATGTACAGATTAACATATGTTCTATCCTTTCATGGTTTTGGCTCAAAATTTGAGTGGTATCTAGATTATAGTTTTTTAGTCTGTGTATTTTTTTTTTATCTATGCCGTTATTCGTTTTGTAGTTATCGTGGTATATTATATACGAACACCCGGGCAGACAGACTTCTTCTGAGCGGATTTTGTCCAAAATCTACAAATTTGGTCTAAAGACTGTATACCAAATTTCATCTGTCCAGATTTAAGCTTTCTTATTTATCTTTGATACAGAAAGACATTTTTCAAATTGAGTTTTTCGAGCTGAAGGAGGTCATTCGTCAAAATCTCCAGGTCGAATTGTTTGACGATTACTATCCTATCTATATACTAAGCATACAAGAAAATTAATATTTGTACTTCAGAAAATTTGTCATCATTCAGTAGAATGCTATTAAAATTTTTTGGACCATCTATATATGCATTCTATAGCACCTGCTTTCTACTTTTTATTTTTAATAATTAATAGTGAGAACGCTACTGATATAGTTTTATTAATTTCAATTACTCTCTTTAATTACCGATATAAAAAACTTCTTTGAGTTATATCAAATAACTTATTTTTATTAAAATCCAAATTTTAAAGCTTTTAAGAATTTTAAGATGAAGATGGCTACTTAATTTATTTATGGTTGAAACTTTATTTATAATTATTTTAACAGTTGAAAATTAAATTATATTACAAAACAGTACGAATGAACATAATTTTCTTTTAAAAAATAAGTTATAACTTGCGTATAAAGAGAAAATGCATTTATTTTTCTTATCGTATAGAATAAAAGTATCTTTAAAATTGTTAATTTAAGTAACTTTAAATATCTGAAAAACACATTCATATTTGTAATTATTTTTCATTTAAACAAGACATTATAATCCAAAAACTAGAAAATAAATATTTATTTTTGCATCAAAGATAAAAAATATTAATAAAAACTGTAAATTAATAATTTAATTTGTAAATAAGTGAGAAAAAGAAGTAAACAAAAACGCTACTCCAGGATCATATTTGTATCTCGTGATTGCTACGACAACGCCTTGCCGACTATACTCATTTAGGAGCTCGGCAACTGTGAAGCATTAGTATACAAGCTATGTTGAAAACTTAAGGGCCATTTTCTGAGCCTTGGCTGGTTATTGCGCTCCAATATTTTAATGAATGAACATCCTAAAAGCATATTGCTATTATCAGGGATGCACAACCTATGACCCGCGAATGTTGTTGATAAAATAAGACTAATTTAAAATAAAATGAGACATTTTTTAAATAAACAGGGGAGAACCTGCTACGAAAACCATTCTACATCAGAATAAATAATTTACAGTTGTTCATTAAATTTATTTACTTTTTTTACGATGATTTTCAGTTTGTTCCATTCACGGCTACCCGCGAGTACGAGTTTTCGCATAGGAGAAGCTGGTGGACGTGATCGCATGAAGGCATGGTCTTCAGATTTTGAAAAGTGCCAAACTAAAGTTGACGTATTTTCTTCTCTATGATGTAAATATAGTGGATGAGAGTATGCAGTTAGCCTTAATTGATTTACAGAATGCTGAAATTTTCAAAAAACAAATTCACAAAAAAACCGATGTTAGAATTTTATAAAGATTTACCTGAGGAATGTTCATGCTTAAAGCAAAATGCTGCTGCATGTGCAACTCTCTGTGGCAGCACTTACATTTGTGAGCAAGCTTTCTCTTTAATGCATTTAAACAAATCAGGAATAAGAAATAGAATAGCAGATGAGAATCTTTCTTCAGTTATACCTATTGCCGCAACCAATCTTAAGCCCGACATAAAATCTATGATTTCAAATATTTAGTCCTAACCATCTCATTAATTTTTACTTTTTTTTTCAAAATTTAAATTGTGTTCTCTATATAATTACCAAATAGTTTTCCAATTTTATTCCATTTCAAGTTTGCCACCTTATTAGGAATCGTTTTTTGGAGGTAAAGTATTTTAATCATATATATAATGTTTGTGCTTTATTCATTTAGTTATTGCATAATGTGTGCATGAATAAAATAAGTAAAGCAATAATTGTAATTCATGTGTATTTCCACAAAAAACAAACAAACAGTGTTTTCACGTTTTTAACATTCACGTGCTGCTTTGGCCCTCGACATGATCCTTTTTCATTATTTGGCCCCTCATCCTGAAAAGGTTGTGCATCTCTGCTATTATAATAAATATCATCCTGAGCTCAATTTTCCAACCCGTTGTTAGACCCGTGTCCCCCCCCCCCTCTTTTCTTTAGTTCAATCTTTTTGGATGATTCGGAATTTTACCATGGTCTTGTCAGTTTCAAACTAATCAAGCTCCATTGCATAGGTTTACCTTGCTTTCTGAAAGTGACCTGCTGTGTCAAACTGAAACCTTCCTATTTTTAATGATTATTATGCCTTATTATTGATATTTGATGAATTTTTACTAATTCATATGGAACTTTGAAGCGTAATGCCTCACTTCCTTAATATAAAACTCCTCAAGGTGCTCATTTTTTTATGTAGTGGTGAGTATCCAATCAAAGAAGATTAAGAAGAGAAGGCTTACGATACTGTGAAGTATTTATACGACCTTTAAGTTTCTTATCTCCTTCAGCTTTTGCCTTCTATCATCGAGGTCAAAAAACCCATAAATACTGTAAAGAAAGAAAGAAAAAGACTTCCTTTAATGGACAACTCATTGTACCAAAACAAATTGAAAAGCCGTTTCATACTTCAAAATAAAAATGTAAAGCGCATTTCTAATGAGAAAGATTTTTTCAAACCATTGCGCATTTCCATATAGAAGAATTCTACCTGTACCATAGGAAAAGTAGCATCTGTTCGAAAATTCGTTCTGGTGATTTAGTTATTAAATTTACTGGGCAGTGGAACTTGTGCTCAATCGCATTTGTCCTCACTTTGTAGGTGTACTGGAGCCTAATTACCTTTGACAGAAAAACTTGATGTGAACTTAGAGGAATTATAGGCAATGAAAATTTCTTTCTTTGATTCCTCCCCTTGGGGAGCATATCATAATTGAGGATAAGATGCTTCATGGTATGGCGGTTGGATCTCGTCACCCTAGTTGGGTGCACTAAAAGGTGGGGGTTGGTCTCCACCCATCGATGACGGGACGTACTTCCCCTACGCGGTGGTTTGTACCGTGGCCTGTGATGATGGCCATTAGGACTCAACCACAGTTTCCGCCTGTGTTGCTGTTGCGGCGGTCCGGTCATTCAGTTTCATGGTTAATCTGTGTGCCTTCGTGGAGGGTCAGAGACTATTTATGACTTCTCTTCTTTATCCCCCCCACACCCGGGGTGGCACCTCGAAATGAGGACGAGAAGCTTCCAGTATGGTGGTTTGTTCTCGTCACCCTGGAGCATGCATGAAAAGGTGGGGGTCTGGCTCCTCCCATCGATGATGGGGCGTTCTTCCAAAGAGAAAGGTTGTACCGTTGTCGGTGATGACCCATAGAACTCAAGTAAAGTTCCCGCCAGTTTTTGCGATGGATCGGCTAATGCGATGGATCGGTCATTCAGTATTAATTATCTTTTTGCATCGGATGATCAGTGATGTGAATTCTCTTTCTGGTGAAAAGTTACTGATGGTTGAGGATTGCTTTGCATGGAGTAATAATCTTTGTACACAGTAAAACTGATTAAACTCCTTTAAGAGCGCGAGAAGCATCTTAGAAATTTTACCGCTTGATCCGATGTTCAACGTGTCTAAACCACTTCAAATCCCTTAAGTATGCTTTTTTTTCTCCGTTGCTTTGACATGGTATTAAATATGAATAATACTAATGAAATATAAAAAAAAATCAAAAGTAAAGATTTTATCTGAGTGTAATAGATATCAATATCGACAATATCGTGGTAGCCTTAAGAATGTAATTAATCACTGTTGTTTTAATCAAAATTTTTTGAAATGTGAAGAACGTTTGAAAATACAATACAACAGTACTCTGTCCGAAATTACTACTTTTTTGTAATATGTTTGAAGCTAAGGTCGACATCAAAAATCATGTAGTAAAAATAAAAAGGAGAATTTGTGAGACTGAAGAATCCATCTCAAAAATATTTCAAAAGGAAATATATCTTCTTTTTCAAAGTGAAAATGAATTTTGACATAACTCTTTAAAAATAAAAATCCTTCAAAACATCATTCATGTTTTTAAAAACATTTGACTTAAGATAATCAATAAACATTTCGATTGCAAAAAAGACTTCCAGGGTAGAAGTCAAAAAGTAAAACTGTAAAACAATTTTTATATTAAAAAAACTGTTTTTATTAGAAAAAGGAATATTTTTTTTTATATATTTTCAAATGTAATACAAACAATTTTAAATTATCAACAATATTGGAATAGTTTTACTGTCAAAATATAATAATTATTGATAGCTCTGATTAAAGTCACCAAATGCATCACAATGGAATAAATTCACATAATTTAATCTTGCGTGTATATAATTTAAAATCAGATATTTTATACAAAAAAAAATTATATAAATAATTAAAAATTTAGAAACAAAGGGAGATATGAATAGATGGTTATCTTTTAAAAAATAACTTACAATCTTGTTTGACTATCCTATCGGTTTGTAAACCTCTATTTTAAACAGAAGACTTTTTTTTTAATACTTACTATAAGCTCACATTCTCCCTATATATATATATATATATATATATACACTGAAGTGACAAAAGTCATGGGATAGCAATATGCAATTATACAGATGGCAGTAGTATCGCAGCGAAAAAGTATAAATGCGCAGTTCGTTTTCCAGAGCTTTCATTTGTGTTCAAATTATTCATGTGAACAGGTTTTTCGTGATTTATGGCGGCATGATGAGAATTAACAGACTTTGAACGTGGAATGTTAGTTGGAGCTAGACGCATGGGTCGTTCCATTGCGGATATCGTTAGTGAATTCTACATTCCGAGATCCACAGTATCAAGAAGATGCCGAGAGTATGAAATTTCAGGCATCACATCCCATCATGGACAGAGCAGTGGGCGACCACCTGCACTTAACGACCAAGACCGCCGACGTCTGTGTAGAATGGTCAATGTTAATAGACACGCAACACCTAGTCAAATAACTGCAGGAATCAATGTGGAGCGTCCGAGGGACGTGTCCGATAGGACTGTGCGGTGAAATTTGTCTTCCTTGGGCTATGACAGCAGGAGACCGACTCGAGTGTCTTTACTGACAGCACTACATCGCCTGCAGCGACTCTCCAGAGCTCTTGAGCATATCGACTGGTCCCTAGACCAGTGGAAAACCGTGGCGTGGTCAGATGAGTCACGATTTCAGTTGTTACAAGCTGATGTTAGAGTTCGAGTGTGGCGCAGACCCCACGAAGCCATGGACCCAAACTGTCAGCAAGGCACTGTTCAAGCTGGTGGTGGCTGCATAATGGTGTGGGCTGTTTTTATATGGCATGGACTTGGTTCTCTGGGGCAACTGAACCGATCATTGACTGGAAATGGTTCAGCTGCTTTCAGATCACTTGCAGCCATTCATGGACTTCACGTACCCACACAACGATGGAATTTTTATGAATGACAATGCGCCATGTCACCGGGCCAGAACTATTCGCGATTGGTTTGAAGAACATTCCGGACAATTCCAGCGCATGATCTGGCCATCTAGATCGCCCGATATGAATCCCATCGAGCATTTATGGGACATCATCGAAAGGTCCTTTCGTGTCCAAACTCCTGCACCATCTACACTTTCACAATTATGGACGTCTATACAGACAGCATGGCTCAATATTCCTGCAGAGGACTTCCAACGACTTGTGGACTCCATGAAACGTCGAGTTGTTGCACTTCGCCGGGCAAAAGGAGGACCGACACGATATTAACAGTCATCCCATGATTTTTATCACTTTAGTGTATATATATATATATATAT
>JAOUZG010015275.1:6553232-6579029 GCA_026289955.1 Argiope argentata | reverse complement strand
ATATATATATATATATATATATATATATATATATATATATATATATATATATATATATATATATATATATATATATATAACATTGCCCATTTTATCGCATTTTTATAATGAATACTTTTTAAAAAAAAATTTATGAATTCTAACCACATAATAAATAGTACTGTTATCCCAAAAATATTTTAAATTTATAAATTTTTATTATTTTTAACACATAATTTATTTATTATGAAGAAAATATAAATCTAATGAGGACATTTTAAGGCATGAAATTTAAATATAAGTTAGACAGAATACTCAATCTTAAGTGAAATATTGAATTTTTCTTCTATTTCAGGACATATGTTCTGCCTTTAAATGCAGGTTTTATTGATAAAATAATATAACTTAATTGTCAGTAAGTAGAAGAATTAACGCGTTACACACAATTATCATTTAATAAAGTGTTGTTTCATTCACAATTTGTACCTTAAGAAGGGTTTTGGATAAAAGAAAAAACGTTTTTTTTTAGAAATGCGTGAATAAAAAAGAATATCTTTAAAGCAATAAGGGAAATTTACCTATTGAAATCATCTAAGCAATTTTTCAATGAAATTAATTAATAATCCGTATGTTTAAGGAGAGTAATAATAATTAATAATGAAGTAACAGTAAAATTTAATATAGTTCACTTATCTTTGAAAGTGGAAAGATTTTTTTTTTGCAAAAAACACTTTAAAGAAGAATGAAAATCAGCTTCTTAAAATTACGTGATCGGTGCAATCAAATAGAATGGTACCTCAAATTATATCACCAATTTCTTTAAGTTCAGTAAAGAAAAATATTCTTTGGTTTTCAAATTCGTATAAACTTTGTATTCAAGTTCGAAATTTTAAGAAGGGTATCATTTTTTTTTTGGTTTATTCGCATGCGCCTCACATATGATACAAAAACATCGCGTTAGTTTTCATTCTGTTTGAGCTAATATTTTGATGTCTTTAATATCTCTTTATTGCCCCTTTTTACTGTAAATTGCTTCAACTCCAATTTATGAGGACTTGTAGTTTTCATAGCTGCTTTTTGAGCAAGATTATAGTCAGCTTGATTTAGTTATCAAATTCAAGCAATGGTTAGAGGTCTAAATTAAGAAACTTTTCAACAAAAATCAAATTATTAATCTAAGTTTATCTTCAAAGTATTCGAAAAAAATTTATTGTAGCTAGTTGATTTTTAATAATAATTAAAAAAAACTGACTTCGTGCCTGTGATGCCTGTACAGGCCGTTTTGTTACTTGCTTTTGATAGGAAAGTAACCACGTCGATTGATAGCATTTCTTTCTTAAAATGTATTTATATCTAAATATAAACAATGGCTCCTAATATAATATCTAAATATAAACACTTGCATATTATGTCAATCCACCATAATAACCACCTAATAACAACTACCTATTACTTTTTTAATATTTGACGATTTCAATGGATGCAGATTTCTTGGGGGTTTAAATGAGAGGAATTCTCGAGAACGATAAGAGTGAAATGTTTATATCTAATAATTACTTAGTAATAATGAGAATTACAAGTTGACTATCCGTATCTCTCATTCACACGGAAAAATGTGGACGACGGAGCCGCCGTGACTGCATTAGCATGAACTGAGATTGAGTCCTAAGGGCCTCTCGCATGGGAGGTACGTCCCGTTATTGGTACGGGGTACACGATCTCACATCCTTTTTGTACCCACTCGAGGAGCGAACATCATCATTAAGAATGAGAAAATATACTTCGACCAATGCACACATATCTTTATCCATCACCATCCGGCCATCTGCTTCTCTAAACTTTTACAGTTGCTGCATTTTACAACTGGAGTGATCCCTGTATCAGTGATCCTTTAATTATTTTTCATGATGATATAGGCCATTAATCGGCTCATTATCCGCAGAATTTTCCAGTGGAGAGTTCTAATGCTTTCACGCAACTAACAGAAACCACTGAGAGACAGTATAGTCATTAACATCACTGAATTAGTGCAAAATGTAATTGATTGCGTTACATAGATACTAATAAACTCACTTCAGAAATGTCCCTAATCCTAAGAATATTTTAAAGATCTTGGTGGAATCAAGCTTGCTCTGACAGCTTATGAGAGGGGAAAAAAAACCCGACGGATTTTTTTTCTTACTTACTCGACATCTAACAATCTTATTGGGCATTGTTTTGCATGCCATATCCAGTGCTCCTTACATTCACGGGTATGGTCAGAGAGAATCGTGAATTCCTATATTGTTTTCAATGCATTACCAATTCAAAGTAAACTGTAATGGTTGATAGTCAATTGTAGATGCATATAGGTTTTGAAATAATTATTCAGATTTAGATTCAAGAACTTTCCTCATTTCCCATCGTATTATAAATTATAGTCAAATATAACAATGATAAAGATTTTGATTACATTTTTTGCATCATTAAAAATAGTTGATAAATATTTTTATTTTTTCTTAAAAATTATTAAAATTTTATATTCAATGAACTTTGGGGGTACTGTAATTTATGAAAATGTAATGAATTATTTTTGTATAGTTTAAATTTTAAAATGTTTTATCATTTGGGTTTTTTATTTAATAAAAATTGCAATATGATTTCTAACTTCAGATAGGTGATTTTGTAATAAAGAAACTGTAAATAAGTAATTACACCTTTTAATTAAAAGTAATTAAAAATTTGAAAGAAATAAAATTTTCAGTATTTTCGCTGCAGTCTTATTCTTGCTTAAAAAGAATTTAGCAAATGAGTCTAAACAATAAGAAAATCGTGAAATCTAAATTAAAAATAAACGTAAGGAAATAACTTTCATATTTATTTATAAGAAAAAAAATTGTGGAGAAATATTTAATTAATTTTTGTTTTTCATTTATTGCTCTTAATTTTCTAATTTACTTCCAAAATTTAAGCTTTTAAAATGGCTTCCCTCCTGGGAAACGTAAAATCCTAATCTCCGTATTATAGTATATTTTCCCTTCAAATCATGGAAATGAAAAAAAAAAATCACCCAGTTTTGGGGCATGAGTAATAATAGGAAATCAAAACTGGGCTAAAGCGCAAAAGTTCTCGAAATGCTCCACGTCTCTCAGCAAATGCTCTTTTTTGCTTGCTTTTCCTATGAAAACTGAGACTTCTAAAACAATTCGATTCCGATATTACTTGATAAATTAATGAGTAAATTTTTACATTGAATAAAAGTTGGTGATACTACAGTTCCACTGTTATAGACAAAAAACCTATGTTCAAACCTATTTTTTAAAGAAAGTGCCTTTTTTCCGATTTTCTAAGAATAATGAGAGAATTTTCCTTCAGTAAAAACAGCAAAGTTGGAAAAACTGACAACCGTTAAGAAATAGCTGAAATTGAATTTTTTTGACAATTATTTCAGTGTTTTCGAAATGTTTGTTTATTAAATGTTTCAAGTATTCTTATAAATTGTAAGAGGAATATTATAACAGAATTTATAACATTCTTGAAGGCTGTTAAATTTGATGTTGATTGAATGAGTGAGTGGAGTTTCCCGGCTTAAAAGCTAGGCTTTGCCCTTCAGGGCCAGATATTTATTTTAAAGATGCAAGATATTTATTTTAAAATTTTTGGTCTCCATTATAAAGATATAACAATCACTATAACA
The DNA here is from genome assembly GCA_026289955.1 of Argiope argentata. Classification (NCBI taxonomy): domain Eukaryota; kingdom Metazoa; phylum Arthropoda; class Arachnida; order Araneae; family Araneidae; genus Argiope; species Argiope argentata. The sequence continues at coordinate 6,575,374 of JAOUZG010015275.1, read as the reverse complement.
AATGATCACTAAAACCAATCTCATTTATATAACATCTTTTTATTCGAAGCATCGTTTAATAAAAATAAGTAAACTGCTATTTGCCAAAATTTCTTATTCTAAAAATAATAAAATTGGTATGTTCAGTTAGAATCTGTTTTGTTTAGATAAAATTGCATTGCCTGAAAAATATATAGGTGTATGGATTTCTTCTTTAAAATGTAATTGCATGTAAAATATTTCTATTCAGCTTTAAAATTCACTAATAAAACTGCAGTTTTATTAGTGAATTTTTTTCTGTAAAATCTTTAATGGAAATAATATAAATGCAGATTTTTGTGGATCTGATAGTCCCTTTCCAAATAATACTATAGTTTGAAGCTTCTACGTCAATTCCATGAAAGCCAAAAACATCTTCTAAATATAAGCACCCCAGCTGATATTTATGTATTGTAGATTTGAAATAATTGATATAAGTCTTTAAATTATGGTAATTCCAGAAAATCCGATTATTAGCCAATAAAAAGAATAATGAACTAAAAAAGAAAAATAATTAATTAGTATAAAAATAATAGTGTGATTTTCAACAGCTTCGTCGCCAACAGACATTACATCATTATGCATTGGATGGATAGATTTTGATTTCACCATCGTTAATATCTTCTCCAATTTTTGATTGTTTAAAAAACCTTGCATTATTTGGGTACGCTTTTTTTTTATAAAAACCGTTAATTAATCATTTATAAAGTTTTTCAAGGATTTTATTCGCATTATTTTTTTTTAATTATTTTAGTTTTATCACGCATTTTCGCTCTTTGTTTGCTTTGATATTTCTGTCTGTTTGCTTTTAGATGTAGAAATACAGAACGTATTGATTGCATTTCTATTTGCGTTATTTCCTTAATTACCTAATTATTTTCAGTAATATTTATTTGAGTCGATTGTTTTCGTTATATATATATATCCCTACTGTTCAGTATTATAAGTCATTTTGAAAGTGCTGGTGGAGTAAGACGGTTATCAACCCTTCCTGTCAGTCGTAGAGTGCATTTTATACTTTTAAGATGAAGATACCCAGGAAGTTCCGTCTGAAGATGTTCTGGAGATTACAAACCCGCGGACTTCGACGAAGTAAATATTTTTTATATATATATTTTTACTTCATAGCAGTGAGGACTTGTGCGGGAATATGCTGGAAGTCGTTGTCTACCATTGTGATTTTTCCTACGTTGAAGCATCTAAACTGTTATGTTTAGTTATTGAACGTGACTGAATATTTCATTTCCTCGATACCCTTTCATAGAATGCTCATATTTTTGACAAAGCAACACGTTTTGGGATTCGCTATGATTGGTCTGATGGAATAGTTAATAAAAAATACGCGACCTAAAATGGGTATTACGAGTACAATAAGTGTTAGTAGTCCTGGAGGATAAATTTGCCATTTTGACGAATATTAATACTTAATAATTGCATCTCGTGACTATTTTGAAAATTTGTGTGTATTAGTGGGCGAAAGGAGTGAATAAAAGATTTATGACTGCCTCTCCCCCTATTTGACTTTAGTTTTTGCTATGAATTGTTTGATTTGATTTTACAAGTTGTAAGTGACTGAGAATATGGCGATTCTTCATTTATTCAACGATACCAATTAATAAGTTTATTATTTTGTATATCAATATAGCTGAAACATTTTTAAAAGAATTTTTCTCTATAAAATAAAGTGATTCGAGCACATGTTCCTTTGAGATTATGGAAACACGTCCTCATCGGGGCCTAAATTTCGGGAATCCGTAATGTATTGTAAATGCTCATTCTAATATGGCCCCGCCAACCAGGATATATGCCGGTACCAACCGGCATATATCCTGTCAATACGGCTACGTTCAGTGGTGGCGGGGTGGACGGCTGTACACAAGAAGGTACCGGCATATATCCTGTCGATACTGCTACATTCAGTGGTGACGGGGTGGTAGGCTGTACACGAAAAGAAGGTACCGGTATATATCCACTCGATACTGCTACAAACAGTGGTGGTGGGGTGCTCGGCTGTTCAAAAGGAGGTACCAGCATATAAAAACACCCCTCCATTAGTGGCTTGTTGCTCCCAAATTAGACAACAAATAATTGACGCAGTAGCACTTATTCCTGCGGTTCGATTAATCATCAGCAAAAATATTTTTTGAAGCAAGCTGTTATTGATGTACTGATATATATTTTAATAATAATTTATATACGTCATTAATAATATTTTCATTTAGAATAGAATTAATTGTTTCTCAGTATAATATATTATACACTGTATAATTATAATTATTATATACGCAAATATATTATACACTGATAGAAATACCCTAAGCAAATCAGAATTTTAATCACATTTTAAAATATTTAAATTTTTAATGAATGCTTTGAAAATTTCTTCCTTTTTGCATTTATAGTGGGCTAATTTCTTTATTGTATTTCAAAGCTTCATGTTTTTACAATCATGCTTAGATGTCGATAATTTTCATAAAAAATATTGGTTATCTTATCTCCTAGCTGTACTAATATACACTTATTTTATATTATACTTTTTCATAGTGAATATTTCATTTCACAAAAAATATTTTTTGTCAAAAAAATGTATAAAAAATTTCTAACTTTGAAAAAAAAAGCTCTAAACACGTTAACATTTAAATTAAATAGTTTATTTTGAATTTTCACAGTTTAATTGTGGTATTTAAAGTGTCGTGTTTTGTTCTGTTAAAATAAATTAATACTTATTTATTTGTTAGAATCATTATTTTTTTCAATTTTGAATTATTTTCAATATTTAGCCACTAACAGCAATCTGCTTCCTCGAAAAAAATCCGCCCAACTCCAAAGAATTATTGCCAATAATTCACGATTATTAGTGCAGACTGAACAGAATATTAATCAACGTCAAAGCGAATAAGTATTATTCAGTTTTCCGCTAGTATTTCAGGTGATACAATATTTTGACAGCTGTTATATGCTCAAAAAAAAAAGAGTAATTTACGATTATTCCTAATCCAGAAATAAAAATAAGAAGATACCATCCACTGGTAAACGAAATTATTTTAGGCCATGGGAGATTTCCTGCATATTTCTAAAGATTTGGAAGAATGAACAAAATAAATACATTTGTGGAGGAATCGGTGCTATTTATCACTATTTAAATGAATGCACAGAAATTTCAGAACATAGAAAACATCTGCAAGTTGAAAATAATGACTTGTGTTCAGTACTGATGGTACCAAGTAATCTTAGGACTCTGAAGGATATGAAGTCTAAAATTGTCAGTTTTTTTGCCAACTGTTTGAAAGTTTGTAGAGGAGGAAGTGGTCAGTATTTGACCACTTTGGGACCAATTATCTAGAAGAGAATATCAGTTTGACAGATTCGGACAATGTAAGGATGGACATTGCTACAGTCCAGTCGGCCACAACAAATCCTGTCGATATTGCTACGTTCAGTGGTGGCGGGGTGGTCGGGTGTACAGAAGTATTTCAGCTCGACAACTGTTGGGATTTAGTTAACAGAAAATTAATTTATTCATTTCATTCATTAAAATTAATGAATGCTTATAAATTTCGTATGTAAATTATTTATTAACACTACTAAAAATAAGTATTTTGGTTATATTGGTTATTTTATCTCCTAGCTATACTAATATACACTAATTTTATATTATACTTTTTAATATTAAATATTTCATTTTACAAGAAATATTGTGTAAAAAAAGGAATAAAAAATTTCTAACTTAAAAAAACCTTTAAACAAGGTAAAATTTAAATTAAAAAGTTTATTTTCAACTTTTACAGTTTAATTCTGGCATTTAAAGTGTCGTGTTCTGTTCTGTTAAAATAAATAAATACTTTATTTTTTTAGAATTATTATTTTTTATGATTTATATTTAGCCACTAACAACAATCTGCCTCCTCGAAAAAAAGCCACCCAGCTCCAAAGAATTATTGTCAATAATTGACGATATAAGTGCAGTTTTTCATTTTATTCATTAAAATTAATGAATGTTTATAAATTGCGTATGCAAATTATTTGTTAACACTATTAAAAAATAAGTATTTTCTATGAAATTCAACTTAAAATTATCGTTTTCTTTTTGCAATGCTCAATAAGCATACAAGGAGCGTGAATGGGTTTTAAAATTCAGTTCGGGACGAGATTTATTAATCCTAGTATGGTCTTTAGGATGTTCATTCATAAAAATATTTAAGTGGTATTGTCAGCCAATTTCGAGAAAATGGTTCGCAAACTTTCAGCATAGCTTATATACCAATAATGTGTCGTCATTACCAAGCACTTGAATGGTATAGTCGGTAAAGGGCTGTCTCAGTATTCACGAGATGTTCGGTTCTGGGTTAGTATTTTTTTATTTTTTTCTCAGTTATTTCAAATTTATTTAACAACTTACAGCAGTTTTGATCAATATGTTTTCCTTTTTTTTATGCAAAAATAAATAATTGCTAAACTAATTTTTGGATTATAACATAATTTTGAGAAGAAAAATAATTTAAAATAAGAATGTACTTTTTTAAATATTCAGAATTGCTTAAATGAGTTAACAATATAAAGATTCTTTGAATTAATACAATTCTCCTTTTTGCAAGGGAAATTAAATGTCTTTTCTCTTAATACCTGAATTATACTTTAATATTTTTAAAAATTAAAAATATGAGACGCTTTTCTTAAAAAAATTAATAAAATTACAGACAGTTTTAATTAATATGTAACGCTTTTATCAATCAAAATAAATCTCTCCCAAAAATAAATGTTCATTTACGGAACACTTGAATCATGGTTATATTTTTAAGTATGAAAAATAATTATAAACATGACTTAAATGATGATAGATATTAATTATAATTACTGACTTTATAAAATGATTTCATAAATTTTACATTACATTCAAGAATCAGATTGGCCTTTATCGTAAAAACCATGGAAAAAAAGTAGATATTTTTTTTCACATCTTGTACCATTGAAAAATAACGATTATTCACTAGAGAAAAGTTAAAATAATTGACTGGAAAATAAATTACTTTTAACTTCAGAAACCGGAAGGAGTGGTCTCCATAAAACTTTCTCATATAAACTCTAGTAAAGATGTTAATTCAACCTTGTATAACTCCTCCGTACTGTAGTTACGAAATTTTAGGTTTGGGGAAAAGAAATCCATTATTATTTTACAACCATCTACCGAGAAAATAAGGTTCTTTTTCCATTGTTTTCTAAAACTCCAAAGGGAAAGAAAATAATGGAAAAAAATCAATTTTTTTCTCTTTAAATGGCTGTAAAATAATAATGGATTTCTTTTCCCCCAACCTAATATTAACCTTTCGAGTTAGTTTAGTATATTTTTTTTCCGAATCGATAGCATCATCCTTAAAGAGTCATTTGGCAATAAATCCCTAGTATACGATTAACAAAATCCGAAAATTAAATTAGTATTTTAGAAGCGTTTTGGTCAACAAACTGAAAAATAATATAAGAAACAAAACTAAACTTGTAATCACATAGTCACATACTAGATTTGATATATTTAAGTTTTTGCATCTTTGAGGTATCGCCTGTACGTATTTCTAAAAGTACGGATCAACATATGTTGAATCCCTTCTTCAATTTCGCTCAAAATTTGATTAGTAACATAATATAAGAGACAAAGCTACACTTGTAATCACACAGTCACATACTAGATTTGATACATTTAATTCTTCGCATCTTTGTTATCGCCTGTAAGTGTTTCTAAAAGTACAGATCAACATATGTTCAATCCCTTCTTGGATTTGGTTCAAAATTTGATTGGTATCAAGAATATAGTTTTTTAGTCTGTGTATTTTTTTTATCTATGCCGTTATTCGTTTTGTAGTTATCGTGGTATATTATATACGAACACCCGGGCAGACAGACTTCTTCTGAGAGGATTTTGTCCAAAATCTACTAATTTGGTGTAAAGACTATATACAAAATTTCATCTGTTCAGATCTAAGCTTTCTTATTTATATTTGACACAGAGAGACATTTTTCAAGTTGCGTTTTTCGAGCTCAAGGTGGGCTAAAATGAGGAAAACCTAAGCTAAGCTTTAGAGCTTAAAATGGGGAGATTCGTCAAAATCTCCAATACGAATAGTTTGACGATTACTATGCTTTCTATATACTATACATACGAGAAAATTAATATTTGTCCTTCGTCAGAAAATTAGGCAGCGTACTGTACAATGTTATTAAAAAAATTTGAATGATTTATCTATAACACCTGCTTTCTACTTTTTATTTTTAATAATTAATATTGAGGACGTTACTGATATAGTTTTATTAATTTCAATTACTCTCTTTAATTACCGATATAAAAAACTTCGTTGAGTTTTATCAAATAATTTATCTTTATTAAAATAAAAATTTTAAAGCTTTTAAGGATTTTAAGATGAAAATGGTTACTTAAATTATTTATGGTTGACACTTTATTTGTTATTATTTTAACAGTTGAAAATTAAATTATATTATAAAACAGTATGAATGAACATAAGTTATAGCTTGCGTATAAAGAGAAAATGCACTTATTTTTCTTATCGTATAGAATAAAAGTATCTTTAAAATGGTTAATTTAAGTAACTTTGAATATCTGAAAAACGCATTCATATTTGTAATTATTTTTCATTTAAACAAGAAATTATAATCCAAAAACTAGAAAATAAATATTTATTTTTGCATCAAAGATAAAAAGATATTAATCAAAACTGTAAATTAATAATTTAATTTGTAAATAATTGAGAAAAAAAGTAAAAAACACTACCCCAGGATCATATTTGTATCTCGTGAATGCTACCTGCGATAACGCCTTGCTGACTATACTCGCTCGGGAGCTCGGCAACTGTGACGCATTAGTATATAATCTATTTTGAAGCCTGAAGGCCATTTTCTGAGACTTGGCTGCCTTTTGCGCTTTAATATTTTAATGAATGAACATCCTAAAAGCATATTTCTAATATAATAAATCTCATCCTGAGTTCAATTTTCCAACCCATTGTTAGACCCGTGTGCCCGACCCTACCATGTTAGGCATATTTTCTTTAGTTCAAATTTTTTGGATGATTCGGAATTTTACTATGGTCTTATCTGCTTCAAACTAACCAAGCTCCATTGCATGCGTTTGCCTTGCTCTCTGAAAGTGACTTGAGGTGTCAAACTGAAACATTCATAATTTTTTTAAATGATTCTTATACCTTATTATTGACACTTGATGAATTTTTACTACCTCTCATATGGAATTTTGAAACGAAATGCCTCACTTCCTTAATATAAAACTCCTCAAGGTGCTCATTTTTTTTATGTAGCGGTGAGTATCCAATCAAAGAAGATTAATAAGAGAAGGCTTACGATATTCTAAAGTATTTATACGACCTTTAAGTTTCTTATCTCTTTGAGCTTTTGCCTTCTACCATCGGATCAAAAACCCACTAAATACTGTAAAGAAAGAAAGAAAGAAAGAAAAAGGCTTCCTTTTATGGACACCTCACTGCACCAAAACAAATTGAAAAGTCATTTCATACTTCAAAATAAAAATGTAAAGCGCGTTTCTAATGAGAAAGAATTTTTCATACCATTGCTCATTTTCATACAGAAAAGCTCTACCCGTAACATAGGAAAAGTAGCATCTGTTCGAAAATTCGTTCTGGTAATTTATTTATTAAATTTACAGGATATTGGAACTTGCGCTCAATCTCATTTGCGCTCCCTTTGTAGGTTTACTGGAGCCTAATTACCTTTGACAGAAAAACTTGGTGTGCACTTAGTGCAATTATAGGTAATGCCTATTTCTCTTTTTAATTTCTCCCCCAGGGCAGCACATCATAATTGAGGAAGAGATGCTTCCGGTAAGGTGGTTGGAGCTCGCTACCCTTGTTGGGTACAGTAATAAGTGGGGGTTGGATTCCTCCCATCGATGGCGGGCCGTACTTCCTTCGGGGAGGGTTGTACCGTGGGCAGTGAGGGCCATTAGGACTCAACCACAGTTCCCGCAACTATTGTTGCGGTGGTTCGGTCATTCAGTTTCATGGTTAATCCTTCGTGGCGTATCGGAGAGTATGACTTCTCTTTTGGATACACCCCAACCGAGGTGGCACCTGGAAATGAGGATGAAAAGCTTTCAGTATGGTGGTTGATTCTCGTCGCTCTGGAGCGTGCATGAAAAGTTGGGCGTCTGGCTCCTTCCATCGATGACGGGAGGTTCTTCCTAAGAGAAAGGTTGTACCGTTGTCGGTGATGGCCCATAGGACTCAACCACAGTTCCCGCCAGTGCTGGTGTTCCGATGAATTGGTCATTCAGTATTAATTATCCGATTGCCTTTGGAAGGGTCGGATACTCAGTGATATGACTTCTCTTTCATTTGTAAAGTTACTGATGGTTAAGGATTGCTTTGATTGAGTAATCATCTTTTTACACAGTAAAACTGATAAACTCCTTTAAGAGCCCCGAGAAGCCTTTTAGAAATTTTAAAAATTGTTCTAATGTTCAGTGTGTCCAAGCCGCTTCAAATCGCTTAAGTATACTTTTCTCTTCTCCGTTTCTTTGACACGGTATTAAATATGAATAATACTAATGAAATTTCCAAAACATCAAAAGTAAAACTATCATTTGAGTATAATAGATATCATTATCGGCAATATTGTGATAGCCTTAAAATTGTAAATAGTCACTGTTGTTTTAATGAAAAATTATTGATGATGTGAAGAAAGTTTGAAAATACAATTCAACAGTACTCTGTCAGAAATTACTTAATTTTTGTAATACGTTTGAAGCTAAAATCGACGTCAAGAATCATGTAGTAAAAATAAAAAGGAGAACTTGTGAGATTAATGAATCCAACTGAAAAAATATTTCAAAAGGAAATATTTCTTCTTTTTCAAAGTGAAAATGAATTTTTGATATAACTCTTAGCAAATACAAATTTAAACATCTTTCATGTTTTTAAAAACATTTGACTTAAGATAATCAATAAATATTTCGATTGCAAAAAATGCTTCCAATGTAGAAGTCAAAATATAAAACTGTATAACAATTTTTATAATTAAAAAAAATCTATTTTTATTAGAAAATGGAATGTTTTTTAAATATTTTTTAAATGTAATAAAAAAATGTTAAATTATCAACAATATTGGAATATTTTTACTGTCAGAATATAATAACTATTGATAGTTCTGACTAATGTCACCACATGCATCACACAATGGAATAAAGACACAATTTAATCTTGCGTATATACAATTTAAAATCAGATATTTTATACAAAAAATTTATATAACTAATTAAAAACCTAGGAACAAAGGGAGAGATTAATAGGTGGCTATCTTTTAAAAAATAACATACAATCTTGTTTGACTATCCTTTCGGTTTGTGAACCTCTATTTTACGTAGAAGTATTTTTTCAATTCCTATTATCAGCTCACACTCTCCCTATATTATATTATATATATATATATATCTTTTTCAAATTTTCAATCGCTAATAAAATACTTTTTATTCATCCAATCAAGTTTAAGTAATTTTTTAAAACTTGTAATGGATAATATTTGATGTTAATGCAGTTTTTTTTCAATATTAATTCATTAATTTTTTATTAATATATTTAAAAAATATATTTTAATTAAAACAATTTTTGTCGCCAAAAATCTTCATTTCTCTTTCGCCAAATAAGTAACAAATTCATTTTTCCCCCATATGCTATTGAGAGGTGTAACATGTTTGTTTTTTATATTACTTGTTTTTAAAGGAAGTGGTTTCTTGTAAATATAAATGAGTGGTTTGTTTTTTTCCTTTTAACATTTAAATACTATTAATATGAACAAAAACAAATATATGAAATTTTTAAACATGAAATTTTAACTAAAATGTTTCGATTGTCTTATTTATAAATGCATTACTGTAATTAGTATTTATATTTAAAAATTAGATTTTTATTTTAAATTAAATACTTTTTTGGCAAGTTTTTTTTATCAATGTACTTTCATAGATGAAAACACAACCTTTTCTTCGGTAATTGTTTGAATATTATACTATACAAAGCTGTAACGTGCATTCCTCAATAAAAATTCCCTTAAATTACTTTCTTGATTGAAATTCAATCAAATAGAATTTAAAATAACCTTTGAAAGGTTGACACTAAAAATTGTGGATACTTTTAGAATAAAAAATATTTATAATTATAAGTATAAAAGTACCAATATTTCAAAAACTTCCAATACATCATTTTAGCAGAGTATAGTTACCTTATCATTTTTATAAATATTATTGATACAGCAAAATTGAATTTAAAAAATTAGACACGAGTGAATTTGTGAAAAGAATATTAACTTTAAAAAATTAAAAATTAACTATTTTTCTTAACTTCAAAAAAGAGAGAATGAAAACTTCAATTACATAGGTAGTTAAATATTATAACATATAAATAAATAGTAGTAATAGTAGTAAGAGGCAAAATAAATCCGATTTTGTTTCAACATATAATTCCTTACATTGTAAAGAAACATGCAGAAAAATAATAGATTTTAGGATTCTACGCAGTATATACTGCAGTAAGTAATGCATTATGTGAACTCGGATATATATATATATATATATATATATATATATATATACTGTACATTTTATCGTATATTTATAATGAATACTTTTTAAAACATTTTTATGAATTCTAACCACATAATGAATAGTACAGTTACAATAGTACAGTCTATTAAAATTACGTGATCGGTGAAATCAAATAAAATGGGTCCTAAAATTACATCACCAATTTCTTTACACTCAGTAAAGCAAAATATTCTTTGGTTTTCAAATTCATATAAACTTTGTATTCAAGTTCGAAATTTTAAGAAAGGTATCATTTTTTTTAATTTATTCGTATGCTCCTCACATGTAATACAAAAACATGGTGTTAGTGTTTATTCTGTCTGAGCTAATATTTTATTTCTTTAATACCTCTTTATTGCTTAATTTTGCTGTAGATTGCTTCAACTTCAATTTATACGGACTCGTAGTTTTTATAGCTGCTTTTTCAGCAAGGTTATAGTCAGCTTGATTTAGTTATAAAATTCAAGAACTGATTAGAGGTCCAAATTCAGCAACTTTTCAACAAAAGTCAAATTATTCATTTAACCTTATCTTCAAAGTATTTGAATAAAATTATTGTAGCTAACTGAATTTTAATTTTAAAAAACCTGACTTCGTGCCTGTACAGACCGTTTTTATACTAGCTTTTCATAGGAAAGTAATTTCGTGGAATGATTACTTAGTGACTATAATTTCTTTCTTAAAATGCACGAATATCTAAATATAAACACTGGCTCCTAATATAATATCGAAATATAAACCCTTGCATATGATGTCAATCCATCATAATAACAACCTAATACCAACTACCTATTTCTTTTTTTTAATATTCGTCGATTTCAATGGATACAGATTTCTTGGGGTTTAAATGGGAGGAATTCTCGAGAGCGATAGACTGAAAAATTTATATCTAATAATTGCTTAGTAATGATGAGAATTACAAGTTGACTATCCGTATCTTCCCTAAGTCACACGGAGAAATCTGGATGACGGAACCACCGTTAAAGCATCAGCAAGAACTAAGATCGAGTCCTAAGGGCCATCACCGGCCATAATACAGCCTCTCTCATGGGAGGTACGCCCCGTTATTGGTAAGGGGTAGCCGATCTCACACCATTTTTGTAACCACTCGAGGAGCGAGAACCAATCACAATCAATAAGGAAATGTACTTAATAATAAAAAAATGTACTTCGACCAATGCATACATACCTTTATCAATCACAATCTGGCCATCTGCTTTTCTGAGCTTCTATAATTGCGTTTTACACCTGGAGTTATCCCTATATCAGCGACCCTTGAATTAATTTTCATGATGATATAGGACATTAATAGGCTCATTATCCACAGAATTTTCTAGAGGAGAGGTTGTACTGCTTTCACGTAAATAACAGAAACCACTGACAGACTCTATGATCAGTATCATGGAACCAGTGCAAAATGTAAGTGATTGCGTTCCATAGACGCTAGTAAACTCCCCTCGAAAATGTCCCCAAGCCTAAGAATATTTCGAAGATCTTGGTAGAATCAAGCTTGCCTTGACAGCTGATGCGAGTTTAAAAAACCCTGACGATTTTTTTTTTTTTGTACTTACTCGTCATTTTAAAATCTCATTTTTTTGCATGCCATATCTAGTACTCATTACATTCACTTAGAGAGAATCGTGAATTTATATATTGTTTTTGATACATTGCCAATTCAAAGTAAACTATAATGGTAGATACATATAGGTTTTGAATTAATTATTCAGCTTTAGATTCAAGAACTTTCCTTATTTCCTTTCCTATTATAAGTAATAGTCAAATATATCAATGATGATGATTTTGATTACATTTTTCACAACATTAAAAAGAGTTGATAAAAATTTCTATTTTTTCTTAAAAATTATTAAAATTTTATATTCAGTGAACTTTGGGGGTAAGCTTGCCTTCACAGCTTATGAAAATTTAAAAAAGATAAAATTAAAAAAAAAACGGACTTGTTGCATTGTTTTGCGTGCCATATCCAGTGCTCCTTACATTCAATGGTATAGTCAGAGGGTATCGTGAATTCCTATATTGTTTTCAATACATTGCCAATTCAAAGGAAACTGTAAGGGTAGATACTCAATGGTATATGTATATAGGTTTTGAAATAATTATTCAGATTTAGATTCAAGAACTTTCCTCATTTCCCTTCGTATTATAAGTTATAGTCAAATATAACAATGACGAAGATTTTGATTACATTTTTTAAATCTTTAAAATATTTGATAAATACTTTTTTTCTTAAAAATTAATAAAATTTGATATTTAGTGAATTTTGGGGGTATTGTAATTTATGAACATGTAGTGAATCATTTTTGTATAATTTAAATTTAAAAATGTTTCAATATTTAGATTTTTTATTTAATAAAGACTGCAATATGATTTCTAACTTCAGATGGGTGAGTTTGTAATAAAGAAACTGTAAATAAGTAATTACAACTTTTAATTAAAAGTATGTAAAAATTTGAAAAAATAAAATTTTTGGTATTTTCGCTGCAGTCTTATTCTTGCTTAAAAGGATTTGAGCAAATGGAACTAAAAAATAAGAAAATCGTGAAATGTAAAATAAAGATAAATGTAAGGAAATAACTTTCATATTTATTTACAAGAAAAAAATTATGGATCAATATTTAATTAATTTTAATTTATCATTTATTGTCCTTAATTTTCCAGATTTTAGGCTTTTAAAATAGCCCCCCCCCTGGGGAACGTGTAAAATTCTAATGTACGCGGTATGGTGTATTTTCCATTAAAGTCATGTGAATGAAAAAAATCACCTTGTTTTGGGGCATGAGTAATAGTAGAGAATCGAAACTGGGCTAAAGTACAAAAGTTTTTGAAATGTTCCGCGTCTCTCAGCAAAATTTTTTTTCTCTTGCTTTTCCTCTAAAAACCTCTAAAACAATATGATCCCGATATTACTTTCTAAATTAGTAACTAGATTTATACATTGAAAAAAAGTTGGTGATGCTACAGTTCCACTGTTATAACCCCCCCCCCCCCATGTTCATACCTATTTTTGAAGAAAGTGCCTTTTTTCCGATTTCTTAAGAATAATGGGAGAATTTTCATTTAGTAAAAAACTGAAAGTTAGAAAAACTGATTACTGTTCGGATATAGCTGAATTTGAATTTTTTTTACAAGTATTTCAGTGTTTTCGAAATGTTCGTTAATGAAATGTTTCAAATTTTCTTATAAATTGTAAGAGCAATATTATAACAGAATTTATATCATGCTTGAATGTTGTGAAATTTGATGTTGATTGAATGAGTGAAGTTTTTTGGCGCAAAAGCTAGGCTTTGCACTTCAGAGACAGATATTTATTTTAAAGATGGTAGATATTTATTTTAAAATCTTTGTCTCCCTTATAAAGATATAACAATCACTATAACAAATGATTACTAAAACCAATCTCATTTATCTAACGTCTTTTTATTCGGAGCATCGCTTCATAAAAATAAGTAAACTGCGATTTGTCAAAATATCTTATTCTAAAAAAAATAAAATCAGTATGTTCAGTTATAATCTGTTTTTAGATAAAATTGCATTGCATGAAAAATATATCGGGGGGAGGGATTTCTTCTCTAAAATGTAATTCTATGTAAAATATTTCTGCTCAGTTTGACAATTTTATTGCCGTTTTATTTGTGAAATTTTTTCTCTAAAATATTTAATGGAAATAGTATAACACAAAGTTTGTTGTGGATCTGATAGTCCCTTACCAAATAATACTATAGTTTGAAGTTTCTACATCAATTCCAGGAAAGACAAACATCCTCTAAATATAAGCACCCCAGCTGATATTTATGTATTATAGATTTGAAATAATATATATGCGGCTTTAAATTATGGTATTTTCAGCAAATCCAATTATTGGCCAATAAAAAGAATAATAAGCAAAAAAGAAAAAAATAATAATTAGTATAAAAATAATGGTGCGATTTTCACCAGCTTCGTCGCCAACAGACATTACATCATTAGGCATCGTATGAATAGAATTTGATTTCACCATCGTCAATATCTTCCTCAATTTCTGATTGTTTAAAAAACCTTGCATAATTAGGGTGCGCTTTTTTTATTAAAACCTTTAATTAATCATTAATTGAGTTCATCACGGCTTTTATTCTCATTATTTTTATTATTATTTTAGTTTAATCACTCATTTTCGCTATTTGTTTACTTTGATATTTCTGTCTGTTTGCTTTCAGATGTAGAAATACAGAACGCATTGTTTGCATTTGTATTTGCGTTATTTCATTAATTGCCTAATTATTTTCAGCAATATTTATTTAGTCAATTGTTTGCGTTGTATATATATACCCCTACTTTTCAGTATTATAAGTCATTTTGAAAGTGCTGGTGGAGTAAGACGGTTATCCACCATTCCTGTCAGTTGTAGAGTGTGTTTCATACTTTTAAGATGAAGATATTCAGGAAGTTCCACCTGAAAATGTTCTGGAGATTACAAGTACGCGGACTTCGACGAAGTAAATATTTTTTTATATATTTTTTACTTCATCGTAGGGAGGACTTGTGCGGATGTCGTTGTCTACCATTGTAATTTTTCCTATGTTGAAGCGGCTAAACTGTTATGTTTAATTATTGAACGTGACTGAAAATTTCTTTTCTTCGATACCCTTTCAAGAGTGTCCAAATTTTTGACAAAGCAACAAGTTTTGGTCTGATAGAATAGTTAAAAAAAGATACGCGACCTAAAATGTGTACTACGATTACATTAAGTATTAGTACTCCTGGAGGATTAATTTGCCATCGTGACGAATATTAATACTTAATAATTACATCTCGAGACTGTTTTAAAAATTTGTGCGTATTAGTGGGTGGAAGGAGTGAATAAAAGATTTATGACTGCTCTTCCCCCTATTTGAGTTTAGTTTTTGCTACAAATTGTTTTATTTGATTTTTTAAATTATAAGTGACTGAGAATATGGCGATTCTTCATTTATTCAACGATACCAATTATTAAGTTTATTATTTTGTATATCAATATGGCTGATACACTTTTAAAAGAATGTTTTTTCTTTATAAAGTAAAATTATTCGAACACGCGGTCCTTGGAGATTGACGGAAACACGTCTCCATCGGGGCCTAAATTTCAGGAATCCGTAATGCATTGTAAATGCTCATTCTAGTATGGCTTTGCCAAGCATGGATGCTTACAAAGGAAGATAGTTACTGGTTCTGTTATATGGCCTGTTTCGGTATTAATCTTAAGGTTGGCACCGGCATATATCCTGTCGATACTGTTACGTTCAGTGGTGGCGGGGTGGTCGGCTGTACACAAGAAAAAGGTACCGACTTATATTCTGTCGATACTGCTACATTCAATGGTGGCGGGGTAGTCGGCTGTACACTAGGAGAAGATACAGGCATATATCCTGTCGATACTGCTACGTTCAGTGTTGGAGGGGTGCTCGGCTGTACACAAGAAGAAGGTACTGGCATATAAAAATAACCCTCCATTAGTAATAGTTTTATTTAGGATAGAATAAATTGTTTCCCGGCATTAATACGTTAAAAATAGCAAATATTTTATACACTGATAGAAATACTATAAGCAAATCAGAATTTTTATCTCTTTTTAAAATATTTAAATTTTTAATGAATGCTTCGAAAATTTCTTCCTTTTTGCCTTTATAGTGGGTTAATTTCTTTATTGTATTTCATAGCTTTATGTTTTTACAATCATGCTTAGATGCCGATGTTTTTCATAAAAAATATCTCCTAGCTGTACTAATATACACTAATTTTATATCATAATTTTTAATATTAAATATTTTATTTTACAAGAAAATATATTGTGTCAAAAAAAGAATAAAAAATTTCTAACTTAAAAAAAAAGCTTTTAAGCTGTAAACAAGTTAAAATTTAAATTAAATAGCTTATTTTCAATTTTTAAAGTTTAATTCTGGTGTTTAAAGTGTTGTGTTAAGTTCTGTTAAAATAAATAAATAAATACTTTATTATTTATTAGAATTATTTTTTTTTATTATTTTTATTTTGCCACTAACAATAATCAGCTTCCTCAAAAAAATCCACCCAACTCCAAAGAATGATTGTTAATAATTGACGATATTAGTGTAGTTTTTCATTTTATTCATTAAAATTAATGAATAATTATAAATTTCGTATGTAAATTATTTATTAACACTATTAAAAAATAAATATTTTCTGTTAAAATCAACTTAAAATTATCGTTTCCTTTTTGCAATGCTCAAACATACAAGGAGGGGAATGGGTTTGAAAATTCATATCGGAACGAGATATATTATAATGGTAGTTTGGTCTTCAGGATGCTCAGTCATAAAAATATTAAAGTGGAATTGTCAACCAATTTCATGAAAAGGGTTTACAAACTTTCAGCATATCTTATAGACTAATAATGTGTCGTCGTTACCAAACGCTCGAACGGTACAGTCGGTAAGGTGCTGTCGTAGCATTCAGGAGATGTTCATTTCTGGATTAGCATTTTTTTATTCTCCCAATTATTTCAAATTTATTTAACAACTTACAACAGTTTTGATCATTATGTTTTCCTTTTTTATGTAAAAATAAATAATTGCTAAACTATTTTTTGGATTATAACATAATTTTGAGAAGAAAAATAATTTAAAATAGGAATCCACGTAGGAGTGTAAATATAAAACTAATGAGTATAAAGTAAAAATATAAATCTAATGAGGACATTTTCAGGCATGAAATTTAAATATATGTTAGACAGAATACTCAATTTTAAGTGGAATATTTAATTTTTCTTATATTTCAGGACACATGTTCTGGCTTTAAATGCAGGTTTTATTGATAAAATAATAGAAATTAATAAAAACATGTAACTTAATTTTCAGTAAGTAGAAAAATTAACGCGTTACTCACAATTATTTGATAAGGTGTTGTTTCTTTCACAATTTTTACTTTAAGAAGGGTTTTGGATTAAGGAACAAAAGTTTTTTTTTTTTATAAAGCGTGATTAAAAAAGAATGTCTTTAAAGCAGCTGAAACTGGGGAAGTTTACCTAAAGAAATCATCTAAGCCTTTTTTAATAAAATTGACTAACAATGTGTATGTTTAAGTAGCGTAATAATAATTAATAATTAAGTAAAGCAAAATTTATTATAGTTCACTAATCTTTGAAAATGGATTACATTTTTTTTGTAAAAAACACTTTAAAGAAGAATGAAAAACAGCTTATTAAAATTACGTGATCGATGCAATAAAATAAAATGGGTCCTCAAATTATATCACCGATCTCTTTAAGCTCGGTAAATGAAAATATTCTTTGGTTTTCAAATTCATATAAACTTTGTATTCAAATTTGACATTTGAAGAAGTGTATCATTTTAAAAAAAATTTATTCGGTTGCTCCTAACATATGATACAAAAATATGGTGTTAGTTTTTATTCTGTTTGAACTAATATTTTGATGTCTTTAAATCTCTTTATTGCGTCTTTTTGCTGTAGTTTGCTTCAATTCCAATGTATAAGGACTGGTAGTTTTTATAGCAGCTTTTTGACCAAGATTATAGTTCAACTTGATTTAGGTATCAAATTCAAGCTATGATTAGGGGTCTAATTTAAACAAATTTTCAACAAAATTCAAATTTATAATCTAACCTTATTTTCAAAGTATTTGAATAAAATTAATTTAGCTAATTGAATTTTAATAATAAAAACTGACTTCGTGCCTGTGATGCCTGTATAGACCGTTTTGTTACTTGCTTTTGATATGAAAGTAACTACTTGGAATGATAGCTTAATGATTATCATTTCTTTCTTAAAATTTATGAATATCTAAATATAAACAATGGGTCCTAATATAATATCTAAATATAAATCTCTGCATATTATGTCAATCCACCATAACAACAACCTTAGACCAACTACCTATTTTTTAAAAAAATATTTGACGATTTCAATGGATACAGATTTCTTGGGGTTTAAATGGGAGGAATTCTCGAGAGCGATAGACTGAAAAATTTATATCTAATAATTGCTTAGTAATGATGAGAATTACAAGTTGAATATCCGTATCTGCCCTAAGTCACACGGAGAAATCTGGATAACGGAACCGCCGTTAAAGCATTGGCAAGAACTAAGAATGAGTCCTAAGGGCCATCACCGGCCATAATACAACCTCTTGCATGGGAGGTACGCCCCGTTATTGGTAAGGGGTAGCCGATCTCACACCATTTTTGTAACCACTCGAGGAGCGAGAACCAATCACAATCAATAAGGAAATGTACTTAATAATAAAAAAATGTACTTCGACCAATGCATACATACCTTTATCAATCACAATCTGGCCATCTGCTTTTCTGAGCTTCTATAATTGCGTTTTACACCTGGAGTTATCCCTATATCAGCGACCCTTGAATTATTTTTCATGATGATATAGGACATTAATAGGCTCATTATCCACAGAATTTTCTAGAGGAGAGGTTGTACTGCTTTCACGTAAATAACAGAAACCACTGACAGACTCTAGGGTTAGTATCATCAAGGAACCAGCGCAAAATGTAACTGATTCCGTTCCATAGACGCTGATAACTCTCCTCGGAAATGTTCCCAAGCCTAAGAATATTTTGAAGATCTTTGTAGAATCAATCTTGTCTTGAAAGTTTATGAGAGTAAAAAAACACTGACGGATTTTTTTTTCATACCTACTCTACAACTAAAAATATTATTGTTTTGCATGTCATATCCAGTGCTTCTTACATTCACTGGTGTAGTCAGACAGGATCGTGAATTCACTTATTTTTCTCAATAGATATCCAATTCAAAGTAAACTGTAAGGGGAGATAGTCAAGACTGCAAATATGATTTACAAAGATTTCATTTCCGAAACTGAAAACAGAAAGTAGGATCATTTCCGCATTCGATTCGAATAAGTTTGATTTTGAATCCTATAGAATTAGTAGATATATTAAAAAAAGAATTTTTTTTTATTTTTCTCTAATATTATTTTTACTTATATTTAATTAAAAATTTCAGCATGACGTAGGAAAAAGGGATAATTTAGCTAATTCCAGATAAAATTACAGAAAAAAAAATATGAGCTAAGTCTTTTACATAAACAAGAAATATAAAGTTCCCTTACTGATTCTTTTCATACCTGATTGATGTTAAAAATTATTAGTAACATCAATTGCCAAGTAAGTAATTTGAATTAAAGGATATATTTTGGATAAAGGTAGAGTTTTGATGTATATTTGTGCCACTTTTTTGAAAATATGCTAGACAGTGTTTGAAATGGAAAGTTTAAAATTTTGTAAAACACTAAGAACTATTTTTGAAAAAGTTTATAAGCCCTCGTAAATATTTGTAATTTTTCAACTGCCTTATTTTATTAATCTTTGAAAGTGAATTTGAATGCAAAATAACCTAATTATAATGAAATATATTTATTTTTTATTTCAGGAATGAATCGATTCGAAAATTTACTGGATGACTCTAAAGCTGTTGACATTCTGCGAAACGGGCTTTACACTTTGAACTGGGTCCTCTTGGTAAGCAAAATTTAAGAGACATAAAAACTATGAAAATAAGAACAATGAATATCAAACCATTCTCAATATATTTCATTCCAAAACTCTCTAAGTATCTCTCAATCCCAAAACAAATATCAGAGACACTCATATTTGCAAAAAGCACCATCAAGCTTGTCAGTAACAACTTAGGAGTGTAGGTCTACTTGTAACGTAACCATAACAATATGATAACCGTGTGTCATCAACTATTTTATAATCAGAGCCTTATAAACAACGTATATTAACTTCGACATATCAGGTTTTTGAAGCTGTGGACGTAAACATAAAAAAGTAACATGTACAACATAAAAATAAATTATATACAAGAACTCGCCTCATGCAATTCCTGGCACTTAAAAAGGATATATTAAGCAGTCAGTTACTTTCAAAATGTTTCGATAATTTAAATTTTTGTTTCGTTCATTTTTCTAGAAGTAAGGCGTACAAATTTTGCTCTTTCTTTATTCCGTTGACATCCGAGGTGATTTCTTATTGGTATTATTTAAGTCGTATAGATAACTGTTATAGACTAAATCTGTCAAAAAGGAGATTAAAAAAGATCATAAAGGAGATTAAAAAAAGGGTATTATTGCAGAGTGTATTATTACAAAGGGTATTATTGTCTTTGATCTCAGTGTGTAAATAATGGTGAACTGTTGAAGAAAAATGACTTAATCAAATGTTATAAAAAATTAATACACTTAACGTTATTTAAAGGGGGATAAAATTTAACATTTATATGACCTTTATTAATTAACATAATTTATCAGAAATATGTTTCAGAAAAATTGAAATTATTTTTATATCTTTTAGACGACAGTTTTTAAGGAAGCAGGAAATCCATTCAGGTGTCGATTACAACTTATGACAGTATTAATAAATTAATATGCACATCAGCTAAAATGTATCGTTTAAAATAATTAGAAGAAATTTTGTCTTACCTTTTTTGTCTGCCCAATTTATGTTCAAGTGAAACATAACAAACACACCTCCGATTTTTTAATTTTAAAATTCATTTCGTATCTGTAGTGGATATATTATAATACCTCGTGTCTTTATTTTTTGAAATCAAGGACGTATCAGTTCAGAGTAAAGTAATTGTGTAATCAGATATTAAAGAAAACGTGTAATTACATTTATGGTATGAATAAGAATTTACGCAAATTACCTCCATTTTCCCTTACAACTTGATCATTTCTTTTGAGATTTCTCTAAATAGTTTTTACAGGTCGTTGTTGTTTTTTACAGGTTTCAAGTGCTCTGACCTTAGTTATCGGCCTTTACTTGTACTGGAAGTTTGAAGTGATTCAGATTTTAATCGATATGGATTTCAATCCTGATCTTTACATGATTGGATTGAGTCTTTTGCTTTTCATCACTGGATTTGTAGGATACCTTGCTACTTCGCAACGATGCATCAAACTCCTTTACTGGGTAAATTCCATACTCTTATACCTAAAGGTATAATGAGGTATCTTGGTATACCTAATGAGGTATACCTAAATGGTATTGGTATGAGGTATACCTATGGATAATGGTATACCTAAATGGTATTGATATGAGATATACCTAAAGGTATAATGAGGTATATGAGGTATCTTGAGGTATAATAATACCTTAATTATACCTCAAATTCACGTTTTGATTAGAGTTTTTAAACTATATTTTATTTATATGTAGTTTATTTCGTTCATTGGAAAATTTAATTAACTACTGACAAATTTCTAAAATAATTGTTTTAATAATAATGTAAATACCCTCTAATTTTTTTAGATATTATGATAATGAAACTTAAAATTTTTTGAGTAAATCAAAAAAATAGTTAGGATTGTCAAAAAAATTATTAAGTATTAAAATTCACTGTGTGATCAAAAGTATTTGGACACTTTCAGATTTACTCATTTTTCTGAATTTATCTAAAGACGAAGCTACATGAATTGTTTTGAACTTAGACCATGAAAAAATAC
>JAOUZG010015275.1:6481685-6550733 GCA_026289955.1 Argiope argentata | reverse complement strand
TGTGTGTGTGTGTGTGAGTGTGTAAGTATAAGTGTTTGTGTGTAAGTATATATGTGTGTGTGTGAGTGTGTAAGTATAAGTGTTTGTGTGTGTAAGTATATGTGTTTGTTTGTGTGTATAAGTATATGTGTGTGTTTGTGTGTATAAGTATAAGTGTGTGTATGTATAAGTATAAGTGTGTGTGTGTGTGTGTGTGTGTATAAGTATAAGTGTGTGTGTGTGTGTGTGTGTGCGTGTATAAGTATAAGTGTGTGTGTGTATAAGTGTGTATGTGTGTATGTATAAGTATAAGTGTGTATGTGTATAAGTATAAGTGCGTATGTGTGTATGTATAAGTATAAGTGTGTATGTGTATAAGTATAAGTGTGTATGTGTATAAGTATAAGTGTGTGCGGGTGCGGGTGTGCGTAGATTTTAATTGTTCGTTGATGCTTGACTTTTCGTAATATGATCTTATAACAATAAATATTTTTCTTCTACTTCAGTACTTGCTAACATTGCTGCTGCTTCTGATCCTATACATTCCCATTGGCTCAGCTTCCTTTGCCCTTTCTATGGATGGCTACAACAATAACCGTGGGGCCAAAGAATTGTGGGGAGTTTTGCGTAATTACTATGAGCTCCCAATGTCTAAAAGGATCATGGACGAAATTCAAGATACGGTACAGATTTTTCTCCCCTCTTTATTCTTTTGTTTAAGCAGTGAGAAAATGCAATGGAAAACGTATGCGGTACATTTTCCCAAGTATTAATTTGGTAGTTTTTCCGTCGAGTTTTAACTACAAAAACTTAATTGAATCATTAATTATAATCATTTGATTTCTTGACATGAGATACTGAAAAAGAGGATTAGATCTCTCAGTTTATTTTAAAAAATAACAAAACAATGATTTAAAATAGGCAAATACCCAATAAGTAACTCAGATTATTAAAAAAATATATCCACCTTGAAATATATAGGAAAGGATAAAATAATCGAAATGCTGAAAAATAAATACAGGTGGGTGACAAAATAATACGAACGCCCATGGAAAAGGCATCACCCATTTCAAAGGCGCGCAAAGCGCCACCTAGTGAATTTGAAATGTAAGGTATTAGTCGTTCAATAGGTGCTATAGGTGTTGCATACGTCTATCGCAAGTTTTGAAAAAGGTAATAATGACGGACCTGTCAGAGTTCGAAAAGGCAAGATTGTTGGAATCGGGTACACTGGTAGCTCGGTGACGGAAACAGCCAATTATTTGGGACGTGCAAGAAGTATTGTATCAGCAGCTATGACAGCTGGATACAGTACTTCTTGGAATTCGGGAATGTGGCGTCTGCTAAGCACAGCAGTGGACGGAAAAGAAAGCTTATCGAGGGGCATAAAAGAGTCTTAACCCGCATAGTGACCCGAAAGTGCAAGCATTCGATATCCCAGATAACTCCTGAGATGATTAATCATCTTCAGAACCCTATTTCAGCAAGAACCGTCCAAAGGGAACTCCATGCTTCGAACATGTATAGAAGAGTTGTAATTCGCGAGCCGTTGGTAACAGCACGTCATGTTTTACAGTTACGTCAATGGTGTAAAACACACAGGCATTGGACTCCACAACAATGGCAGAAAGTCATCTCGTCTGATGAATCCCCGTTTACCCTTTTTCAGACCACCGGACGCGTTTATGAGTGGAGAACGCCCAAAGAAGCATTTGCTCCTGAATGCATCGTGCCGATTTTGAAGCACGGAGGTGGTTCCCTTATGGTATGGGGTGCTATATCTTGGTGTGGTGCTGGTCCACTTGTTACTCTGCATGGGAAGGGCACAGCTGCCCACTCTGTCGGTATCCTAGGGGATCAGGTTCACACCATTAGTCTAGACTGTATTTCCCGTAGAATGCACATTATATCAAGACGACAACTCTTCTATCTACACTGCTAAAATCGTGCAAGAATGGCTTGTAGAGCATGAGGGAAAAGTTGGTCATCTTGCTTGGCCCCCTCCGTCACCTGATTTGAACATTATTGAGCATTTCTAGGGATATCTTCAGTCAAAACTCAGTGATCGATTCCCTCCACCATCTACGATTTGGGCATTAGAGACCGCTCTCCACGAAGAATGGCGTCATATCCCAAATGACGTTGTTCACGCCCTCTTTGCGTCCATCCCGCATTGCACACAGTCTGTAATACAATAAAAGAAGGGTCCAGCCCGCTAATAGTTGTAGGGGGTTAGCGAATAGCGCTAGGCCCGAACTCCCAATCTTATAGTTAGTAGCCGAGTATCATACTGATTGAGCAAAAGGGACCCTTCAGCTCGAAGGATATTAATTGGCTTATATAACAATCACCACAGAGTATCCCCCCAGTGAGTTTGCGAACGATTCTTATGTGAAGTGTTGGTGGTGATGTTAACAACTCTCGTATTTAATGCGCTTTTCGGTCTGTGATTCGCCGATAGAGGGCGGCACGATAGTTAAACGAAGCTAAGGGCGAAGGCTGCGTTTATCCAAGGTCGGTCGTCGATTTACCATTTTAGGTGTGTGTAGCGGATTGAAGGTCGCGGTACGAACCTGCGACGTTTGGGCCTGTAGCCGAGTAATATACCAATCAAGCAAAAGGGACCCTTCAGCTCGAAGGATATTCATTGGCTTATAAGGAAATCACCACATAGTAAAGCTTGTCTCTTCTTTCATAGGTGTTCGTATTATTTTGTCACCCATCTGTATATCTTGAGTCGCGGCGGTAATAAAATGCATGTTGAGCACAAATGGTGGACCCTATTTTAAAAAATGGTATTTTCGAAAATACTGCAGATATTACAATAAGTGATGCATGAATTTAAAGAGAAATATACCACGTTTTTTTTAGTTATAAATGTTCTATGTGTGACTCTCTTGTTACACTTTATACGTCCAATCTGTAACGCAATTATTTCCAAATATTTTGTTAGCATCACTCTGTCAATGGTTCCGAATGCTGCATAAATGCGTTTTTAAGTTCTGACGGTGTTACTGGCAATGGTGGCGCATAAACAATATCTTTGACGTAACTCCATAAAAGGAATTCAAACTTGCTTTAATCGTTCGAGTATCATTTTATATCTCTAAATACTAAAAGTCGTGATTATCATAATAAAGAATACTTTATTTGCATGATTATTGAAACATTTTTGAAAATATATATCTGTATATAATGGTTTTAAGAATCAGAAGAATCCAAAATTCTAAATTATAGATTTTATTCCCATTTTTGTGTTTTTAAAATTCTTAACGTATCACTGAAAATTACTTTCATATTTTTGAAGATAGAGAGAAAAAAATCATTGTAATTTCACTCTGGCAAATTCTATTACTAAGTTAAATTATAAGCCCTTTTTGTTCACGTGTAACCTTCTCTAACGCCGCGATTAAGTTCAAACGACAACTGAAAACTGTTATAACCTTTTTTAAATGCTCCTTTTTTATATTTTCCTAATAAATTAAAAAAAACACAATTAGGATTTATATCGGTATTTTAATTTATTAGAATTAATAAAAAATAAATATTTATTACTTGTAATAAATCTACTTGTGTTTTTCTTTTTAATTTTTCATGAAACACGAAATTAAAATCTTTTAAAGCGGCTGGACCCTTTTAATTTCTACTCAGGACAAATTTATAGAGAGAAAAGAATACTCATTGTATCTATTATATTCAGTTAGATTAAAGTTCCGTTTTGAAGCTATACAAAGGAATTTTAATAAAACATCCCAAAGAAATTTGAAAATTACTTTAAGACGAACTTTGAAATTTGAGCCGTGCTGCAAAAATGAAGACGAAACCCGGGCCCTTCTCCAATCGTGTTAACATCCTTATCATGTTAGTGGCAGGACATTTGGCCTTGATGAATTTGATAGATAACCATGTTCGTATATACGAAGATCTTTAATTTGATTCTTTCACCAACCTGCACACTGTAGTCCCAAATCTGCGATTGCTTTCGAGCGGAAATAATTATACCACGATCGCAACAACAACAACAAAAAAAAATCCCGGATTGCAACTCGTTTTTTTAAAAATAGCAAGAGGTATTGAATCTAATTTTCAAAACCAACACTGGAAAAAAAATTGTAAAGAGGAGCTCAACGATAGCCATCTTACCTAGTGCAAAATTTCTTGGGACGAAAAGCAAGAATTATTCAATTAAATTTGTAGAATTCACACTGAAAAGTTTTGTTTCTACAAATTCACTTTTACAAGTGCTCACGATGTGGCATTACCAGGAATGCCCAAAATTATACAATTTTATGTGCAGAGATTTTGAATCAAATTCGCGTAAAGTATTTTACCTATAGATGAATATTTTATTTAGGGAATAAAACTTTTATAGGAATATTAATTAGGTAAGTGGTTATAGACAGTCAATGTACCTATAGACGAATCATTTTATCCTCAAGTTTTGCATTTGTTTTGACCAATTCCACTTACTCTAAAGTAATTAATTAAGTACATCAGTCAAAGATAGATAAATGGATATCAAGAGAGTAGAGTGTTTCTAGAAGCTTATTCTCCAATCACTGACAGCATTTAATGTTATTTGACTGCAATGAGCAGGTAACCTACCTTTGGTTCGATAAATGAGCAAATCCCTAGGTACTTTACCCGCAAATAATGTTATTTATATTTTATTAAAATCTTCTTCGGGTAGGTAGAAAAATAATTATTTTCGAAACATTAACCAAAGACGAACTCGTGAAATGTTAGGTCAAACAAATTTCAATAAGGAAAACTAAATCTTACACCAGTTGAGAAATTTCATGTAAAAGGAGCCTCACTCATCTGAAGTCACAGTTGCCTGCTTAGTAATTTTTTTATGTGGTTCTGAAAATTATAGAAAATTTATGTTTAAAGATTTTTTTTATCAAAAGTTGATGGACACCAAATTTCTCTTCATTTAAAAGATGTATGTTTCCTGCTCATGTTTTTAACTAAAATTTGTTTCTAGCTCCAGTGTTGTGGCATCGGCGATCTCGGTTACAAGGACTGGAATACCCATCCTTACTTTCAATGTGTCGGCAACAATTTTAGCCCGAGAAGATGTAGTGTACCACCATCTTGTTGCAAGCATCCACAGGTATTAAAGGGCATTACACTAAGAAAATAATTTTTTAAAAATAATTTTATTTTTATATTACTGAAATATATGCAAAAACTACCAATTTTCAAATTTCAATGAAAAAAAGAAATATTTTAATAAATTGGTAAATAACATATTTTGAAACTTCATAATTTCGTGAAACGTTTCAAAATTCACATCTAGAAGGCGATGTAACTTTCTAAAAATAAAATTGAAGAAATATAGAATATTTATTATTAAAAAGTAAAAATACTATAAAGAAAATTCATCATTAATAGATCATCAAGTGATCGTATGCTAAAATATGAATGTATCTAAAAATATTTCAATGTAAATAAGTTATTATTTAATAATAATTAGTAATTAATTAAAGTAATTATGAGTAATAACTTCAATTAATTATAGTAATCACAACTAAAATTTCTTGGTTGTTAAATCATATTTCAATGAATTTCTTTCAAAAAATGTATATTTTGTTTTCATTATAAATCAAAATTCTTTATTTTATAACTTAAAAGGAATAATTCTTGTATACATATAAATTTATTTCATGCATCTCGGAAAAGGATCAAACGATTTGGATCAAATTTAATATTTAGGTAAGGTTTTGCTTTTTAAATTTATATATATAGGAGTTTTTTCAAAAACACAAAATTATACACACACACACAAAAGGTTTTTTTATAAGTAACTGTTTGAATAAGTGTATTCAACTACCGCTTCAAAGCGTGGTCAGTGCCGTATAGTGACCAGAACATAAATGACTAGTACGTTACGGGTCTTCGATTCGAGGCAGGCTTTTTCACTTTACTTTTTACTTATACATTTATATATAAGTATTTTGCTTTCAGTTTATCTATATAGGTGTCTTTCCAGAAAAAACTTGATTTTACTTTTTAAAAAAACATTTTTATAACTGACCTTTAGAGCCTTTTTCTAACGACTCTCCCGCTGATAATGTCATATAGCGCCATCTGGGACCCGATTTCACCATAAAAACTGAGATCAAATTCAAAAATATAAGTAGTGATAGATAAAATGTAAAATGATCGCTGTAATATAGCAGGGCATTCCTGTTTTTTTTTTTTTATTTAAATGACCACACCAAGATTGTCTCTAAAGATTTTCCTCAAAACACACGATTTTACAAAAGCAGACGATTTCACTAAAACACACGATTTTTCAAAAGTACACAATTTCACCAAACACACACGATTTTACTTTTCAAACGAAGCTTAGTCTTTCAGATATTTAATTAAAAACACATTAAAAATACAATCAAGTTTCCAACTTCAGATTTGCTAAACATGATATAATGTATCTTGGTTACTATGACGTTGACGTGACCAAGATGGAAATTCTAATTATCTAAGAATTCGAATTAAATAAAACTGAATAGAAATATTAGTACTGAAAAGGAACACGAAAATTTTTAAATTCAAAATAGCAACATAAAGTTTTATTTTTAATATATAATGTTTTTAATATATAACTATGTTTTCTTATTAAAAAATAAGCGACTAATAATTTTAATCAATAGAATGATAATTTAAATTTTAAAAAAATTCTAAAATTTCTTTTTTTATTGAATGAAATACATAAGCAGTTTTAATTGAAAACAGCGTACTTCTTTTGAATACTACAACAGATTAATAATTTTTCTAAATAAACGGAATAATAAGCATCCAAAGAGTTCAGCTTTAAAATAATTGAGGTATTTCTATAGCTTTTGGATTGAATACATTGTACAGTAATAAATTTTTAACGTGAATTAAAGGCCTTAAAAATTGTAGGGGTATAAAAAAAGATATGGAAGTATTTAGTTTAAAAAATCCTCAAATTATTGGTTTTACTTTAATAAAAATAAATACAAATTTGAAAAGTTGTCACAAAATTGTGATAAAAAATTCAAGGGTCCAGAGAAAATTCGATTTATTGATAAATTCGAATGAAAAAATTCTAATTAACCTTGTTCCATCGCGTTAAGAAAAAAAAGTATTATCTAGAAAATAACTGTATTACAGCTGTTCTATTATAGAAAAGAACCAATATGCCAACAAAGACAGAACTCTTGACAAGTGAGTAAAGGAGTTAAATTTTTTAGTATTGGCTGACCATCAGCTCAGAAATTAGTAGTGCTGAAAAAAAAATGCAATTTTGAAGGAGGAAAAGATACTTCAACCATAAATGACTTGAAATTTTTAATTTTAAATCCACATACGAAATTTGTCCCATTTCAGACATATTAAGTAATCAGTATATTATTTTAAAAAATTGTGCTTTTGTCAATAGAAAATTATGGGATTGTTGAAGTGAAAATTCAATAGATAAAAGACCAGAGCTTTATTCTCTACTACACATAAATATTATATTGGTCGGCCAAAAATAAATATCAAATAAGATGTGCAAAAAGTGATCTACAATGTTCATCGTTTTTTACACTTACAAATTTTGTGTTGTTATTGGTACTTATGGCACTTGCCCTTGGACAAGCCCCGCTGATACATCAGCCGATTTTAAGCCGGAGATATGCGTCTCTTGGTTTACAAGTAGAGCCATCTACGGCCAAGAGTACGACTTAGCTACACACACGTCACAACCCTTTTTAGGGGGTGGACTTCATTCAAGCAAATTCATTCATTCCTCCACAGATCGTAATTTAGATCCAGAACAGAGAACGATCACCTCTGACCCAGTACCCCCAGTGGTATTACTCTCGACATGGAGGACTTTGCGACCACAACATATTTAACGAGCGCCAGCCGCCACACACTCGGGGAATCTTTTGGCCGTTGAGTTTCGAAGTCGTAACCTAAGGAGTACGAGTTAAACGCTCAACCAACCAGGCTATCCAGACTCAAACTGAAATATTAATAATAACTGATACGCCATAAAAAATTGCATTTGGAAAACATATCAGAAGATTGATAGGCTATCTTTTATTTTTAAACATTAACATCTAACAAAAGAAAATAACTTTTAAATCAGGCATATGCGTTTTCCAAGGCAACAAGAATCGATTCTAATAGTTATAAACGTGCAATACGAGAGGCTTTAGTTTAGTTGTATCAACATTCCGCTTTAAAGGAATTGTAGGACTATTTTGGGCTGGGTGTCGTAATGTTGAGCTGTGGTCAGATTATAAGGACGACATCTGAGTTGGCACTCAATTTTTCAAACTTCCACACAACACTAGCGGGAGAAAGTTTCACTTTGACGGATTTAACGTGCACAAGATCCGCTTACACTATGGTTCTTCGGTGGAATCGGGACTGGAACCTGAAACCCTCCGGTTCCGAAACCGAGATCTTACCACCACGACCCTGTCTTGCTGTCAAGGATTTCCCTTCAGAAATATATGAAACAGTACCGTTTTCTTTTGGAGTCTTTTTTTCCAAGCAGAAATAGTAATTTATGTTTTTTTCCATCCACTCACATTGCTCTTTTAGTGATTAAATAAGCAAAAAACATCGAAGTCTTAAAATAGAAAAGTAGGTCAAAAAGAAAAGGTCAAGGTCAAAAAGAAAATTCAACTTATTTATTTAAATCTCGGGGATACTAAAGCGTTAGGGCATACTGATAAATCAGCCGCTGCTTCTGAGAAAAGAAATCTGTACATATTTAAGATATTAAATTCTTCAAGGACTTGTTCCTTTTTGTAAACATGAATTTCTAATAGTAAGTTTTAAAATTAAGTAATATCACTTTTAAAAAAATAGAAATGTTGATACAGGATAACTATAAAATAAAGTAAGGTATTTGGTACTTGTTTGCAAAAAATATGTTCCTTGAAATGTAAGGATATTTTTTAAATATTCACCATCGACTGCAATATAGTTTTACATTTGCCGTTGGTCTATACAGTTGATCGAAAAGAAATGAAAAATTACACAGAAGACACAAATTCCACAACAGTTTTATCTTGACGTCATTAATATATGCGATTCAAAGAGCATTCTACATGCATTCCAGAATAGTGAAATTTGCAAATGCAGGTGAATTTCAGCTACTATTTTTCAAGCTGTAGATGATGACACCATTAGATTCAAAATTGCTTGATATTTAATATATATATTAAATATAGATATAGTATATAGATATTAAAGTAATTTTGTTATTCATAATTGCAACAACAACAAAAAAAATTACAATGTATTATATTCATTCAATAAGAGAGATTCATTCAATAGAGCCTCTTCACAATGGATCATGTCTTAAGAAAGCTATATAGAAGCAAAATAATAGAGTATTTTTTTGAAATTGGACATTGCATTTCCCGGATTTTATCTCTTTCTGATTTTTGGCTTTGGAGACATCGGAAAAGTATTGAAAAATATGTCTCATACACTGATCAATTTATAATCAAGCCACTTGGAAGAAGAGTATAAAGCTGCAAGTTTGACAAATCATTGTTTAACTGCTGCGTTTTACGATAGAACACGCAATCCTACTCATACCATTTTTGGATAACTTGAGAGATCAACTTATTAAGCTACATACATCACCAATGACAAAATAAAATTTGTCGAAGAAAGTAAGATTTCTCTAATGCAGTCCTATATAACTAACTTTCTATAACTTACAGTTTCTTCCAATATGATAGAATGTTTCAGTTGCTGCTAAAAATTTGTATTTTAGCAACTTTAGTTTTTTTAAACCAAATTTACTTACAATTGGCTGTACAAAATTTTTACAATCGAGCTCCAAATACTTCACGTTATTTTATTACCATCAAGTAATTATCTAACAATGGTATATTTGACAAATTAATCGATATTTTTAAGGGACATAAAAAACGATATAAAAATTTAGCAAACAGAGTAATTACATTTTTCCATGAATAGTTGACTTAAATTAACAAAAGAACAAAAAAAAAAACTGTTGAAATAATCTTCGTTATAAAGCACAATCCGTATCAATGAATCTTCTAACTTATTAAGCATGCTCTTCATATCTCCGCATGAGCCTTTGATGTTATAAGAGCTGCGCCCTCCTTATTTATTGAAATCGAAATTTATGCCATCACTATTCGCCTTTAAGAAGAAAAAACAGTTAAGTTTTCCAAATAGGTGTTTAAATCTATTATAAGAAGGAAGCCCATAATAGTGATACTTTCAATAAGTACTGAAATCTGATTTTTTCCCTTTTAATAAATCATAATAGAACTACCGCCTGGCTAATAAAAAAACTCTTTTATTTCGGTGGCTTCGAAAGAAAATATCCATCTCCTCAGAGATTACATTTAGATTTTTTTAAATAATACATTAACAGAAATCTTTAAATTTTTAAAGAATATAAAAAAAAAACCCAAAATTATTTTCTCTTTGATACAGTTAACATATTGTGTCATGCAACCTTATTTTTCAGCAAAAACAATGAAATGAATATTGTAAGCTGTATAGCCAAAACTTATCCTGAGAATTCTTCTGACTGAATGACTTCAATGTATTATTATTACATGAATGTTTTCTAATGGAATATTTGAATGAAAATGAAATGTTAAAAACCGTAAAACCGTTTATCGATTTGGAATTCTTTATTTTTATTATGTAAATTTATATTTATGTATAAATATTCTTGTAAGTATTATTTGTAGAAATGTTTTATTGTTTTTATTAGGGTAAAGCTCCAAAGCCAATGTGTGCCGATTATGTACTGAATGAAACTATCATGCCGGAGGTTAGTAGCCTTTATTAAAGTGAATAAAAATTTAATTTCATTAATTACTCAATTTTTATTCGAGATAACTTTGATGCTTTATAATGCAAACCTTTAATTATTTAATTTAGCTTCGGATTTAATTTGTCCAATTACTATCAGAAATATTTATATTTACTTATTATTTGCAATATTTATTTCCGAATCAAAAAGAGGGAAAGGTTTTAAGTATGACTTACTCATCATAACGTTTGTTTATTCAGGGAATTAATAAAAAAGAAAATTTGAGATAAGATTCAGTTATTCATAAAGTTTTGATAATTTTTAAAGTAGTATGATATAATATAAGGTATTGGATAAAATTGCGTTTGTTAAGTTACTATCTAATGTCTTTCAATGAAAGAAACTTTTAAATTTGTAAATAGAAATTGTAACATAATTTGATACTTATAAAACTATTTTAAAAAAAACACTCGGCGTAGCAATGTGTTTAGCTCAAAATATAAAGAAATTTATGCCAGCAATAATAAAAGAGGATATTTTACTATATTTTCCGTCTCTTATATCAAAATAGAAAGATTCTTTGATTATGCTAATAAATAAGGATAAATATTCTGATAAAATAGATAAAAAGGGAACGATTGAATAATGATTTAACTTTGCTCATTATTCTCTGGTCTTGGTAAATCATGCGATAAAATCAATTGATAGAACAAAATATGACCAACTGCTGCAATTACATCCGAACTAGCATTACGCAAAATATTGTTTGGGAAATAACAATGAGACACGTTTCGCCCTCTTGTATGATAACGCTTGGTTCCATACTACCAACCAAACTCCAGATTCCAAGTAAAGCTTCGACGCCAGATGCCATCTCCCGCACAGCCCTGATTTGGCTCTCAGCGATTTTTTCCCTTAATAAAGGATCCCTTATATTCATACGATTATTTATATTCATACGATGAAATTGGGGCAGCTGTCATGAATGGTCTAAATGAGCAGGGATGATAATAAATAATTGATTGTAAGCAATCCCCATAGCACATATTTTCAAATCTACTTAGAAACGCTTGTATTCGACTAAATTTATCAATGTCTAAATTTCATTCATGGTTAAACTAAATCAAATGAGTACCTGCACCCTCACTTTTAATAAAATACTTCAATGTTCATGCATTTTAAAACTATTCCGGGTCGTTTATTTAAATAGAATTGCCGGAACCAAATTTGCACATTTTTTCTTTTGTTTTCAGTGTACAACCAGACCTAATTTTATTGCATTCATTTCGGTAAGCCCACGCTCCGTCAAGGATGACAATGCATTTGCATTTATCTTCTGTTAAATAGTTTTCATGTACAGTTCTAAATGGAAACTGCTCTTCGTTTAACCATATACCTCTTCAAAAGCCACTGAACACATTGCTTTTAAGTTGTAAATATTGTTTACTATCATATTAACAGTCGTTACAGATATATTTGAAACTTTCCACTTGATTTCTGTACCAGCGAATTTTCTCTTGTAATCAAGTTTAATTATATTAACGTCTCATTTTAAAGCAACTCTAGGGTTATTTGGGAACGGAGCTTGTAATTTTGAACGGCGATCAGATGACGAGGATAAAACCTGAGCTATCACTCCCTCTCCAAACTTCCACGCCATACCAGTGGGAGGATGTTTTTCCCGAAAGGATATAACATGTACAAGATCCACTTACACTGCGGTTCTTCGATGGAATCGGGTTTCGAACCTCCAGTTCCCAAACCGAGACCTTACCACCAAGCCACGGCGACCCTTTCTTGTTATCAAGGATTTCACTTTAGAAACAAATGAAACAGCATCGTTTTCGTTTGCAGTCTTTTTTCCATGTAGAAATAATAATTGATGTTTTTTTTCATTTCCAATCAATAATAAATTTTAATATCTTGCATTTTACAACACTTTTGAATTATAAAATAGGAATATATTTTTTCTCGGAAAGCGCAAAAACATATCATTTGATCCGCAGCTTATTTAAATGCGAATCTTTGAAACAAGTTAAAGTGTAAAAAATAGCACACGATATTTCTTTTGTCAAGTAATAAGTTCTTGTTATAATTTTTTTATTCCAAAACCTTTTATTTTTAAAATACTTTATCGAAAACATTTATTAAAATATGTAAATATCCTCTATATTAGTAGTAAAACGCATGTACGAAAACATTTTCACAAATTTTCGAATATTTCGAAATATTTATGTTTAACGAAACTTTGAGCAACAAGCATTGACATTTTTCTATATCAAAGTAAATAAATAATAAACTTTTGAAGAAAAAAAAATGCTTTTTGAATTATTTTTAATTACGACGAAATTTGACACAAACTCTCTAATATTCTCAGTAGATTATCTGAAATGAGTTATTTAATAAAGGAATTTCAGGTCAATAGTCATCGTTCTGAAAGCTCCAGCTATAATTTTGCAGCTGCAGTTGAAAATTCTTTCAAAAAGTACAGTAAAGATGTAAATTATCAGGCTTTTATTAAAATCTCAGTGTTTTACTTGGTATTTATTTCATTATTTTTATTAGCTCAAAGTCATGAAAGTAATACATACTAGAGGGTGCCTTTCTGTTCTGGATGGTGTTCTGCAAAGGGCCTGCATTACTCTTGGATTTTTGTCCTTCGCTACATCCATTGTGGTGGTAAGTAGAATAACTTTTATAAAATGATACTGCGTTCAAATTTAACTAAAGTAGAATGAAAGCAGAGTCTGTTTATTTTGTATTAGTATCCTCGAAGTAACTATCCTGCGCAACTCTGAATTTTGCCGTCAATATACAAAGATATAAATGCAAATTATGAGTCTCTTTTTTCCGCATTTTCCACTATCTTCGTCAATGCACTTCTTCGGAACTTGAAAATCGTTACCCTTTTTCATCCGGGGAAAACTTTCAGGGAACCATGGTAATGGAGAGACATTCACTGTGAAAATATCAAAATGTGATATTTTTCATTATACTTGATACTATATAAATTTATTACCTTCACCTTATGGTGATGGAACACCTAACACTTGACCTTCTCCCCGACGGGAAATTTTAATTGCTTGTAATAATGAACTACAAGTTGACGCTATAGATAACTGAATGAGAAGTATGTCACTACCTCTCATTCTTAGTAGTCGGACATACAGGGGTTGGACAAAAATATGGGAATACCTTGTGAAATGCTTGCTTAAAAGTAATAGTTGATTCTAGATGAGCCTGTAGGTTGCGCTGCTGTATTTCCTCATTAACGCCATCCGTACAATGTCCTTAATACGTTGTAAGCGTCAGTTGTTGTCAGACTATTGTTCTGTGTAGTTGCTAGTGAATTATGTCTGAGCTTAGTGAATTCGAACGTGGACAAATTGTTGGAGCTCGAATGGTAGGTGCTTCCGTAACACAGGTAACCGAAGTGTTTGGTGTCTCAACCAGCACGGTATCGAGGATTTATACTGCAGAACAGCGGAAATAAACAGCGGAAAAACATCCTCTGCTAAGTCACAACGTGGACGAAAATGTGCGTTGAGTGATCGTGACAGACGGTCATTGAAGATGATTGTGACGAAAAATAAGACGACGACAGCTGAAAAAATCACTTCTGAAGTTAATGTCGGTCTTACAAACCATATCAGCGTTAAAACAATAAGAAGGGAACTCCATAAGCAGGGAATTGCAAGACGAGTTGCAATTCCAAAACCCTTCATCAGTAATGCAAATGCCTGTAACAGGAAAAGATGGTGCCGAATCCATAACACCTGGACGATGGAGCAATGGAAGACGGTCATTTGGTCTGATGAATCTTGTTTCACGCTGTTCCCAGCTTCTGGCCGAGTTCACGTCTGGCGAACGCCGTCACAAGCGTACGATTCAGACTGTTTGCTGCCAAGAGTAAAACAAGGCGTGGGTTCTGTCATGATTTGGGCAGCCATATCGTGGTATTCCATGGGCCCCATGATTACCTTGCAAGGTCGCATTACTGGTAAAGATTATGTGACGATTTTAGCCGATCAAGTCCATCCCAAGGTACAGTATTTGTTCCCCAATGGTAATGCTGTGTACCAAGACGATAGAGCCCCTATTCACACCGCTCGCATCGTCCAAGACTGGTTTTGTGAGCATGAGAAGGATTTGTCACGTCTTCAATGGCCACCACAGTCACCAGATATCAATATTATTGAGCCTTTGTGGTCTACTTTAGAGAGAAAGGTGCGTGATCGCTATCCCCCTTCATCATCTATGACTGAACTTGCCACTGTTTTGCAGGAAGAATGGTATGAGATTCCCTTGAAAACCACACAGGACCTGTGTTTATCGATACCTGACAGAATTCAAGCAGTTTTAAATGCTAATGGTTGTCCTACACGGTATTAGGCCTGATATTATGTTTGTTTTTTTAGGTGTTCCCATATTTTTGTCCAACCCCTGTATGATGCTCTTAACTTGTTCTGCGGGAAATAATGTTATTCATTTACGATAGGGAAAAAATTAAGTTCCGCATATTTTGAATATTGTAGTAGTTGTAAGATATTTTGTGATTTTTTCTCAAAAAGAGCATCAGAACAGTTTTTGAATTCACAAATTCGTTCTAAATAAAAGATTTCAGAATGTCATTTATGAATTCTTTTGTATTACTAATCATTTCACAGAATGAACCAGGGATAGTTGAAAACCAATTTTATTCTCGAATTTCTAATTTGAGCAGAGCTAAGTTTTTAAACACTAAATGACATAAAAATTTTAATCACTTTTTTCTTCCATTATGTGCGTACTTTACTGCCAAATTTTACGTTTTTCCATAGTGATTTGTTTGTTTGTTTTTTGATAAATTGCCATTACATGTTTTTTAAGAAAATATGTCCATGCAATTTTATTTTATTGGAACTTTTTTTACTAATTTATATTTGATTTGCTTGATTTATTTAGCACGAATGTTGAAAGGAAACTAAGGGGTGTTTCTATCAAAGTGCGCCTGAATTTTGAAAAAATTATATAAGAAAAACTTATAATATGAAACAAAACTAAATTATTCAAATTAATGTCTACAAATGTAACACTTCCTTATATACAGATGTTATTTAGAGAAAAAGTTCAGATAAAGACAGCCTAAAAACTGAAAATGGCATTAAGAATGTCATTTGACAATTTAGCGCATTCACTTTCAATTTAGGCTTTCAGCATGTTTGCTGATAGGAAATGCACCGAATAGAAATCTAGTATGTGTGGGAAGAGTTCAATATTACCTCCTCATCCCAGAACGGCACTTTAAGAATTCCTTAAAGATGTGTCTTTGCCTCTAGATAATAATCCAAGCATGTTTATCCTGTTATAGTACCATTCTTAAACATCTTTTGAATACATATCGTAATGCATTCCCATTATTCATTCAGCCAAATAGCACTAGATTCAATATTTTCATAACAAAGATACGTACTCTGACAATCTTTACCATACAGATCACTCCTCATGAATACACATCCGTCAAACGAAGAATCTTTGAAGATTATTGGAGTCATTATTTACAAAAAAGATGTAAAGTAGAGAAAAATAACCAATAAAATTAGAATGAATTAGATTTCCGATACCTGGCAAGATTCTACACATCGATTAGTTAGTTTGAGCAATAAAATTTCAATGAATGTAATGAATTGTTTATGTAATTTTGATTAAAATTATATACACACACTTTACACACACATATATATACAGATACTAATACACACACACACATTTACATACATCCACACACGCACATATACATACATCCACACACGCACATATACATACATCCACAAACGCAACATACTTATACATCCACAAACGCAACATACTTATACATCCACAAACACAACATACTTATACATCCACAAACACAACATACTTATACATCCACAAACACAACATACTTATACATCCACAAACACAACATACTTATACATCCGCACACACATACTTATACATCCGCACACACATACTTATACATTCGCACACACACACCAAATTATATTATATATATAATCATTAGAAATCTCTACGTTTGCATTTTTCATTAAGGTTATAAATTACATTATTTCTTTTCTAAAAGATCACTTTTCATCATGTAAAATTATTATTCGATTAGCATGCATTGTGGTAAGCAAGTATACATAAAAATAAATGGTTTAACTATTACAATGACATTTATGTACAATAGTTATATTTTAGAATTCAATTTCAAATTATTTTGCTTTTAATAATTTATTTTGAGAATAAATTTTCCTTTTCAATTGCTTCTAATCTTATTCCTATGAATGTCCTTTTATCGGGTGATAAATGAGGGAATTATCTAAAATAACTTTTTTAAATGAATATTAATACAGTAATTGCATTCAATTCACCATAGGTCAAACAATACCCCCTAGCAAGCATACATGAGTTCTTTGTCTACATGTTAGAGTTGGGTTTATATTCAGTTTTACTGCATGAAGTATAAGCTAATACTCGATTGTGTCTGATACAGACGGTAATCAATTCTCCTCGAATAGGAATGAAAGCAAGTGATAGAATTTTTACTCAATGAGTAAAAATTCTATCACTTGCACGGAGACTCATAACCGATATTGATACGAATGTGATTCCAATATCGAATTCCGTATCTTAGGAAGAAGTTTTTGCAGTTCCCGGTGATGGTGGTTTTGAGAGTAATTGACGGGTAAGTGAAAGAAGGGAAGAGAAAGCTTTCTGCATCTTTACATGGGATAGAAAGCAGTAATAGCTGGGGATGAAATATATATAATAAAAAAACATAACGCATGCTAAAAAGCTTCCCTGAAGTAACATAGTGAACTAATCGATATCGATCTAATACTTTATATCAGAAAGATATATTATCGGTAATCGAAAAAAAGTATGGTCGATATTATCAATCGAGTCCAAAAACTGATCTATGTACCCGATACGTTTAAGCTCTATCAGCTATGTGTACTTGATACAAATTATCAGCTAAATACAATAAATTATACTATGTATTATTATGCAAAAAAAGTATTGTTTTGGTATACCTGACTATTCTAAAACATTTAATCCAATTTAAACCATTAAAAAATAGCCTGACTATCAATATTTTTGCATATTTATTTTCTACTTGATACATGAAAGAGAAAATTTCAAAACTATATAAAAAAATACTTTTTCTTATTCAAGAATAGCTAACTTATAAATTTAAATATGTTATCCTTTGTACTACTGTTCTTTTGGCATGAATACGTCTTTAAATGTGTTACCATAAGGGGCAACCCAAAAAACGTAGTGATAACAAAATCGGGGGATACAGTTTGCCGTTGTAGTTTCGCATCTATATACATCCAAAATTAAATTATATCACTGGATAGCTAAAGGATCAAAGAATTCATTACGATAAACGAGAACAGCGACGCACCGCGCGCGGTGGAGGGGGAAGCGCCGCGATTTTACGGTCACTTTGCTGCGTATCGAGGTTTGCTAGTATAACTTTTGACTTGGAGAAGCTACGATGTTCGTTTCAGTTTTAAACGACAGCTGTTGTTAAAATCTATCGATTGCATATAAAACATTAGTTTAAAGTAGTAACAGTGAATACAATAAGGTGTTAGAATAAAAAAAATATCAAAAATATGTAATATCGGCCTATACACGTCGAAAAGTCAAAGCCAAAAATACAGAGATCGTATACGGTTGGATAGGGCTTCTCAAGAACAATTGAATGGTAATAATAAAACCTAAAATTATACCCGATTACGAGCCTGATTTTACTACACTAGTTATAATAGTAGGAGACTTTAATGTTGATGTCTCGCAAAACCACTCATTTCCCAACTTCATACTCAGCGAGCTCAATTTGTCTTAAATTGAAACTTGTCCAACATCTTTAGGAAATACCTGCATTGATTTAAAGTTTACCAGAAATCTCGATGTATCTTGTATGCTATTTGCGTCGTACTTTTCGTATCACAGACCTATAATTAATGAAGTTATATTGTAACACAATAATTATTTGTTTTCTTGCTTTTATCCTAAATACATAAATAAAAATATTTTATTTAAAAAATATAACCCGTTACATAAGTGTATTCTCGTACAACACACGACCATGTCCATGACACAACCACACCATGTTTCTTAATTCATTTACAGTATACATTGAAGAGCTTCTGACTAATTTTGTTACCAATTTAACTATATTTATATTTCATTATCTTTAAAACTTTCGACAAATATGTAAAACGGCTGCTAGCCATCCTCACTATAAAATATTAATACCGGATGCTATCTGTGACTGATTTTGCTTTAATGATAAGATTACTGAAACCAGATTACAGAAAAAAAATAAAAGTTTTGAGGATTGTGTACAAACAGCAACGTAAGCAGAATGAATCTAAAAATCAACAACTTCAAAACAAAAAAATCTTTATATATTCAAGATTACAATGAGAACTGTTCCTAAGTTGTTCGATAAATTCTTAGACTTTCGTATCACACTTTTTTTATCAGATGTTTCAGATAAAAATGAGAAGTTTGAACATTCATGTCGTATTCATCATTAAACCAACTGCATTGCAGATCTTTGACGGAACCTGGCATCCAAATCGAGATTGTCTCATTCCGATGACTCCTTCCATCACTAGATTCTGTAATTGAGTTAATTTAGTTTTATTATATTAACACTTTGGTGACCGGCAATTTTACACAGAAACTATGTCATGTCACCGGCTACTTTTTTGTAATTCAATATGAAAGTAAAACGTTCTAAAAAAACTCCAATGAATTTTGTTGAATTGGAACATCAAAAAGTTCTTCGCCGATACGGTCCATCATGGTTGAAATTTTTGGAATTTTACTAAAATTCTAATAAAAATGTAAATACTAGGAAAAGTAATTTTTCTGTTATAGAGAGGACAAGACTAAACACGATACGCCAAGTTTTTGCAATGCTCTATATCACCCTTGGTGTTATAAATTGAAACAGATAATGCAAGTGCAATGACGAGTTAACTCGTCACCGGTCAACAACGTTTGGGCATGAAAAGACGAGTTAACTCGTCACCGGTCAACAACGTTTGGGCATGAAAAGACGAGTTAACTCGTCACCGGTCAACAACGTTTGGACATGAAAAGACGAGTTAACTCGTCACCGGTCAACAACGTTTGGACATGAAAAGACGAGTTAACTCGTTACCGGTCAGCAAAGTGTTAAGATCCCGTTTTATAGCTACGCTAGGGCTATTTTGGGACTGACCTCGTAATTTTGAACCAAGGTCAGATGACGAGGACGATACCAGCTCATCGAACTAACCTCGCAAAATATCAAAAGTGCTTTTATTTATATTATTTCAACGAAAATTTACAAATAATTTCCAATCTATAATAAACGTTGCCTTTTCTTCGTTTACAGCTGTTGACTTTTATTGTCACAATCTTGTACATGAAGAAGGTGGCTGAGAAACCAGAAGAGATTGAGAGCAAGACCTGCGTCATGGCTTTGCAACGTGACAATTACCTAGATGCGATTCTGTATCCACACAATGATCGTCCTGCAAACCTTGACGATCCAAAACCACCATTTTCAGCTTAATTGTTGAAATTCTTTGTTAATTAAAGCACAGCTATGCTGCTGTTGCTATATCATAACCGCTGCTTATATGAATTATTGAATATGCTAATACAAAATTATACGCTTTGCTGAATATGTTATGACAAAAAATGATAAATATTTCAAGTTGAGTTTTTCTGAATATATAATGGTGAAAGGGTTAATTATTTGATTCTAAATGAGATAAGTGATATCAATCCTTCTCAATAAAATATAATATTCTGATAATTGTTTAAACTGATTTTGTTGTTTGACTTTACTTTAGATACTTGGAAAAATCTTAAACATTTAAGAATTCAATCTGTTCATGTTCCGACATGAAGCGTAATGGGCCATGAGGAGCATTCGTAAATATATGAGGTGCATTACGAGGCTTCTGTTTTTGTAACCACTGTTCATCTTGCAGATTTAACAGGCAATATAAAAAACAATTTTTAAAAATCAATTCCTACTTAGGTTAACAAAGAAAATTTTTATTTTGATTACCTTTTATTAAATAATTGCAAATAATATAAATATGAGAGAATCACAATATTAAGCGAATTTCCTGGCAATTTCCATTATCTTTTCTGTATATGGTGTTAGAGCTCGCAGCCCAAGGGATGCGAATCCAGTGCCATATCAACCAAATTATCCCGGCATGACGATTACACTTACTACAAATAATTGACCAAAAAATTAAATTAGCATTGAATTTTCAACGTCAATTGAGGATCCAAAGCCAATTGTGGCAACGCAAAATGCTTGATTTTCCTAGACCAGTTGGGGAAAGCAATACAAATTAGAAATTTCTAATTTTCTTTATACTGTATTATTTTAATATGAAAGTACTTCAAAAATCGATTAACATTTTAATTTTAAATGCATCAAACATTATGAAAATAAACAGAACCATTTAAAATAATCGGCCGGAAACATAAGCCTAACCTCATTAGTGTGGGGAAAAACAAACTGAATTCGTTATTTATTTGGCGATGGAGAAATGAAGATTTTTGGCGAGAAAGTTAGTTTTTAATTAATTAATAAAATATTAAGGAATTAATATTTGAAAAAACTGTATTAACTTCAAATGTCATCCACTGCAAGTTCTAAAAAAATTATTTGAACTTGATTGGATGAATAAAAGGAACATTATTAATTTTATTAAATTTGATCAAGATATATTATATATAGAGAGAGCCATTAGTAGGCTAATAGTAGGAATAGTAGGAGCTAATAGCAGGAATAGTAAGAGCTAATAGTAGGAATTTAAAAAAAAATCAATGGCGTCACAGAGTAGCATAAGATAAGGTTCAAGTAAATTTTAAATGGCATAAACAGCTCCATTTGTCATGTGGGTTTGATGCCGCGTTAACGGGAAACAAATTATCTAAATAATTTTAATGTACATGAAACAACTAATTAGTTATTCATAAAATTCGATGACAATCATTCATAAGAAGTTTCTCGATCTAATTAATGGGCAGCGGTGATCTCTGATCGTCTGCTGCCTTCGGAGATCTTTCACCACGAACAATCATCTTTCGAATGTTGGCATGTTTGGACTCGTGTTGCTTCTACATGGAGCATTGATACAAATAAATTAAATCGTGGTTCTTACGCGAATACAAATATAT
Organism: Argiope argentata; assembly: GCA_026289955.1. Taxonomy (NCBI): domain Eukaryota; kingdom Metazoa; phylum Arthropoda; class Arachnida; order Araneae; family Araneidae; genus Argiope; species Argiope argentata. The sequence goes on along the minus strand of JAOUZG010015275.1, from coordinate 6,528,733 downwards.
AGAGAAGCATTAGATTGCAGGATGTCATCTTAGGCGCTTTTTTATTTTCTGCATTTGAAATTAAAATGTATTTTATCTAAGTTAATATTTTATAATTATCAACCTCAAAAATTTTTGGATTTAATGTAAAGTATATAAAAAAAACACTAAAACTTTTTTAAATGCGCACAATCTTTCGTATTTTTCTCTCTCTAAGTATCTCGTTGTTACTTATGACACTTGCCCTGGACAAGCCCCCGCTGATACAGCAGCAGATTTAAGTCGAAAGGAGCGTCTCTTGTTTTTGAAGTAGCGCCAACGAGGGCCAAGAGTACGACTTAGCTACACACTCACCACATTCGCTTGCACAGCCCCTTTTTACAGGGGGGCACAGTCACACATTGCACAGAGAGCACACAGAACAACCATGCCCGAAACGAGATTCAAACCCGGGACTCCCAGAACACGAGGAAGACGTGCTACCTCTGTGCCAGAAAGCCGAAGTATCTTATATTACACAAAACTGTACATGGGTTTCTTTCTGCTTCAAGTATTTATTATTTTCATTAAGTTTCTTGTCAAACATAAAAAATTTCTCAAAAAATCCTTAATTTTTATTCTAAATTCTTCTAAAAATTCTTAGATCTAATAAAAGCTCTACAAAATATGTATTTTATAGAATTCAAAAAATTGACACCCCTATTTCAATTAAAAAAAGTTTTGTGTTCCAAAATAGTATATGAAACAAATACTACAGAGAAATATCAACTAAAAGTTTTCATTTCTCCAATAATATATAAAACCAATTAAATAGCTAATAAATTTTCTAAGATGTCTATACATTTATTTTAAACTACTTTCCATTAAAAAGGAAACAATTAGGGGAAATAAAATTATGGGTATATTTAAAAGAAATGCAAAGAAAAGATCGAAATTTAATAAATTTTAACGTTTATAAATATAAATACACCGAATGGGTTTCACGACCAGTTCTTTTACTAACAAATTCTCATCATGTACAAAGATATTTATATTTTTATTTACGTTATTTTATGAGCATAAGAATGAACACAATTAAAGCGTCGGTTAAAGTGAAAGTATGCTCGCCGAGTTTGTTGTCAATACGGCAATGCAACGGAACGCTCTTCTAGCAACACTAATACTGTTTTGTTTCCTACTTTTAACAATGGTTAAGTTGAGAATGATTAATTTAACAATGGTTAAGTAATGATAAATATCGATTAAAGGTTTTTATTTTGTTCTTTATTAGACACTTTATAACAAAAAAAAATCGACGAACCAAGAAGCAATCAACCGATTGCTTTGAAATTCCGTATGCACGAGTGTTTTGACCAGATATGCAAATGATTAAATTTTGGTGTCCAATGAAGGAATAGTTTGATCTCCAGCGCATCAGAACTGCGCATCCAGCAGATGTATATAAGGAGTTGTTTTTAAATTTAAAAAAAAATTCTGCAATCTCAGCAATATTTATTCTGAGATTAAACCCATTCAGGCTGGTGTCCCCGCAAGGATCTAAACTGGGGCCTATTTTATTCTCGATTTTTATTAATGACATCCCTAAGCAATTTAACACTCTACTTTGTATGTACGCAGATGACACTGCAATATTAGCGCGAAACAAAAATCCGAATTACTTAACCATAGCTCTAAATCGCCACATCAAATCACTTGAAGAATGGTTCCAAAAATGGAAAATAGAAATCAAAGCCACTAAAACTGAAGCAATTTATTTTACTAGATATAACTAGCATAACCCCCCCCCCCTTAAAATCAGAAATCAGGTAATTCCGTGGTCTAAGGAATGCAAGTATCTAGGAGTCATATTAGACAGTAAATTAACTTGGAAGCCCCACTTTTATTATATAACAAAAAAGTTTCGAGACCTAACTCGTAAATTTTATCCCTTAATTTCTCGAAACTCCAAAATGTCCAGGGAACACAAAATACTTATTTATACCGCCTATTTGCGTCCAGTAATTACTTATGCCTGCCCGGTGTGGGGGTATGCTCCTAAATGTAATCTTAAAATTGTTGAACGTCTCCAAAATGTGTTAATTAGAAATATTTGCAAAATGTACTGGTACATGTCTAATACCGATATGTACAAAGCGCTTAATTACCCTCCACTCAAAAAATTCATTCAGAAACTTTCGAAAAAATTCTTTGATAATATGGAAAATATTAATAATGATGCAATAGCTAAAATACCTAAATATACCCCAAACAGTAAAATCAGACGCCCCAGAAATATCTTGCTTAATTCTTAAATTTTAATTTCCTAATTGTAATTGATTAATTGTAATTTACCTTTTAACTTCTACTTAATTCACATCTAACTTAGTTTCTTCTATACTTGGAGCCATACCTCCACGCACCACCCCCTCTCAACCAATAATATGCAGCCCTGACACACGCTACCTCACCCCATCCCTTCCAAAACCAAGGTTATAAAACCCACAGCAGCAGGCTCACCACCACTTTCAGCGCTCATCGCAGAAGACCATGGCAACGCAAAGCAGCAAGGCCACTATTAGATCTCCAGTTTCGAGGATAAGCCCCTGCCGGGGCTAGGCGCCTCGCTAACTAACAACTACCTTTAAAAAATTCTGCCCGGTGCCCTTTACAGATGCCGAAGGCATCGCATTCTTTAGCAGGCTATGCCTGTCTGGGAAAAAAACAATACTTACAACTAAAAAAATTATAATTATAGTGCGGAAAGTAGTAACTGTTATGCAGAAACGTTTGTTTACTTTGTCGGAAATCGCTATAGCATCCTTGTCGCAGCAAGGAGCACACTCAACTTCACTTTTATCAAAGAGCCTATAAATACCCTAATTTAAAACTTTCATTCTTATAAAAAAAGCATTTCCTATATAAAAATCCATTCAAAATATTCCGAAGTTTAAGAATGTCACCCATAAATTTATTTAAATAAATTATCTTTGAAGGTTTCAATAATGTTTGGGCCCTGAAATTAAATTTTTATCATACTCTTTTCGAAAAGAGAACTTGAAATGTATATGAGACAATATTATTTACCTTCCTGACATGCATCAATAATAGCTAAAAAACTAAACATACAGTTACAGCTTTGGCAACTTGTTGATATATTTAAAATTATTTCAGCATATATATATATATATATATATATATATATATATATATATAGAAGCATATGTCATTCCGCCTTAAGCCTATGATTTATGTTCCAAAAGTTTGAACCGAAAAAGTAAACAAGTTAAAACAATAAACTAAGCGAGCTATCTGACTACGAGCCTTTCCAAGGTTCGGCAAATCGGTCCTAAGCTGTACGCGCACGACTTACGGGATGAAAAACTATGTATAAAACCCAACTGGTTTAATTTTCAGGAATATTTGATAGGTAATTGCAACCTAATGTAATAAATGAGGTAGATATATAAAAAAACATTATTATCTCTGTCTAAAATATGGCATCATAACACATTTATTTGCAATTCCAACTCGATCTTCGTACTACAGGCTATGCACATGATATTTACATTTGGTCCGATCATCGTACTGTGAACTATGCCCGCAGTTGTGGGTTAAGGGGTTAACAACTACAATAAATATTGATGATAAATTCGCCTGTTATTGATGGAATCAATGAAATTCGGAAGTGAGCTTCCTATTTTGCGAATGTATGATAACAAAGTTTATTTCTAACTTTATCGAGTTTTGAAAGAAAAAAATTATTATATAGAAGTAGAGTAAATTTACATGAATTTATTTTCTCTATATATAGTTATTCATAATTCACCGTATTTATAACTGCATAGTTAATAATTGTGAAATACATATAATAAAAACTTTTTCGAAATAAAGGAACTTGAAAAAATTTCGTTTAAAGTGAAGATTAGTGTGCCCCCCGAGTTTGTCGCCAATATAGCAGCCCAAGGGAACGCTCTTATAGCAACCCTAATGCAGTTTTGCTTACTTCTTCCTACAATGGTTGAGTTGAACATGACCTACGACTATTTTATGAAAAATTTTAAATTAAAAATAATAAAAAAAATATTGATTAAGATTTTAATTTTGTTATTTATTATAGTTAAAAATAAGAAGGTGGTAACCGTAACTATTCCACAGTATTTGTTTACTTTGGCCGCCATCATTATTAGCGACTTGACATCCTTGGTGCAGCAAGGGGCACACTAAACTACTTTTACCAAAATTTCAAATATTTACTTAGAATAATAAGTTTTATTCATTTACCCAATTACCCAATTTTAAGTCTTTTTATGGTTAAAAAAAACATAATTCTGGATATCTAGCAGTTTATTTAGAATATAATAAATGAAATGAAACGTTAAGGTGTAGTGAGAATAACTAAGGCTCGAGACATATGATTTTTTTCGCTCCTCATCAGATGATGATATGATTAAATAGTGCTGAAACTAGGAGAAAATGTATTACATGAGACTTGGAATCCAACGATATATTATTTTGACAGTTGGTGTATATTTGGAGAATTGGATTCTGTCTTTTTGTAAATGGCAGATACCAGAATGTCCTTAATTGAACCGTTATTTTACCCTCCAAGACGAGATTAAGAATGAATACTATACAAAATAATTGTTCTGTAAATCTCTGCAACATAATGACATACAAGACCAGTTGAGACGTTACTGTTAACTTTGATCCACATGAAATTTTATTTAAATTTAATAATCAATTTAGTTTCATTCCTTAGGCATTTCTCATTAAAAACTTAATAACTCCTGTTCTATAGCCACAGTTTCCAAATCAGTTTTACCTGACAGGTGAATCTCAGAAACACGGGAAAAGTCCCCCCCCCCTTAGCATTGGAATCGCATGAAACTTATAGAATATTGGTAGAAAACAGATCTAGAAATTCTGTTTAGTATGAGTAAAAATCAATTTTTTTGGCAGGTAACAAACCTAAGAGTTTTGTAATTGCTATGAATTGTGAATTTTCCATCTTTCAGAAAATATCGAACATAGCATATATGATGTATAGCGCAATATCTTAAGATTCCCGGTGATACACGCTCTTATTTTTTACCATAAATATTAACAAATAAGAAAAAAGTGCAATTAGTTGAGGCTTGCCATGGCTCAAAATAACGCCCATTGCAAAATTTGATCTATCAGTCATAACAGACAATATCGCATTATTTTTAGTGCACAGGCAAAGCAACATCAGATAGCATGTATTTACATGCTTCAAATGAATCAAATATATCTGATTCTCATTATACTATGTGTGCATTTCGTACATGAGAACTATGTTAGATATTAATTATTACCAGGTAAAGACACAAGTCATTAACTCTTAAACAATGAAAATTCAGAAACAGCTTCAATCCATTCAGGCAAAGGAGATATACCTTCCTTGCAAATTAAATACTCCCAAAAGGGCAAATATGTTTGGGAAAAAATGTATTATTTAATGCATAGAATAACATAATACTCATCAAGTCATTAAAAAACCTGTTGAAGTCATGGAAATGTGTGAAACACTTTTTAGGGGGCGACAATATTGTTTTATAGGTTCTTAATAACGTTTAATGTAACATTTTACAATAATTTTAACGTTATTTTTAATTCCATTATAATTTAAATTGCTTAAAGTTTCATCTCTAAAATTCTGAAGCTTTTGACTGCCTTCTTGAGGCCCCAAGATTGAACTTAAAAAGCGCGATTGGGTGGTTACAAAAGTTTTTTTTTTTTCAATATCTGATTAATGCCGAATTAGATGCCGTAAAGAAATACAATTTAGAAAAATTGTTTTGGCTTTTAATTTGAACAAAAAATCCTTGATATGAAGCCAAAGATGCATGTCCGAAATTGTAACTTCGTTTAGTCTGCTGAAAACATCGAAAGTTATCATGTGATATCATTTTTCTTTGCAAAGTGAACTAGAATAGCGTATGAACGTTTAGAAGAACAGAACATGCCTTTTTTTAAAGATAAAGTTTGGAATTCAATTTATAAAACCTCCAATTTCTCTGGTGTGAATCTTGCGGGTTGGATGAATGGATTTTCATCAAATCGAGGCACTTGCCTACTTCATGCATCCGAGGTTCTTTAGTGAGAATACCATGACTCGTAGAATGTTTTATTGGCATGAGGTTCAAAATAGATTTGTTACAGTATAAAACAAAGAGCAATACATGATAGGATGAAAATCGTGGTTAAACAATTGATACACTATTGCAAGTTCTACTATTCCATTTTAAACGAATCAAACTGTCAGTCAGTCATGACTTTAGATATTGTTAAAGCAATTCAAAATCTTTCAAAAAAAAATCCCAAAAATTAGTTGAGACATATCTGTAACCAGACAATTCCAGAAAATATCCTTCTTAGAACAAAATTCAGGAATAAATGTCTAGAACCGCGAGGTAGAATAAATAAAGAATTTACAGCATAAAAAAAGAAGTACGTATCTGGTACAAGCTTATTTGAGTTCACATGGAATGGGAAAATTGCTATCTATTAAAATTTTAATTTAAATCTGTTGTCTTAAATAAATAACGTCTTAATCCATTGCAACTGTTAGCAACCACTATATACGACGAATCTTTCCGAAAAAATACATAGTTCCATGCACTTTCCAACATTATCAGTGTATGTTATGCATGTATGACACTGACATTTCTTAATATAGGTGCGCATTGTAGAACGTGGCCGAAAACCAGATTTTGAATTTTAAAGTCTACTACTCTTCAAAATAAGCGTAGACATTCGCTCAGTTTACTCAGACAACTGCTCAAATTTTGTTTCTGGTGTTTGTGTACTTCCCTAAAGGATCATTGGTACAGACTAACCAACGCATTATAAGCTGTAGTTTCGATGATTTTGTCTCCAATTTGTGTTAATTTTTCACACAATATTACAAAATCATTATCGCAATAGGTAAGATTTGAGTGCACTGCGAGAGACAAATGCGGAATTTTTTTTAAAGCATCGCTATTAACACTATTTTTATTCAACCCTTTTATTTGCATTAACTCTTTGCAGTCCGAAAAATAATTAGATGCAAAATTATTCACCTAATGCAAAGATTTGTTTATTGCTATGAAAAATAATTATACATAATTCTTTTAAGTTGAATTTCTTTAAAAAATTAATCTACATCTCTTAACCATTATGTAAGAGTTTTTAACAATTAAATTTGAAAAATAAATAAATAAAACTCAAAATGATGCACAGTCTTGAATGTCGAGTCACACTCGACATCAGACAAAAAAGGGTTAAAACCGGGAAGGAGTCTTATCTTCGGTAGGAGCACTAGTGCATGTCTTACAATAATGTTTTAAGTTTTACAGCAGTTTCTGAGTCTGCTCATTATTTTATTATTTTATCTTTTATTTGTGAGTAAAGAGTATCAAGAGGAGAGGAACTAATTGAGTTACTTATATAAGCCAAAGAATTACAATTCTAAATTGATATATTATAAAATGAAATTTAATGCTTTTCGAAACAAATCATAATTTTATAAAATGAGATTTTGGGTGTAAAAATTTCAATTTCAAGTCAAAAAGGTGGTACACTACATGCAATACTAATCAATTCAATTGATGTATCTATTTATGGTTCAGCAGATATTTTATACTATAGAACAGACAGAAGAAAGCAGAAGTCAGAAATATTTCAGAATTAAACATACCTGGTATTTAATGGCGTTCATTTCCATATTCTGAAACTGTAAGTAATCCTAAAATAAGGATAACACTTTTTGGAGCATAATAAAGTTCCTCATTAAATGCTCAGTGGTTTTTAAAAAAATTGATTTAAATGTTATATGTTTGGGATACAAGGAAGCAAATTTTTTATCCCTACAACGACAACATAAAGATTTATTTATAAAAATTATAAAACAAGAAACATTAAATAAGGATAAGTAAAAGTAGTTACCTACAGCCAAAAAAATACTAGATGCCAGCCTGCTTGCACAGTGGGTTGTAATAAGTCATACATGCATGATAGGATTGAAGAAATTAGTCACAAAGATAGAGGAAAATAAAGGCAAAATTTAGTTAATGGTTCAAAACGCGCATTAGTGAAAATGGTCATTCCTTGGAAGAAACATTTTCCACACAAACACTAGATGCCGGCCGGCAAGTCAGCATAGTAGGTACTGATTAGTCGGCGTATGCATGATGGAATTGAAGAAATCAATCACAAATATAGAAGAGAATAAAAACAAAATTTCGATAACAGTTCCGAAAATGTATCAGTGAGATGATCATTCCTTGAAAGACTCGTTTACCACACTTAACACAAGAAAATTGCATGAACATGGCCGAAAAAATCACTAGATGCCGGCCGGCATGTCAGTTAGCATAGCAGGTAGTGATTAGTTTCTGTGTGCATGATGGAATTCAAGAAATCCATCACAAATATAGAAGAGAATAAAAACAAAATTTCGATAACGGCTCCAAAAATGTATAAGTGAGATAGTCATTTCTTGAAAGACGCGTTTACCACACTCAACACTAGAAAATTGCTTAATCATGGCTGAAAAAAGAACTAAAGGCCGTCCAGCAAACTAGCTAGGATATTAGGAAGCGATTAACCGGCGTATGCATGATGGAATTGAAGAAATCAATCAGAAATATAAAGAAGAATATAAAGAAGAATAGAGGCAAAATTTCGTTAACGGTTCCAAACATGCATTAGTGAAAATGGGTAATCCTTGAACGAAACATTTTCCACAAAAACAAGAAAAGGACACGCATACAAATTATTTATATGAAAATAAACATTGATTTGAGAAATATCGATAGAATAACGATATTTTTCAGTTTACTTTCTCTTGGATCAACTTGCATAATCGTTAACAAAAATAAGATTATTTAATGAAAGAACCAATTATTCGAAGTGCAAGCAAGATAGAAAAATAATATAAAAAACAAATTACAGTGCACAACTATATAAAAATATTGAAATCAGGTTCTGGAGGCGTGGAAAAGTGCGGAAGATTGTGTGAATATTTCCTTTTATCTATTGCTTGGATTGGCTTTCCAAAAATGTGAATCATGCAGAATTGGTTCAAATTTAATAGTAGAATTTAGTGGGATAAATTTAATTGAAAGTAAAAGTATGAATTGAAATTAGTAGGAAAAGTTATCAAGGGTAAGTAGTACATTTCTTGGTCTTTTAATTTTAAGCCTGGGACAGTAAGGTGGAATCTGTTTTAGCACTTCATTTTCATTTTGAACAAATTTTTTTAAGATGGTAGATTATTTTTGAATCAAGATATTTAGAAATGGGAACTTATAACTCTGGAGATATCCTTATTGCTCACATACCAAGAGCGCATACATACATTACCCCATACATTAATTGTTTGGTGGCATTAATTGTTCGTCTAATAACTTATTTTGAAGCACCCCTAGAAGTTTTAAGTTAGCTTTTGCAGTATACTCCCCTACCGGACAAACATAGGTGAATTCTGGACGCATATATGCGTTATAAATGAGGATTTTCCTCATTCCTGGTATATGAGGAAAGGTTTTCTATTTTATTCACGGATATTTTCTCTAGTATGAAAGTTATGTTTCCATATCAATTTACGATCTAAAATTACGCCCAAGTATTTACATTTCTGAGGCCAGGCTATAATTTAGTCATACATTTTAATGTGGAGGAATTGGAAGGGAGGCCTAAAGGCTTTATGAAGCAAAACAACTACGGTTTTAGAAGCATTTATTCTAATTTTCCATTTTATGAATCAGTCTTCAAGGGCTTTTAGATATTTGTTTAATGCGATTTATATATATCTTTGAGGGGAGGGTAGCCAGTATTGCCTTTTCATCAGCATATAAACAGATAAGCAAGCTCTAATTTTAACCTTTTGAGGTCCGATGTCGAGTGTGATTCGCCGTTCAAGACTGTGCATCATTTTGACTTTTTATTTATTTATTTTTCAAATTTAATTGTTAAAAACGTCTCATAATGGTTAGGAGATGTAGATTAATTTTTCAAACACATTTGACTTAAAAAGAATTATATATATTTATTTTTCATAGCAATAAACAAATCTTTGCATTAGGTGAATAATTTTGAATCTAATTATTTTTCGGTCTGTAAAAGGTTAATATCTTGTTAATAAAGCAGAAAAAATGTCTATAGCTTGTGGGATTAGTTGGGTCTTTACATTGTTTTAATGTTAGATAAAGTCACTATTTTCCATCTCGTGGGGTTAGTGATAACTTTCAAAATTTTATTACTTAGAATATTAAGGGAAGGTTTTTATTCATTTTAATTGAAATGTTATAAACATCTGATGCTTTATTAACTTTGAACTTTCAAAGATTGCTATAATTTAATTAGAGGTCATATTTATTAGTTTTAATGAAGGAATTTAGAATTCGCTCTCAACTTTATTTTTGATTTGTGCGTTCAAGGTTGTTTAGAGTAAATTGTTTATCCAAGCTATTTTCTGGAGAGTTTACTTTTTCAGGTCTGTGCAGACAATATTGGCTGAACCTTTAAGGGATGGAATGATCTGTTTTTTTATTCGTTTTAAATGGCCGAACAAATGCCCTATGAGTTAATGAATGAACAAATGGGTATCATCCTCAGTATTGACGTTAATTGATCCGAACAAATGCCCTATGAGTTAATGAATGAAAAAATGTGTATCATCCTAAGTATTGACGTTAATTAATCCGAACAAATGCCCTATGAGTTAATGAATGAAAAAATGTGTATCAACCTCAGTATTGACGTTAATTAATCTGTGGTTGATATTTTCTTGTTTGTCATTCACTTTTATAATTTCCTTATTTAATCAATTCATTATGCTTTTAAAAACTGGGTTTTAATTAATTGATATTTCTTCGTGGCATACTCACGATCGTTGTTCAGTTTTTTAAAGAAACTTTTTCAAGTTCCTGAGGTTGTTTATGTTGGTGTGATGTGGAATTTACTATTTCGATGTGTAGAATATTCTCTTCAATATCTGCCGCTAATTTATTAATTTGTTGCGGGTTATATATTTAACTATTGGTGACATTTATAAAAATATACTTATACTAATAACTTTCAAATTTTAGTATAAGTTCGGTAAATGTCATAATATAAATTTGTCAACGGAGATTTGGCAACACTAATATTTAGTAGTAGTATTTATTCTATCTGTTTCTTTCTTTTTTTCTTTTTCATCTGTTATTTTATGCTTTCCTTAAATGTTCATCAAATTGGATTTTTTTGAAGTATATTATTAAAGTTAAAGCAAAAGATTTTTATTTTAATTAAAACATTATTAAAAGTTATAGGCAAACGATTTTTATTTTAATCAAAGCATTATTAAAAGTTATAGGCAAACAATTTTTATTTTAATTAAAGCATCATTAAAAGTTAAAAGAAAACAATTTTTTTGTAACTATATTTTGTTAATTGTGTTTCGATTAATTCTTGTACATGCTGTTTTAGTGAAAGGAATAAAAAAGAAGTGGCGATGGAATAAAAAAAATTTGGAATATCATTTTTATTTTAAGACTTTAAGACGCTCTGCAAGCTATATTTTGAAGCTGAAAAAAAAAAAAACAATTAGTTTTTTAGAAAGCATGCAGAAAGTATATTAATATTTTATTTTATATTTAAAATAATAATTTTTTTTTAAATTTATAAATATATTTAAAAAGTAATTTTTAAGTATATTTTTATAGTATTTCTAATTAATTCATTCATTTCCTCGTTATTTTCAAGTAGCGAATATTTGAAGTAAAACTTTAATAGAATTTTATTATAGTCGAAAATAAGCTTTGATAACGAATGTATTTCATGCAGGGAAAGGGGAAATCTTTTATTACTGTAAGGCTTATTATAAACTTAGAGCTTGGTCCACATCTCATTGGCTCATCTGGAGCAAAGATTTCTAGTCTCACCTGTGTGACTAGACGTTTACCTCTTAGAAATTAATTCTGTAATTCCAACAGGTGTGGTGGGCATTAAAGTCACTTCAAATTATTCGATTGAGACTTATCTGTTGAAGTATCTCTCGGTCAAAAGTAAATAACACTTTAGGAGGGGAGGCTGGAAATTGGTGTTAATGTTATGGGATCTTTTTTTTTTTAAATTTAGAACTATGATAGCTGCTTCTAATTAATTACGTGAGGAGAGAGTTAAGTGATAGTGAGGGATGGGATTTTTGATAGGTATGGGAGTACATCCGCAGTGTTTAAAAATATCTTTGTTATCTCTGTAGCAGTAATGGATTGTGTCATTTGCCAGGAATATTTTATTATTAGATCTCAGGAAAATGTCCTGTAAGAATCTTATATCTGGGTTATACTTATTTATAAAAGAGGGATTCATTAATTTTATTTCTAATCAGATTTACGTTCAAGTAAATGAGTTTGCGGGAATATGCTAAATAAGATATGATTTAGCAATCTCAAGTGCCAATGTTAGTTGGTGATGAACTGGAGTTGAATTTTATTGCTTTGTTATCTAATTTTTTCATTTCTTTTGTAATTTTAACATATCTGAGAATAGGTTTCTGATCTCTTTTATTTCGTTCATAATCTCTTTAAATTCTTGTTGACTGAAGCTAGGATATATAACTTCGGTTTATGAGGTTCTTCTTGGATTAGTGGCGCCATCTTTTGAGGTCGGGTGGAACTTAAAAGTTCGGCTTAGGAAGGATTGCTTCTAATTATAGACTGATTTCGGCCAAATTCATGGATGATTCTTTTATTTTTGTCTGAACTAATTTAGGGAAGGCTTCGCAATTCTATGGGATGCAACATTGGTTCTCAAAGATTCTTTCAGCTGTTTTGACAAATTACATAAGCAACGGAACTATGGAGCCCCAACTTCGGTATCCACTCACACTTCTGCAACCTTTAAAATAGGAGGAACAGAAATCATATTGAAAAGGGATTGGAGCAAGTGACAGCGTTGTACCGAGTAGAAATTAAAAGTAATCATCTTTTATAAACCAGCCCAATTCCGCAGGATTAAATTTTCCCCATGTTTTTATCTGGTAATCAATCCAAAATAATTGTTGTCTAGCTCCGACTAAAGTGGTTGAAGCTGTCAGTTTAAATGCTCAACCATTTTTTGTCACTGCCCTAAGAAAGTTTCTATACGATAATCACTCAGTGAAATTTCCTTTATAGATGCACCTATAGGTCTACAAAGAACAGCATGCTCTCCGTTATTTCTGAACGAGAAGCATTACATTGATTAAAAGTTTGAAATGATGCAAATCTGGGTATGCTGTAATAGTTATGATTGTTGATTTTTTTTCTTTTAGAAAATTGCAGATGTTTCATCGTTACAAGAAAAAACAAGAGACTAAATATTGTTTTAACATATATCTTCAAAACTTCTTGATAATAAGTTGTTGTTCCATACTTCCTTTTCGTTTTCGTCGAAATTCGAGCCGTTATGATATTTAATAGATCAATATCAACATCAGCTATAAAGATAGAGTAGTGATGAGTTGTGGGTACAAAATCGATTTAAATCTTTCTGGTCGCCTTCTAAGACCTCTTTTGATTCGAGATTTAATTCTGATGCTTCTACATGCTTTTTTCTACTTTCAAAGGAAACTTCACAAAATTTTTCAGCTCCAAGAAAAATCTTATTTGCACTTAACAATGCAACAATAAATTTAGTTAACCATTTGCAGTCCGATGTCGCCTCTGACTCGACATTCAAGACCGTGTATCATTTTGGCGTTTTATTTTTTTTTAAATTTAATTGTTAAAAACGCCTACATAATGGTTAAGAGATGCGGATTAATTTTTCAAAGAAATTAGACTTAAAAGAATTATATATATTTATTTTTCAAAGCAATAAACAAATCTTTGTATTAGGTGAATAATTTTGCATCTCATTATTTTTCGGTTTGCAAAGGGTTAAAACACTGTTTCGTCCCCCTGAAGTATACAGCAAATTTTCCACGCGAATCAAGCGGAACATCGGTGTTGATATCTATTTATGGCAGTAAAAAGAAATGAAAAGGCAGCCATTTGTTTTTTTTTATATTCACTGCTAGTTTTATTTTTATTTTCCCTTGCATTCAGTCCCGTTTGAAAGTTGTGTTTCATAAGAAATTAGTAATTTTGAACCATCATCAACTAAATAAAAGACCAATTTGCATCCATATCACAAAATTGCTCTCATTTTGCTGCACGAGCATATATGCACGCATAAAATTAAATATTTTTGTGTACAATCTTCATTAGACCACTTATTTTTCTGTACGCGTTATCATTCGGAAAAAAAATACGAATTATTTATCGAAAATTGGAAAAACCAATTGGAACTTTAATAAAAATTAGCATTTATACTTATGTAGTAAAAATTATGATGTTAGAACTAGTTTTAGCAGATTTTTATATTATACATTCTTTCTGAGAAACATTTTGATTATTCGATGTGCCTTTTTAAATAATGTAAGGGAAAAAGTAAAAAAAAAACTCCTCATTTAACTTCACTTTTTTCCCACTAAGTTCACTTCTCAGTAGAAGGCAAATTTAGAAAAGTCATATTAGATCATACTGAAATGATTAAAGTGTTAACCAAGTAATTAACTTATAATCAATTCGTTTTGCATTGAAATATTTTGGCATGCCCAGTTAACAGGTTAAAGTGGTAGAACTTAATCCATACATTTTCAGAAGTTAAGATCTCTAGTCGATAGTCTATGTCCAGATTACTAAGATAACATTTTCTTACTACCTCTCCCCCCCAAAAAAAATAGAAAAAATATATATGAATATTGGGGTTTTTTAAGATATCAATTAAAAGGACATAAATAAGATATATGTGAAAAAAAACAAAAAAATCTCTGGAAAAACATTTTTTACTATATTTTGCTCCATTTTTACAACTGATAAGATTGCGAATTATTTCATACAGACTAAAGAAGAAACAACTTTGTATAGGCGAAATATGAATACTTGCTTATCTGCCACGTCTACCTACCCAGAGGTGCACCTCGAAATGCGGATGAGACTCTTCCGGTACGGTGGTTGGATCTCGCCACCCTGGAGGGTACACGAAAAGTTTTGGGTCTGGCTCCTCCCATTGATGATGGGACATAATTTCTTAAGTGGTGTTCACATGACCCGTCGAATATTCAGACGAGCCACGCGTCCCCCGTTTTACCCCACTTGCGGTTTCTTGGGGTGCTTTGATGTCTGTGGACGCGTCCGAAGTTTTCCCGTAAATTGCCGGGGAAGAGTCCTGGCATCAAAGGACCCCAAGAAACCGCAAGGGGGGGTAAAATGCATAGAGCTGGTATATGTATACCAGCTCTATGGTAAAATGGGAGAATGCGTAACCCGCAGGTCGTTGGAATGCGGCTTTAGGGAAGGGTAGTATCGTGGCCGGTGATGACCCTTAGGACTCAATCAGTTTCCGCCAGTGCTGCTGTTGCGGTAGTTCCGGTCATTTAGTATTTATTACCCATGCGCTATCGGGCAAGTCGGAGAGTCTGAGTATAACTTATCTGCAATGGTTTGAAGCAGTCTTTAAATCAGTCTCTTTAGTCTAAAAGAGATATTGCAACTTTGTCTAGGCAGAAATAAAACGATTGTTTCTGTGTAAGGGTTGACTCATGAGTTGGAGGAAAATGCATTCAGGTTTTGTCGTCATTCAAATTATAAGAAGAATATCGATTGTGTAATAAGAAAATTCTTATTACTCAAATATATCGTTCAATGTGTAATAAGAGTATTATTATTTGTTATCCCTCAAATTGCCCAAAGATGTAAGAAGTGTCATCTTAAAAGTCTGAATTTACAACAAACGTTAATAAAAGGTTTTATTGAAGAATCAAGTCCAGCTGCTGGAAAGCTATTTAGAAGATCCTTAGGAACGAATGCGTGCTGGATTTCGAAATGCATCATACATAAAATTTTCGAGTCTGGCTAGATATTCTTCTGAAATTTATTAACTTATGAAAATAAGATCCCTTTTTTTTATTTTGTTTCAAGCCGAAATATAATTGGTTTCTATTATATTATAAAAACATTTTCCATCCTGAAGGGGAGCCTTATTCACATCGAGCTTGAGTTCCAATAAATTTTCAAGAAGCATTTTTTGAAAGTGTAAAATGGCAAGGACTTAACCACTTGGAGGTGAGCTTCTCAAAACTTCTTCAAGCTACATTATGGGAAGAATATTTTTATGCACCGTGTAAACGAACGCCTGTGTTTTTCACAGAGAGAAATTTTTATTATTTTCAGTAATTTTTCATGGGTTTTTTTTCTAAATACATTTTCGTAGTCAAAGAATGTTTTTAATTTTGTTTGCATTTATTTTTGTTTTCCCATGCTAATCATAGCCCTGGTTTTGTGAGTGTATTGTGTTTTTTTTTCCTCCTATATTTTCTACATTTGTTTGTTTAACATGTTTTTAGAAGGGTAGTTTTCATGACTTTTACTTGTAATTAAAAATTTTTCTTGAAGATAAATAAACTATTTTACAAAAATGAGGGGTCTATAAGTTTTCCCCCGCCGAAACGTGAGGAAGCTTTGACTTTCCATGCTTTGATCCATTAACATCAATAAACGGTTTATTAGAAGACGACACATATTTGTCCGGCTATTTGTTTTTAGATTTGATTCTCTGTTAGAAAGCTGCAAATCTGTTAAGATTGCAAAGAAAACTGAGTTAGATTGCAAAGAGTCCGTATTGTAAAATCAATCTTAGTCCCGAATGTCCTTCATTTTCATTGACTGGATTGAAATCTAGCTTTCTTTGAATTGACTTTCAGAATTGCCCTGGAATTTCTTTCTTCTTAACAAAAGTTCTGAAACTTATCCAACATTAAGCATCTACTAGCAGAGTGGCAGCTGTAGAGTTAGACAATGGGTAATGGAAACTTACGTAAGTACTTACTACTAATATTAGTTTAAACACATGTTATCGTATCAATACGACATAAATAAACATCCTAATGAACGTTTCACTAACTGGCAGTTTCTAGCGAAATAGCTAAAAGTAAACTTTCTATCTCATGAACCATACCCTATTAACTTTCCTATAAACTTATTAACAAAAATCCTATCTATAAAAATTGTAATATAATAGAATTATTTCTAACGGCACAGAATTTGGGGGAAAAAATAAGAAAGAAAAGAAAGCAACACATCAACGTTAAAAAATAAAAGAAATCCGTGTGGATTCCTTTGGAATCTATAGGGATTGTCTACAATACATTTCATATATTCAGCATATTCTGGTGACATATTGTGTTGCATATACACTATCTGACTAAAAGTTTCCGGACACCTCTTGAAAAAAGTGTTTCTGGTGGATAACGCTATTTGATGCGTAATCGAAAGCTATAAAAGCGTTAGTAGCGGTATGTCATGTTGTATTTATGTGTTTGTGAGGCAATAAGTAGGTCAAAGGAGCTTAGTGAGTTTGACCATGGCAGTATAGTGGGATGCCACCTTTGGGAGAAATAAGTTCATGAGATTGCAAATTCCTATAGAAGCCTAAATCCACTGGGAAGGATGTGATTGTGAAGTAAAAACGTCGGGGCAGTGAAACTGCAGAAAAACGAACTGGTAGGCCGAAAAAACTTGGTGAACGCAGCCGCAGAACTCTGAAAAGGGTAGTGAAACAAAATCGCTAGTCCTCGTTGGTGGAAATTTCTCAGGAGTTCCAAAGCTCATCAGGCGTTAGTGTTAGAAGCAGGGCTGTTCATCGAGAGTTTAAAAACTTGGATTCCATGGTCGTGCAGCGTCATACAAGCTGAGTATCCTTCCACAGAATGCGAAGCATCGATTGCAATGGTGCAGAGTTTACCGCCTTTGGACTGTGTAGATGTGGAAAACTGTTCTTTGGAATCACGAATCTCGTTCGTTTAACAGTCTGGCAGTTGGATGGACGCGTCTGGGTCTGGCGGATGCCCGTCGAACGTTTTTTAGTGACTTAGTGCATTTTAGTGCATTGTTCCAACTGTTAAGTTTGGTAGTGGAAGGATAATGGTGTGGGAGTGTTTCTCGTAGTATGGCTTGAATCCGCTACTTTCTATGTTTGGAAACATGAACTCTGAGATGTATGTGATGTAGATTCTGGACAATGCTGCACTCCAAACACTTTGACAATATTTTGGGGAAGGCCAATTTCTCTTCCAGCAGAATAATTGTTCCATTCACACATCAAAGCTTGCACAGATGTGATTTGACGAAACGGGAAGTGAAAAACTGGACTCGCCTTTTCAGAACCCCGATTTAAATCCCATAGAACCTCTCTTGGACAAATTAGAGAGCAGATTACATTGCCAGCCTAATCAACCATACTCACTACAAACATTCACTTTAGCTCTGATGAACGTCAGGAAGTCAATTCTTACAGTCATCTATCAAAAACTGGCGGACATTCTTCTCAGACATGTGCAGGTTGTCATTGATGCAAAAAGAGGACCAATATCATATTACCTCAGTTCGTTCTAAGTCCATATCACTTGATGTCTGAACACTTTTTTGTATTTATCAACAAAAACAGGTTTCAAATAGTATCATTTGCTGTGATATCACATAATTCTTTTACATACAATATTTATTTTAACCTGCATATCCAAATGCAATTTTTAAGTCCACTAAAATTCACTTCTGTAATTAATTTATCCTTAATGAGTGATTTAGAATGCTAGCAAGTACTAAGAACTTCTAATCATCGCAAAATGTCTAACAAAATTTTGTAAAGGCTCAAACTATATTAATTACTGGAGCGATTAATTAACTGGTTTAATTAATTTTCAATGATTGATTATTTGATTAAGATTAGATTTTATCCTAAAAACTGATTACTGTTCAATAGACTCCTTTTAAAAGTTCTACTTTAGACAATGATTCTCATCCCTTGAATTCGGGAAATTTTCAGCTCGGTTTTCGAAGCCATGGTCGCTACATCTCAGAATTACACTTAGTTTTACAGCTCATACATAAATTGTGTAAAGTTTCCCCCATTATTTATTTATTTATTTGTCTACACCGATGCAGCCAAGACAGAGGCTGTAAGCCTCTGATTCGGTAAGTGAAGGGACGCTTTCCTAGTGTAATGCAAGTATGATAATTAGAGTAATTTTGATTAGATTATCTTCTCACTTGAAAATATCTGTCGAGATTGTGTATGGGTCAATCAGTTCAATGTGAGTGAGACCGAGAGAGTTGAATTTTTCATTTCCATATAATGTTCATATTAAGAAGATGGAAATGTATATGAAAATGTAATGAAGATGGGAAAAAAATCAAATTATTGCCTTGCCATATCATAATAAACAACTTTCATAGTCAAAATTGTACGTATATTGATTAAAATAATGTTAATGACTTCGTTTCGAAATAAACAAATTTGTAAAATGTTTAATTTCTATCAATTGCAAAACATGAGGGTAATAATTATACTTTGCCAACTATAACTAGTCAGATTCCTATTTGTTTTATACATTCATTTAACAGTCACAGTGCTTTTATAAACGCGGATAGTGTGCTTAAATAAGTGGATGTCACACAATTATGGTGCATAATAAATAAAATTCAAAGTTAAAAATATAAAAAATTAACTTAAAATAAATCTTTAGCATAACGTTAAGTTAAAAATATGTTGTACTTTTAAAGTAAATGAAATAGTTAACTTCAAGTGGAATTTTTTTTTAGTATTGTCTGCCTAGAATCAGAAATTGCCAAATTTTCCATTGACTATATCCCGTATGGTTCAACAATAGGTAGCATTTCCTCTCTTACCATTTCGAAAATGCCAAAAATTTTTAGTAAAGTTTTTTTTTGACGTGGAGGAGAACATTATAGCCTTAAAAAAAGATTAATATGCAAATTAAATTTTTGAATTTAAAACAAATATAACTTACATGGGCATATTGTTCAACTTGCTTTAATTTATCAATTAATATCCAACCTACCACAAATAAATATAACTTAATTTTAACTTTTACTCATAGGAGTCAGAAATTAAGTTTTAAAACATTTACCTAAATTGCCCTTTGTTTCTATTTGATGCGATTTTTCGCTTGTTTTTTATTGTTCAAGTTCGTATGCTCATCTTTTGTTAAATTATTATACAACTGAAATATTCGAGAGTTAAAAATAATAATTTTCAAAAAAAAATTGTATTTATTCATTCCTTTCAGAAATTCATTCGATTTTCGTTATTCGGAAAGAAAATCGGCATTAAATTTTACCTATTCGGGGTAAATAAATAACCGAAAATTTAAATTTATTACCATCAAATTTCTGCAAATTATCTTAGAACGTGCTGCCATCTGTTGGGAAATAAGAATTTTAATTGTATTAAAACAAATTAGTTATTATGGCGTCTGTCGAGAGATGTCGCTAAAAAGCAGTCGATTTCTTTTTGTTGTAATTGTTCCAAAAGAATTAAATCCTTGTTGAAGCTAATTTAACAAAGCGATAATAGATGGCAGTAAAAATTCTCCCTCTCGATATGTAATTGGACGTTGAATCTGAAAACTGATATGTCAGTCATTAACTGGAATATTCTTTAACGAGACTAAAGAAGCTCATTATTATTTGAAAAAAGATAACATCCATTAGAAGAGAACATCCGTGTAATGTCCAAACTGAACATTTGTTGTTAAATAGCAAAGGAAGGATTTTTTTTCTTTTTAATCCAAATATGCATGACCATTAATTATTTTGATTGCTCTTAAATCATATCTTCATTCCTTATATTTATAGGATACTAAGGACTCTTTAGTATCTTAATTAGCAGGTTTCGATAAAGATGAAATTCATAGCTTATGACTGAACGGGTGTTAACATTTCTATTTCTAGACATTGCATAAATCTGCAACTTTGAATATTACTTTATATAATTAAGTTCACAGAATAATTTAGTCATTATATTAATGAATAAAAAGAATTTTTTAATTTAAATTCGTTTTCACAACTTGATGCAAAGGCAACACAAAATCCAAAATCTTTTAAAAGGGGGGATTTAGTGGAGTAGCAGAATTGTGCTTTCCCTTTTTTCATATCATTGTGAGATAAAATTTCTTGTCCTTTTAGGCATTCTGTGGGGTAACGTTATTCTTGACTTACCTTATTAATAGCAAATTCATATAAAATGCATGTCCTGATATTAATACAAGGAAATGATATAATTAGCAAAAATATTACTGAATCATTAAATTTTGTCCACTCGAGGCATGGAATGTTAACGATTTAGATGTACAGTATCTGTATCAGGACATAAACAGAAGTAAAAAAAATTACTGGTACAACATCTGTATCACCCATTAAAAAAACAAATTTTATTTAGTGGAGTAGCAGAATTGTGCTCCCCCCTTTTTCATATCATTGGGAGATAAAATTTCTTGCCCTTTTAGGTATTCTGTGGGGTAACGTTATTCTTGGCTTACCTTATTAATAGCAAATTCATATAAAACGCATGTCCTGATATTAATACAAGGAAATGATATGATTACCAAAAAATTACAGGATCATTGAATTTTGTCCAGTCGAAGCATTGGGATACTAATGATTTAGATGCACAGTATCTGTATCAGGCAATAAACAGAAGTAAAAAACTTACTTGTACAACATGTCTATCACCCATAAAAAACAAATTAAAATATCAACTTTAAAACTTGAAAGAGGTGTCAAATTTTATTTATTAGTGGTACAATATACGTACCAGCCAATAAGTCAATGTGGAAAATCTTCTAGAACAGTACCTTAAAAAATATTAAATATTAAACTTTTTTTCCTCCATTCATCATGAGAAAATCAACAGTTAACTTAGAAGAAAATCCGTCTACATCATATGCAAAAAATAAAATATCTGTGAGAAGTAGATAATTAATTATCCTCATTATCCGGCTGGCAAGTGATCACTTTTTTAAAAACTCACTTTTAGGCAAGTCACTTTAGGCAGCACCCCCCCCCCCAATTTCGATATCCAACCCCTCTATTTGAATACATAATAAGAAATTAGAATCATAATTCTTTGGAATACTATTAATTTCAAATTTGTTTTTATATTTGCGTGTTAACTCCCAAAAATAATCACGTAGTAGTGCATCAGAGACTGGGCTTATAAATAAGTACAATTTCTACATATAATATAATCTTTTAAAAACATGTAAGCATGATTTCAAGTTCTTGTGGCATAGTTCGAGGATCAAAAAACCGTCCTAAAGGGAACAGAGCTCAACCAAGATATACAACTCATTAATTAACCAAGATTTACCAAGATTTTCAACTAGTGCCCTGTATCAAAAAGGTATCAACAAAAATGAATAAAATGCTCAAAATTGAATAAGCAACTTCTTTTCAACTATAAATAAAAAATTCATATTAAATATATCAATTATATTCAATTTTTAAAAAAATAGAGACCTAAGAATTTTCCTACAAGACTCAAATAAAGTTACTTTAACCTAGATAACCTAAAATATGGTTACTTTTATTCGCATAGATAAAGGGAGCGAATCTGTTTCCCACGTTGCCCTCAACTTTCTCGTATGCGTATTGCTAAGAAATGCATGGAATACATAATTTCATGTTCTTTTGGCATGATTCGAAGAAAAAAAATCTCAAGAGAACAAAATTCTTAGTTAAACCAAGTTTTTCCACTCATATCTTGGATCAAGACCACGTCCCAAAAATGAATTAAATGCTCAAAATCGTATAAAACAATATCTTTTCAATTATAGTTAAGAAATTCATATTAAATATATCAGTTGTATTTAATTTTAAAAATTGGAAGCAAAGGAATTTTTCTACCCAACTCAAATATTTATCTATGCGAATAAAAGTAACCAAATAGAATATAGTTACTTTTATACGCATAAATAACGGGAGTTGATCTTTTCTCACATTGAACTCAGCTTTCTCGTGTGCGTATTGCTAAGAAAAAGAAAAGAAAAATTCTTTATATTATATATATGTTCGCAAATAATTAGAAATTAAAGGAGTTAAAAGATGATTTAATGAGCTATTTGAATTGAAATGAATATGAATGCTATTAACCAAAACGAATGCTTGTTGTGAATGAATTGTGAATGTAAGAAGATTCTGATAAATCGTGTTTGTTTCAGTTTTTAGCATTTTTTCTTCTTGGATCTTAAAATAATACTTGAATTATCCTCTTTTCTTTTTCTGGTAGGCAAATGATCGCTTTTTTTAAAAAAGTTTGCCTGATTAAAAACTCTAGTTTGTAAATACAATCTTCCACCCTAAATTTTGTTACTTAGTCACTCTATTAAATGCATTATGAGAAATTAGTCATAATTCTTTCAAATACTGTTAATTTTAATTACAAGACAGCTCGAACTGTCTTAGTTGAGTTTTGTTCAATGAACTTTGTCCTATTTTATCTAAATAAAAAAGCACGTTACAAGCATCGAATATATTTTGTCATCATTCCGGAAGAAAATCTCATTTCCGTCCAAATTTTAAATAACAGAAGTTAATGGCGCGTTTTGGAATGAACTTCTTATTTCAAAACATGATCTGTTGTTGTTGTTGTTACTTATGGCACTCACCGTATTGGACAAGCTCCCCATTGATACAACAGCAGATTTAAGCCGAAATGAGCGTCTCTTGTTTTTCTGAAGTAGCGCCATTTAGGGCAAAGGGTACGATTTAACTACACACTCACCACATTCGCTTGCACTACCTCTTTTTACAGGGGGCACATTCACACATCTCACAGATAGCACACAGAACAACAGCCATGCCTGAACAGGGACTCGAACCCGGGATTCCCAGAACACAAACATGATCTGACGACAAATATGGCAAAGTCATATCACTGACTCTCCGATACGCCCGAAGGCACAAATACTGAGTGGCCGAACAGCCACAACATTAACTCTTGCCGGAACTGTGGTTGAGTCCTAAGGGCCATCACCGGCCACCCTACAACCCTTCCCTAAGGAAGAAAGTCCCGTCATTGACAGAAGGAGCCCAACCCTCACCTTTTCATGTATTTTTCAGGTTGGTTAGATCCAAACATCATGCTAGAAGCATCTCATCCTCATTTTGAGGTGCCCGCGGGGAGGGGGGTATGACAAAGTATCTGATAGGGAAACTCCATCTCCAAACTTCATCGTCATGGAAAAGAGAGAACATTCTTGAAAATGATATTGATATATTCCCTTGTTATAAAGAGAAAAATCAATCCTGTATATCTCAGTTATAGCATGAAAGGATAGGGACAACACTGATGCAATTAGCGTAATAAGAAAAGCAAGAAAATTTCACTCTCAAAATGTGTATTTGAAAAATAATGATAGTTGAAACAAAGGAATGGTATTTGGCTGTCACAAAAAAGTGTATGTTTAATTCTTGGCAAATGAGGATTATTAAAGAGTGCTTTGATTATAAGCACACTTTAACATGCATTTATTTTAACATGCCCATAACATGCATAACTTTCCCCAATAACAGGCATTGATTATAGTATGGCTGGCAATGGTTCTACTATGTCAATATCATTAAATACATAATAATATGTGCGCATAGGGTGTTCAGTCTCGTTATTTCCCAGTAGCTAATTTTAAAATCATTAAAGATAAGAATGTAATTCAATTTTTTAAAAAAATTTAATGATATGAAGAAGAATGTTGCTTGAATCAATAAATGTATTGTTGAAAAAAATTAAAAGGTTCAGTTTTTTTAATATAATTCCTTCGTTTCTGTTACTCATATTTATTAAAATATTCTTGAAACACTACTACTTTAATTTTAAAAGATAAAGAAAACATTTAAAAACACGTCTTCTCCAACTAACTATAACCGAGTAAAGAAGTTTCAAATTTCATTATTTTAGACGAATGGCCAACGCCAGGAAGATCTTTGAATAAACGGAGGCATTTATTTGAGACAGACGTTGACTGGCTTCAAAATATTAAAGTCAAGGTTTCATAATTCGGTCAGTTTAATCACATAGGAAAATAATTTTTTTATAAATTAAAACTATAAAAATATTTTACTAATTGTATTTAACAGAACCAAAGAATTCTATAAAAATTCAGACTTCACAATTTTTTAAAAGTATTTTTATTGTTTCAAAGGACATAAAATATAATTTTTTGCATCATTTTAAAACTTTTTTCAATCATAAATATCTGTTGTTGTTGTTACTAATAGCACTTGCCATGGATAAGCGTGTTGATGACCGTCACAGATTTTAAGCCTAATGCGTGTCTCTTGCTTTTGAAGTAGCGCCAACTAGGGCCAAGAGTACGACTTCGCTACTCACTCATCACAATCACTTGCACAGCCTCTTTTTATCGGGGGGCACATTCACACTTTTACACAGAACAACCGTGCCCTAGCCGGGACTCGAACTCGGGACACCCAGATCACGAGGAAGACCGGCTACCTCTGTGTCAGGACACATCCATCTGAAATGTATTCATACATATTCGACGTTTAAGAAATCAGCTGTTTGGTTCAAGGTTATAGCAGACATTCATTTTAAGAAACTTCCAAATTGTCCTTATATAGAATGAAATTGCTGTGATAGGTATCTGAATAAATATATTAGTTCTTATTTCGTTGATACTTGTTTTAGGTCGAAAACATATTTTTCAACAGCATTGATGGATCTACTTGATTTCTGCTGCTTTGGTTGTCAGATGTCAAAACGCCAGATTTCGGTATCTCTGTATCTCACGCTGCTTGAATAGAATAGTCTGAAACAGCTTTAGATCATAATCCTCATCTAGTTATTTAAAAATTGAGACGTTTTCTTTTCTTTTCTTTCATTTTTTAAAATTAAAGTCATTTTTTCTCATTGAAGACACCGTGAATTTACTAATGTATATCTAAAATGAATCAAGAGATTGTACTAAAGTTAGCAAATGAGAAATTTAGTGAAATTCATCCTTTAAGGAATAAGTTTGCTATGCAAATATCACATCATCACTAAGTAAAATTCATTGTAAATGCCTTTTTATTCTAATCAAAAGCCGTACAAAAACCCTTTTAATATTATACAATACATTTATATATTGTATTATATCCATAGTATTCTATATTATATTTTGAATTAAATAAAATATAATAATGAGATACTTACGTATTATACCGTCTTCGACAATGATCGCCAACGGTTTAGTAACTTTTTGGAAACGGATTTAAATTTGGCGATAAAGATCAACAGATTATACCATTGCCGGATTGCCATAATTGGCGGTTTAGTAATTCATTGGCGATGACTTCAAATTTGGCGATAAAGTTAGATGGTATAATACGTAAGTACCAATTATTACATTATTTACAATTTTAATGAACAGCTCTGTATCCGCAAATAGTGGGGATTTTCCCACACTTCTTAGTTCAACCTATTGAATTTTCCATTGTTCTTCATTTAGGGGCTTTAAGATACATTTGCAGGGGGGGGGGGGGGTAAAATGATAATCTTACTAAAATTATTAAAAGGATAAAAATTTATAGGCTGGCATATTTTCTATAAATTGCTTCATTAATGGTGCCAAAATCGAACAGAGCATTCTACAAAGCATACCATTTGACCTAGAGCTACAAATATTACACGCATTTATTTTTAAGTAGTAGATCCATTCTTTAAAAAGATTTTTTTTTCAAAATTTTGAAAATTTCAGTTAATAACATCGGAGCATATTATCGCAAGTAATATAAAAAAATAATAATAAATAAGCTTTTCTGTGAAAGCTATTTCCGCACAATTCCTAAAAATAATTTTAAGAATAATTTACAGTAAACTTTTTTGTTTGTTTTAGTCACTGCATTTTATCAAACGCGTTGCGACATTAAATACTTTTTTATTTTTATTTTCACGTTATCGCTGCTATATAACTAATAGTAAATCTTAAAAACAAAATAAAAATAGACGAATAAAGTCTAAAATATTATGATGTTTTAGAATTAAGAGTTCAAAACGATTTAAATTCTTTTCTTCCTTTTATTATAAAATTTATTCTATTTTACTATCATTAGCCAAAATAACAAAACAGCTTCCCCATTTTATACATTCTTTCGAAGCATTTAAGAGCTCTTCATCGCCATCTGGTTCTTTTTTTCAATGTCAAATGAGCACAAGTGTAATTTCTTTTGTTGTTGTTACCTTGGCGTAGTTACCAAATATAGGAACGCCTTAAAATGGGCGAAATGACACTAAGTTCGGTAAATGTCACCAATCTGAAAGTCGATCATTTTATGCTTATCGGAAGTTACCATAGAAACATAAACAGGTGTTCTGTGTATATAATAAGAAGACAGATTTCAATTCAATCAAAATTAATATATCTGAAATGATGTTCTAAAATCTAATTTTAACGTAATTAATTTCCTAATTTTTAGCTTAAGTTATCTCATATCAACTTCATTCTAAAAATTTTTCTGATTTCCTGATCCAATAACTATTTTTATTTAATTAATTCAACACGAGCTCTAAAATTGCTGAAGTCTACAAGTGAAGGGATAAAAAATTGCCAATCTAATCAAATTCTTTTAAAAGATCCCTATAATTGCTTTAACAAAATAGACGTGTAAAGAAATCTCAATATCTATAATAATGGGGATAAATCTTTCATTAGCTTTTCCTCTTTTCACTCTTGTGTCGTTCTGTGTTGATACGTTCATCGCTTCTGCTTGTACATAAATTATGCCTTCCGGGATGTAATAAAAGCGAAATTTAAAATTTGAAAGTGTGTTTGACCATGATTCTGCTTAAAAAATTATGTTCACATTTTAGAGTCGACAGGATATATAGGTAAGGAGGGAAAAAACATTAGAAAATCTAAAAGAAAGATTCTATGGTGTTAATGCAAGCTTATTCACAGCTTCTTAAAACTATGTTAAATATCTGACAAGAAAGAAAAATCAAACTTTTTATTTCCTTAAGATACAAATAAATGTAGCATTGTTCGACTAAAACACATAATCAAGATCTAAAGCATATTATTTTTTACCTTTTATACTGGGGTAAAAATCATATAAAATAAAATAATACTATACACTGTCGAAAAACTGAAAAAATAAAAAATAAGAAAGTGAAACATTAGACATAAATAAAGCGACAATAAATGTGCAGTTATTGATCAGCATATAAAAGTGCAGTGAGTCAATTCAAAATTCTGATCATTTTTTAATAAAAAATAATAAGTAATCCGCAAAAAAAAAAAAAAAAAAAAAAAATCTGAGTTTTTTACAATCGTTTGGTATCCCAATTCACATTTTAAGAATCTCTGAAGTAATATTACTAAAATCTCCATAAAATCTACAATAAAAAGTTGGTAAAGGCAAATTTCGATATCTTAATGCCAAAATTCCGGGGGAAAAATTGAATCGAGGTATTCAGCTTATGATTTCAAAAAATAATAACTTCTAAAAATTCTCAAAAATTATTTTTCATTTTCATCACAAAATATTTTTTAGATTATTGAGCAACCTGCCAATTGCAGATGAATCATGATTTCTTCTTTGGATGAAAGTGATTCCACAAAAAATGTATTGCACGAATCGATGTTTTATTTGTACATAACTAATAAATATTCTACGATATTCAGAAATTCTACATTTTACAGAGATTAAATTCAGTTTTCTCTCCTTCAATACATGACAGAAACCATTTTCAATATTTATTTGAGACATTCTGCAGCGCAAAAGTTTTGCATACCAATTTTATTTTTTAGAAAGTATGGTTGAATTATATGGTTTATTGGTACGAGATCCATCTTTGGCTATGTTGCATCTATCTAAAAAATAAAACTGAATCATCTTATTTTTAGAAAGGAATCTCAAGAATCCTCATAAGTCTAAAGAAAGGAGCTTCTTGCATTAATATATTAAAAATTATAAAAAATTATTTCAATATTTTAAGTCGAAACTTCACTTATGAATAAAATATTCAAAGATATTTCCATGGCTAAAAAAATAACTATTTTATTTTGATGGAAGATGAATATCTTTAACTATAACCTAATTAGATAGAAATTTAATATAATTAAATATTCATTTTATGAAATTCTTGTTAACGATTTCAATAACAGATTTTGCAGGAACATAAATGAGGTTAATCTACACTATTTTTTAAAAAAGTAGTTTTTTTTTTATTTTGTATACGAAGTACAAACAAAGTATTATAATGATTAAAAAAAATAACTCGAAATGTTGACAAATTACAAAGTTTTAAACATTATTTTCAAAAAATAATTTTTTGAAATTATGCCTGTGGTGAAAAAGATAACTCAAAAACGCATTTGAGCTAGAGGGGCGAAATTTGATGCATGAGCTTAGGACAAATATAGATATCTTTAGATATAGATATCTTTCTATATTTATATATATATAAATATAGATATGTGTAGACATCTTTCAAATTTTGTACAAAATCCGTTCAAAAGATGTCTGCCAGACTGGCTGTTCAAACACAGAGAAAACTGATGCCTTCGAAATCTATATAAAAATGCAAGATAAATAAAATTTGCTATTTAAGTTTAGAATCTAAATATTAAAACTTTTTATCAATTTAGAACCAAATCTCTCAATGTGTTGATCGCTTATCACATGATAAATTCAATAAAATTTTTACAATCACACAAAACGTAAAATTATTCCTCAATACTATGCAAGACATGTATGGCTTACATAAAACTTAAAATTTTATACTCGGACAGAAGGATTTGACCAGCTGAAGTCCTGGCATAGGGGTAGCTCGTCTTCCTCGTGATCTGGGCGTCCCGGGTTCGAGTCCCTGTTATGGCATGGTTGTTCTTCTGTATACTATCTATGAGGTGCGTGAACGAACCCTTTCCCCTTGTAAAAAGAGGTTGTGCTTATGAATGTGCTGAGTGAGTAGCTAAGTCGTACTCTTGGCCCTAGTTGGCGCTATTTCAAAAACAAGAGACGCTCATTCGGCATAAAATTACTGCCGGTCGTCAACGGGCTTGTCCTTGGCAAGTGCCATTAGAAATAACAGCAGGATATGATCTTTATTACAGAGTATGCGAGAAAGTTTCGAAGATTCGACTTTCATTGGTTTATCATTAATCTTGTTCAAATCTTCTTGAACGGCATATATATATCAAATCGTATTTTAAACCTACAAACTAAGATTTAGGGATTCATGGACATTACTTCGACTGTTATTTCTTAACAGAAGGAACTTAGAATCATAACTTAAATATCATATCTTATATAATCGTTTCAAATCGAATTCTATTCTCTGCACAGAATGATTCATCTAATTAGAAAAGAAAATTTTACAACCAAATTGATTAACTGAAAAGTCTTTACCAATCATAAATAATGCATATCATCATTTAAAGTACAACAGGTCGTTTAACAAAAATTACATTTTGTTGAATATTAGTCAGTGCACTTATATATCGCCAGTGGATGCCAAAAAGTAGGATAAAAGGCTGCTAAGGTAAATGATACAACGAAAGGAAAGGCCTGGTTAGTAAAGCGTTGGACTCGCATTCCTTAGGTTGCGAGCTCGAACCTCGCCGACCGAAGATCCTCGAGTGTGTGGTGGGTGGCGGTCGTTAAATCTGTCGTGGTCACAACGTCCTCCATGTTGAGAGTAATACCACTGGGTCAGAGGGGATCGTTCTCTGTTCCGGATCTAAATTATGACCTGTAGATGAATGAATGAAATTGCATGAATGAAATCCGCCCCATAAAAAGGACTGTGACGTGTGTGTATCTAAGTCATGCTCTTTTCCCTAGTTGGCGTTACTTAAAAACGAGAGATGCTCAATCGGTTTAAATCGCTGACAGGTCTGTCAGAGGGTTTGAAAAAGTGCCATAACTAACAACAATGAAAGGATCATATTTAAAGATTAAATGTTTAAAGTTGAAAAGGTTTCATTTTCACCTCAGATTTCATAGGTTTTTATCCATTTAACTTGCATAGGTTGTGCTTACTTTATTAACCATATGATACACCTTAGCGGTCATCTTTGAATTTCAGCATTAGCATGCTTTAGCTACGTGAAGGTTATTACTGAAAAGTGGACTTTTATTAAATAGAATTATTTATGTACGGCATTTTGCTCTTTGAGTAACGATTAATGGAAAAAATTTTCATTAAAATAAATATTTAATGCTCTGCTTTAGTTCACTAGTCGGTCAACTGATAAATGCTTCAAACAATAACTTACTTCGCAATAACTTATTTCCTAAAATATGGAATTGTTGTACATATGTTTGGTCTTCTCATATTACGACTAAAATGCATTCCCACATATTAATACAGCATGAGCAGACAGTAGTAAAACTTAATTATGTAGTTTCATGAAAGTTTATACTTTAGCCTTTTTATTAAAAAAGTTTTAGCGCTTTTTTAATCAATCAGTTTTAGCGATATTTAAATTTCGTAGTTTCAGCATTACAGATACTGTGTCAAACAACGTTAAATATGATTTATGTTATATAGAGCCTTTATTCAATTGCACATAGTACCTATCTCTGACGGTTCAGAAATTACTTTCTGGACCATTATTAGAGTAGATATTCGTTATATATTGTGTAGATAAAGAATTTTTATTGTCATGAGAATGTTCATTGTTGAAATATATAAAAGTGAAAGTTTTGGAAACATTGAAAATTTCCAGCAGAACTTTCTGAAAATTCTGCTTGATTTTAGATTAAAACATTTCTGGCATTGTATTTATTGTTGAAAAGACATTTTTATTAAATTACATCATTTTTGAAGGTAAGGAGAATATCTCGCAAGTTTGAACCATATTCATATGACGAGGGCAACAATTACATCAGAATCCAAAACTCGAAAATTGTTGTTATATCAAAGTGAAGATGCGACTTTTCCCCATTTTGAAGGTTTTGTTGTTACTAATCCCAGATGGTCCAGCAGTGCTAGACCATCTCCATAAAACTTAATATTTCCAAGAAGTCCCTAAATAGAGCTGATTCTTTTAGAATGTCATGTTTTGTAAAATTTAGACAGTTTAAGATGCGAGTGGGAGAATCTGGAGCACTCTAATGGCTAGTTCACAAATTTAAATGTGGCTTTTGGTATTGAATGATTGTGAAAAATCAATCTCAGTAAATCAATAAAATCAGAAAAATCAAGACAGTTAAATTTGAAATTGTTAGATATTTAGAAACTCAAAAGAAAATAATTCATTTTAAAAGTAAGGGTAATAGAATTTTTAAATGAACCATATTCATACAAAAGTTATGAGGCAATACTGCCAAGTCATACTTTCAGGGATACATGTACGGCGAGTTTAGAGTATCCTCACTTTTAGTAATCTTCCAGTCTGGTAGCTACTACAATTCCAATGATACAGGCTAAAAACTATGTAATATATTTTCACATAATGCATTTAAAATGTGCCTTGCCAGTTTTATTTTAGAATACACCTTGATTCCTAGAATAAAGGGGGGTAGGGGAGTGTTATATCACAGTACAATATATGAAAACTAATCTGAACGTCACGTTATATGACATGATTGGCAATGTTTCACATGAGACAAGTTAAATGGTTCTATTTAGGGAGATATATTTAACTCATTTGTTGAATTAATTACATATTCAATCAGTGTTTATTTTCAGTGTAAATTAAGAATGGAATTTCGATTCGAGTCTAGATAAATCATGATCTTCGGGTCCATTTATTTCCTTTTCTTTTCACTTATCTTACGATTTTATTGTTTAAAAAGTATATAGTTTATTAAACGTCAAAAAGAATCATCTATACAATAGTCAGTATCTCTAATGAACAGTTTTTGTAAAAACAAATTAATAATACAAATTCAAAACCAATTATGAAATTTACTTATTCAAACATTGTGAAGTCTCGAGATACGTTGAAAACGCAATTCGCAATAAGAATAAGTAGGTCATGACCTTCTGATACATTTATACTATTTCCAATTATCTTACTGTTTAATTTTTTAAGAGTTACGTAATTCTGGCCTGCTTTCTGGCAGAGGGATAGTGTTCCTCGTGTTTTGGGAGTCGCGTGTTCGAGTCCCGGTTTGGGCATGGTT
This sequence comes from Argiope argentata, assembly GCA_026289955.1. Lineage (NCBI taxonomy): Eukaryota > Metazoa > Arthropoda > Arachnida > Araneae > Araneidae > Argiope > Argiope argentata. The sequence continues at coordinate 6,495,770 of JAOUZG010015275.1, read as the reverse complement.
GTTCTTCTATGTGCTATCTGTGAGATGTGTGACTGTGCCCCCCTGTAAAAAGGGGTTGTGCAAGCAAAAGTAGTGAGTGTGTATCTAAGTCGTACTCTTAGCTCTAGTTGGCGCTACTTCGAAAACAAGAGACGCTCCTTTCGGCTTAAATCTGCTGCTGTATCAGCAGGGGGTTTGTCCATGGCAAGTACCATAAGTAACAACAACAGCGACTGGTATAGAAAAACGGTTGGCTTTCGCATTGTAAACAGTGAGGATACTTGAATCAGATGGAATCATCGCACATCAGATCATGTTTAGACGAAAAATTGGTACAAGTCGATTCATGATGATGTGCACCAAACAGGCTGTATGCATTTTAATTTTGTGAGCCATTGCATCTTGAAAGAAGGAAGGAGGCTTGTCCATAGGCAAGTGACATATGTAACAACAACATAATTCTGTCAACGCTAAAAATAGCCATCTGCTAAAACTTCATTAAATAAAAAGGATAATTTTTGAAAAAAAAATGTTGTTTAAAAAGTGTAGAATATTAGTGTATAAACGAATTTCGAAAACAAAAAAAGTAGATATGGCATAGCCTTCTGGTACATTTATTCTTTTCCAGTTATTTTAAGGTTTCATTGTTCAAAAGGTTTTCATTTAAGTGAACTACTAATAAAAAAATCGCCGTATTGAATCTTCACTGTTTAAGAAGGCTAGTTTTTAAGAGAAAGAACAAGAATTTTTAAGAAAATCTCTCCCTGAAAAAAAAATGACTTCAGTTGTGGAATAAAAAAAAGCAAAGAAGACTAAGGACTTAAGAACTCCGGAGAATTTCTTGTCAGATTTCCGGAACTAGCAATAGGGCTATTTTCAGTCCTATTACGCATTTCGGAGGAGTGTTAAGCTTTATTTTGGCATTCGAAGTAAAATATTTGTAAGTTCAAGTTCCCTGGGGAGTCAGTCGCACCCGGTATGGTTGGCACACGACCTTTCTAACTTTCGTGAGGCGGATGTCATTACTGTCAACACTTGTGAAATTCAGTGTTAATGTTTTTACTGCCAAGTGATATTTCTCAAGTGTGCTAGGCATACTCACATTTAGAACAGAATTAATAACATTGATTTATTTTTACTTCTAAAGTCTCATAGGGATTTAAGATTTCTGTCTCGAATAAATTTTTCAACACTTTTGTGCAAGTGATATTTCTCAAGAGTGAAACTCGCACTCATCATTAGGGCAGCTCTAACATACGAATTGATTTAACCTCCTAATTAATGACCCACCCTCTCTCAGACATTTTGTAATTATTTTAATTTTTACAATGATATAAGGGGCTTTGAGGTATGGAAGAGTTTCAGAGTAACTAATGTATTTTAAATTGCTTAATACTTAGATTTAAAATTAATAGTTTCATAACACATTAAAATTAAAAATTCAATCAGTAGTTCGATGCGCATGTCAGACACATCATTGTGTGTGAATGGGTTAGTATCATTGATTGATTGATTGATTTATTTTTGCATCTAAAGTTACACAGAAATTCAACTATTCTGTCTCAGGCATAACAGGATTACTATTAAAACAAGATAATATTTATTTTAAAATGTATTAATTTAAAAAGAGTATCCAACCAGCAGAGTTCGACTTTGACAGCTTTCTCTTCTGATATCAGTTTATTATACTCTAAAAATTCATAGATTCAAGAAGAAAACAATAGTTTTTATTTATCTTTCCATCTAAAGTTACACAGAAATTCAACTATTCTGTCTCAGGGCATAACAGGATTACTATTAAAATAAGTTATAATATTTATTTTAAAATATATTAATTTAAAAAGAGTAATTAACAAACAGAGTTAGACTATGACAGCTTTCTCTTCAGATATCAGTTTATTATACTCTAAAAATTCCTAGATTCAAGATGAAAATAATAGATACATTTTTTTCTCATTTTGAGGTTTCAGCCCCAATTGTTAACTCGACGGATGTAGTTTTATATTACCATAGGGAAGAGACAAATAATGGATGACAAAAAAAAAGTCTTTTCATCTAAAAACTTTTTAAAAGTTACTGTATCTTTAAATATGTTTGTACTTAAATCACCAGTCGAAATTTATTTTTAAAAAATGTTGCCATGGTAGTTAGTTATTTAACCAAGGTTGGATTCCAGGTCATTTTTTTATGGCAATAGAATCACGAATATAACATTTTAAAGATGTTCAGCCTTAATCTATTCATATGAACTACGGAACATTAGAGTAATAACCAGAATTTTAACAATATTTCGTGGAGATACTTTTTTAATTTATTACAATATAATTTTTTATTTATTACAATATAATTTTTTAATTCTATATTACAATTTTGGCTTTTCTTACTCATCAGAAATGAGGCAAGGCTCTCCCCCAGTTGATTTTTGATTTCAGTGTCACTAAACCAACGATATCATATATTTTAACCTTAATTTCTGACCGATATCCGATTATTTCAATTATATTTAAAGTTTTTAGACCTTTCTTTGGTCACAAAATATCCAAAATTCGGCCAAACAACACATCAGCCATGCACTTAGAACATATCTTCGGGTTACGTATGTCTATTTTCAGATTTTCATAATCTATCTGTAACAACATAAAAATTAAAATTATACAAAAAAAATTTAAAAATTATCTCCACGAAATATTGTTAAAATTCTGTTTATTATTCTAATGTTACGTAGCTCATATGAACAGATTAAGGCTGAACATCTTTAAAATTTTATATTCGTGATCCTATTTCCATTGAAAAAATGGCTTGGAATCCAACCCTGGTTAAATAAAATTAAATTTAATCATTGCATCATTTCTAACAGGTTTTCATAGTTTCTCTATAAAATTAAATTTTAAAATTAATATAAGTAAATAAAATTAAAAGATATTAATAAAATGCATAGTTAAAAAATTATTGTTGAAAGCCTGTTAATTATGTTAATATTCTATAGATCTTATCAACAGATAAGGTCTTTTTAGAATTTTATATTTTCAATGCTATTTCTGACGAAAAAATGACCTGGAACACATATCTTGATTAAATCAAATGTAATTTAATCACTGCCTGATTTCGAAGAAATTAGTATTTGTTAAGGATTTTTAGTTATCTCGAAATTTTAGATTTAGAAAAATTTTAGTTATCTCGAAATTCCACTTTCCGAACTTAGACGTACGATAGGACATTTAAGATATACCAAGCCCACAAATAAAACAAATCTTCAAAGAAATCCTATCTCCAACTAGTGACCTTCTGATTTGGCCACTTAGTTTTACCTCAAAAACAGAAAATAAATGAGTAAAATCACTGTTAATAATAAATAAAAGGAGATTCAATTAAAAATAACCACAATATTTTGAGTCTAGGCTCTTAACTTAAATAATTCGCTTTACAAATGCCAAAAAACCCGAAAATAAAATGACTTAAAAAGAAAATCGTTAATTTTTCCTAAGCAGTCCAACACTATAAAAAGTTCGCAATTAAATAATATACTAATATTTCTTCCAGGAAAATTCTAATATTCTCATAAATAAGAAAAGAAAATGCTTTTAGCAATTTAACTGATAAAAAAAATGTAGTATAAAGATTACTCTTCTCCAGATTACTTTTCTAGTTCCAAGAAAAGAAAAGAAAAGAAAAGATTACGGAAGCTACTCTCCAAAGCAAACTTAACTAAAAGATGGCGCTAACCAAACTGATCCGAGAGAAATCTGTAAAGGTCATAGTGCAAAGTGCCATCCACATACATCGATCCATTGGCGACGTCTCAGAATACGTCTTGCCAGAATATTACCCTCCTCACATCTTCACAATCAGAGAAGATCTCAGCCCAAGGATGAGAACTTTTCAGAGACGATGAATTAAAGTTGCTTTCAAAAGAAATTGCTGCAGAGCCATTAAAAATTACTCAGCGTTGGAGTTGGGTGAACAGTGGTGTAATTATATAGGTAGGGAAGTTGTAGAATATACCACAAAAGATGGTATTGTGTGATGAGGAATGAGGGGGGGGGGTATCACCAAGATGAATACTCAAGGTTTTTTTTTTCTTTTTTTCATTATTATTAATCCCTTTTTTGTTATTTTCGTGCAGAATACAATAAGAAAAGAAATTCTAATCAGCAAAAATTTTCAGAGATCTTCGAGAACTTTATTCATTTTTTATCTTCAACTTTCTTTTTGCACGGGTTTTAATAACACGGTTCCATTAAACCTTGATGCAAAAAAAATCTGATTATCTTCTCATTGTAGGGTATACTAACAGCGAAGATTTGTTAAAACATTGATTTAGCTTTGATTTGTTAAAGGGGAAAATATTCTGAGATGTCTTCCCAAAGTATTTTCTGAAGACAAATGTTTTTTTAATGTAATTATTTTTTACGTTAAACGTTATGGGACATCAAAAGACAAATATTTGAAAAATGTTTTTGCCTTTCGCTAGTTTTTAGATTTTTGGAGGACTTATGAGCAGTGTGTGTGTGTGTGTGTGTGTGTGTGTGTGATTTTGAAATGCTCAAGTCGATTCAAATTTTTCTGTCTCTTTTTTTCAATCTTTTCTTTCCAATCTTCTTTTGTCAAAATTTTCTTAAATTTTATATAAATGTATAATAACTTACTTTACAGAGGTTTTCGCAAACATATTGTTTACAAATTAAGGGATATATGCTTCTCTTCAAAATGAATATTTGGAAGTTTTTTTCTTCAAAACAATAGTTTCGCTTTATTATTTCACAGATCCCTTTTAAATTTAAAAAAAAACCTACACAAAACTTTATGCAGCTTTTGCTTGAAAAGAGTAAGTAGCTTCAGTAACCGAAGACATTAGATTACTTTCGGATAATCTTAGAGCATTTGGAACATTTATCATAAAAGTTATCAATTGTTATCAAATGTTATATTTATTCTCCTAATACAGAAATAGGCAAACACATTCCAAATATTCTCATAATACAGAAATAGGCAAACACCTCTGAAATTTCAAATTAAAAAGTTGAAAATTGAAAAAAAAAAATTAAGGTCCCTAGATGTTTTAACTATTGTGGGAAATTTGACTTCTTTTACGACTTTAAAATTTTATATTTAAACAGTCATGTGTATAGTAACTTTTTTTAAACTGTTGTTTGTAAAATTTTATTTGATTTTTGATATTTTTACGTTTTAATCTGATATTGCCTCAAGAATTCAGAATGTAGTTCTTTGGCGTTGGATTTGTATTTAGAATTTGTTTAGGACTTTTATACTTTTGGTTTGCAGTTTTTGTAATTCTTTGTAGATCAAAGGAGGATTTAGTCAATTTGTGACCCTTGGCAGTGCCCATTATAAGGACCCTCATTTAATGAAATAATTAATTTAATATTTTAATAAATTTAAACTTAACATATTGAGGACATACATTTGATCAGGTATTTTTTTTTAGTAATTTTATGCAAATCTTTATATTCTTTTTATTTACTTAAATCCTTGACTGCATAATATCCGCGATTGTACCTAATATTTTTTTTTAACAAAAGTTTGATTTTTTTAAATACTGTAATAATTGAGTAGACATAATGAAACATTTATGAACTTAACCACTTATACATATCAAATTATCAATAATAACGCAATAGTGTACAATTAAGATCATTTATATGTTTTTTTTTTAATTTTTTCTTTCGGTAATTTGTGAAATGAAAATTCCTTATCAGAACTGCCTGCAACCATCTTTAGCCAGTGACCCTAGGCAGCTTCCTTATTGAAAATCCGCCAATGTAACAGATGTAAAGTGTCTTTTTTTTTTTTTTTTTTTTTTGCTTTTGCTCCAGAAATTCCCACCATCCATTTCAGCCCCTTACTCCTATGAGAAAGTTGTCCAGTTGTGGCCAAGCAGATAAATATTGTAAAAACAGTGATGTGCCTTCTACAGCACCCTTTGAGTAGATCATTTAATTTAGTTTAAGTTTGATTTATTAAGAATTCAGATAGTTTGGTTTATTTTAGTTTAGTTATATTTATTTCCCATTTTGGAGCAACATGAGACTTATTTTAGAGTTGGTCTCGTAATTTTTAGCTATGATTAGATAACAAGGATGAGACTATATCACTAGACAATTAAGAAGGGTTTTTTTTTCTCTCAGATACTTCGGAAATTAAATTTTTTATACTTGATTTTCCTATTAATTGATAAGTCAGAATTTTAAAAAAAAATGTCAAAAATTGATTTTCTTTCTGAAGTCTTCGTGGTTTAAACACGCTCAAATACCTTTGCAGCAAATATGAGACTGCATTCCTTCTGCACCACGCTAGAGGACGAGAAGATATCGGAATCTTTACATTTACTTTATTTTAAATTAATCCTTTAATAATACAGTTTCCATATAACTTGGTGAAACAGTTTCGATTGCCCTTTTGTGATATATTAACAATAAAAATACTTAAAAAAATGCTGTTTTTCAGCTGCTGTTTTTTCTCTGTTTTATAAGAAAAAAAATTCTCTCGCAAAACGTAGCAAAAATACAGGCGTGCCCATTATAGCATGGTTTCAGTATAAAAGGGAGGAATTTTTCCCCTTTAGCTTTGTTAGAATATCATTCGTTTTCTGAAACGTAAAAAAATATTTTAAGACAGATTTTGTAATTTTGAACTGTGATCACTAAACGGTGACACAATAATAAATTAATGAGTTGAAGTTGCGTGCATTACATTTCATACTCATGTATTTGAGCAGTTTATTTCATGGCATACAAAATTTATGTGCAATGCGATATTTTTAGCGAACATTATAAATTCTAACTTTCCCTTAGTTCTTTAGATGTAGTTATACGTTCAAGGTGTCTTCTATATATTATACTTAGAACGACGGTATTCAGTATAGTTGTGGAAAATATTCAACTATCCATCCTTAGAATGTGTGACGAAAAAAGACCAATAAGCTTAGTAACAGTTAAAGTTTTATTCTACACGAAAATGGAAATATACAATAGTAAAACACAACCGAAATGTGCATGTAATTGCAGAAAATTGCAGCATACAAGCAGAATATCGTTATTAAACAATCATAGTGGTACAAAGAGGAATGAGATAACATAGCTATTTTCTTTCGAGTCGATTACTACTGACGATATCTCCTTACAGCTCAACTCAATTCAACTGACTGTTTCATCAACTGAGTTTCCTGGCTTTTTTAAATTTTCCGTCTGGTGTTCCTTCTGTAGAATAGAATAAACGCCAGAACTCGATTTATAACGGGGATAACTCCAACGTTCTCGAGTATTCTAGAACCTTTATTTCTGTCTCCAAATGTTCGTCAAGTTTGTCGCCAAGGCCGAATGGTTACTAATTTGGCCATTATTATTTCTCTTCTAAAATTGGGTTTCTTATCAAGAGACTTAATGCACAGGGAAGCGTTATTACAAATACGTAACAGCATACCATATTTGATCTTTACAAATCTGGTTAGATTTTTCTATATAATATTTTCTCGCCATAAGAAATTACTTAAAAAGAAAAATTCTAACTGAAATCAGAATCCACGTGAATATTGAATGATTGAACTTTCTGTGGGGCAAGTGTTGCATTAGCGGTTTTAAGGGAGAACCGTGAAACCCGTACAAATGTTACTACCCGAAAGACAATGAAATAATTTGAACATATAAGTAAGATACATATAAAACTGTATGCATTGAAATAGCTTCTTCAAGTTAGAAAAGTCCATTATTTGCTCTTGCAAATAGGGATGAGACTTCTATCCCCCGAGCCCAGAGCAGGAAGTGGACTTGGAAAAAGCTGTGAAGGAAGAATAAGTCCCCAATAGAGTTTTAGTGGAAATTACTGGTGAGTCTCCGGCCGCAAGCATTTTCCACCAGGTCGACTTTGGATTGCTGGGACCACACGTGCCGCAGATTGAGAGTTAGACTTGAGGAGTGTATGTCTTCAGTCTGGTACGTCCCAGCTAATTGCCGTACCAATAAGATGTTTTCACCGTAGTAGATGATCTTGCGGCAGTGGGCTCTAACAAGGTCCACCGTGTCGCCTACAACCTGGGTTTCTATAACGAATACTTACCTGGCAAGGTGGCGACGACGTCCGGCTTCCGCCTGCCAGATGGAGTGTCAAAGATTGACGCCTGGTGTACCGTGTAACCTCTGCTTTCCAGTGTGCGAACTAGGTAATGGGAGATATCGTCATGTCGTGCGACACGTCGGTAGTGTGTTCGACGACAAGCTTGGGAGATGTGGTTTAACGTTTTTCTTCTCCCGCATCCAGCACGGCAAAATTTGGCCTTGAGTGGGTGTCCCCTAGCACACCTAGAACCCGTGGGCAAGCAATTAATTCTAGTTCTAATTAAGTTAATGTAGTCCCTACCGGATAGGAATTTTGTAGGTGATTTAATCCAGTCATGCTGACGGGGAACAGTGTGACTCGCACAAAGTGGCGCCCCATCAGCCGACCGATAGAGATTATCTCCGAAGTAATTTTGCGGATTTGAGGAAATGTTTAAGTTACTAGCCCAACCCAGCAGCCGCTGCAAGTAGAACCCGGTGGCCCCCTCAAGACAGCCCAGCCTCGGAAGCCGCCTAGAAGGAACCAGGACCCGAAGGCAAGGCACACCAAGCCCACCATCCAAAATAGTCGAATACAGATAGGCATTGGGGCAGTCGCCAGGCAAGTGCAATACCTCCCTGACGAATGCACGGATGCGTGAATCGAGCTTAGAAAGGTTCCTGGCACGTACTGAGCTTAAAACCAAACGGCGTTAAAGCCTAGAAATCAAGATAAACATTCTCTGTTGTGTCTTGAGTGGTGCTTTACGAAGAGTTATAAGAAATTTGTCTAGGACTGGCGCAGTGTCCGAGACCAAAAGTCATTTTGCCGAGAACATTAATCCTAAATATTTAAATTAGTCTGCTATTTTTAAGATCGGGAGGACTGAATTATCAATTTTGAAAGAATTTGCACCTATCTTGGTTTTCTTATTTTTGCTGTCTGCAAGAATTGAAATTGTGGATGATTTAGATGTATTTATGTTGAGATTAAGTTTAGATAGCAGATCGCTTGCCTAATACAGAATGTTGGTGGTCAGGGGCAGTTGAGGTGAATAACACCAAGTCGTCGGCACAGGCTGAGAGAGTGATTTTAATGTCGTCTACTTCGACTCCCACAGGCAAGGTCTTTAGTTCCTATAGAGCCGAGTTGATAGCATTGTTGAACAATAGAGGGGATAACGGGCATCGTTGTCGAACGCCACAAGTTGGTTGGAATCTGTGTCCAAGGAAAAGCGGGATCGACGTTCTTCTCCAGAGCCGAGAAAATCGTCTCGTGGGTAATAGAATCGAAGGCTTTTCTGAGGTCTATAGTCGCCGCAAAGGTTTGTTTAATCCGCTCGGAGGCATTCCTTAACACAAAATCCAGAAGGAAGATGTTTTGAGCGATGCCATCCGAGCGGATGAATCCTCGTTGCTCCTAACATTTGGCACTTGTCTCCAGTCTTTTGGCCAAGATTTTTGACATCCGGCGAGTAAACATCGAGGTTAACGATATCGGTCGAAAATCTCCAGGCTCGATTGCAGAGTCCTTCGTTGGTACAAAAACAATCTTTGAGTGCAGACACTCCTCGGGTAACTTCCTACAAAATATAAACAGATTTATGAGTACTAATTCCATCCGAGGAAGGATCTTTAAGAATCAGGATGTTACTCCATCGGGACCAGGCGCCGTATTATTCTTAGGCAGTGAAGTATTAAGTTCGTCTAAGGTCACAGGGGTCATCAGAGGAGCCGGAGCAGGATCCAGTATGTCTCTATCTGGAGAACTCAGATGATGGTTTGGTCCTTTCCCAGAAGGTTTTAAAATCTTTATCGAATCAGCCTGATGAAGGTTGTCTAGAGGGGTTCAGCAGATTTTCCGCATAGCGGGTGGAATTTTTCCTGAACTGCCTCTGGGCCTGGACATACTTAACACGATGCCTCCTACGATTTGACATCTCCGCTCTCAGAACTTCATGGTCGTCACGTCTGGGGGCGAGGGTCTTGGGCTGCGATGACTCCGGGAAAATCATGGAATAGATCATAGATGTTTTGAACAGAGTGTCTTTGTCAGGTATTGTTCTAAACTCTATCCAGATCTTCTTGGATATCTCCCGATATTCTGAGGGATAGTACATATCTACGAGAAGGTCCAGAAAACTCGCCATTTCAGACTCGGATTCTGTCAAAGTTGGAAAATCGTCAGCTTCATGGAGCGAGGGGTGATTGTTGCTCGACATGAACATCGAAATACTTGCCGAAATTTCTTTAATTTCTTCAATTTCGGACACAATCTCAGGAATAATTGATAGCATAGAGTCTTCTTCATCATTTGGCATATACAGGGAATCCTCGTCAATGGTGGAGGCAGATGAGGAGGAAGAGTGTTGTTCATCAATTGTTGTTAAGACCGGAGTCGATGAGATTGGACGTTCGGTTTTAGGTCTACTTCTCGGGACTCGTTTAGGTTGAACTTGAACTGCGTCTCTGGGAGTGACTGGTGAAGGCAGGTCGTTAGAGATACGGTGAGCACATGAGTCGGGGATGCGGAGAAGAGCAGATGCGCGGTCCCTCTCAATCGCGAAAAGTTGTTTGTATCTGCGAGTTTTTCGTTGGGACTTGATGGCCTCATGTGACCTCCCAGGAAACATCCGGTGGAGTTGCAGGTTGGTGTCCTGATGTCCAGTCACTGAAAGGTTGATCTCCTGTAACGCAAGTAGAGTTAACTCTTCCGTGGTCCATCTCGACTTGGATATCGGGATCTGGATTTCGTCATTGTACTCGGTAGGATGGGTCTTCTGGGGATGGACGCCCTCTTTTCGTCTTGAAGTCACGTCCACATTCCGGACACTGGAAAGTTAAAGCTGCGGCCATGCCAGGCAGAGGTTCTTCTTCTCCTTCGATGGAGATTTCTGGAGAAAAATCAGAACACGGGATTGGAAAAAACCTGAAGAGCAAAATTTTCTACGACTTAGTAGATACATGGCTGAAGTTCGGACGCAGTACGTTCAGCCGGCCGAAGCCGTTGCCCGGGGTGCACCACGAGGAGGTAGTGCTGCGTCCTACCATGGGGAGAGGCTAAGAGACTAAATTAGAAAACTAATCTGTCTTATATTACGCTTCACCTATGCCTATATTGGCTCCTTGGCTATATTACGCTGGCTGAAATCATTGCAATAGCAAAATACATTTCAACACCCCAAACTTTCTGTGAGGAAAGATCTGATAGAATTTTGGAACTTGTTCATCCGCCTTTGAGAAATCAATCTGCATCAGGATTTTTTTTATATTGTGAGTGAACTATATTTAAAATATTGGCGAGTCGATATTTGTCAGAAGTCTTTTACTTCTGTCACATTCGTCATTTGAAAAAGAAAACATATATATGAGCAGAATTCTTAAAAAAAGTTTTCCTTAAAATTCTCTAAATAGTAATATTTTATTCTTTTCATTATCATTAATTAATCAATATTTTATTTATTTTCAAACTTTCTATTGGTCCGATTTTTATAGGATCAATATCTCACTCAAAAATAATACGGATAACTGTTTCAAAAGGCTTGAACTATATATTTAAGAGAATTAACGAATTCTGGCGAATTTTTAATTTTCCAAACTTACATTTTCTTCGGCATCATAAGCTTTTGTTTCTGTGTCACATCTTCTGAATTAGACACATAGCCAAATCTCGTGTTTGATAATACGAACATCCACGTATCGAACAAATTTGGCCCACTTAGCTTATTGTTCGCGTTCAGTTTATTTCCAGGAATTTTCAAAAATATAGGTTAAGAGAAGTTGACATGACTTTAAGCACTACATTCCAGATAAGACAATTTTTATTATGTCACATGGTCAAAGGGAAGCTTGTCTTCTATGTTTACTTTTCTTGTCACTTTTATTACCCTTCTTATTTAGATCACATCTCTGTTTGATTTGTTACGCTTTATTTGTCTACCAATTGTAAAAAGACAAGATCCGGCAATAGTGAGTGACAATGTTGTTTCAGTAGAACTCAAATCAAACAAACATAGATGAGGAAAGCACGGGAGATCTCGATGTTAAAAGTCAGAAGGTGCAATCTGGATTGACTGTCAAACGAAATTTCATAACAAAAATTCTTACTGAATCTTTTGCTTATTTATTAAATAGTTTTTCATTGCTATTTTCTTTTGTTTTGAACCGGTTGCCTCTGTTGACGAGTTAGAATTGGAATACTGATTTTTATTGAAGATAGATTGTTTAGATATAACTTCAATTATCGCAATAATCGATATAACGCAAATTATCAAACATTAAAGCCATGTTATTTTAACCGTCTTACTTAAGTTCTGTCTTGTGTATATGAACTTTTTTTAAACCGGAGATTAGGCCTATAACATAGCGTTATTCAAAGCATCAATGGTTGGTTCATTTGTATTCGGTTTCAATTCCTGCTATTAGCTCACTTTCTCCTTATATTATATATATATTGTTCAAATTTTCAATCGTTATAAAATACTTTTTATTCATCCAATCAAGTTCAAATAAATGTTTTTAAAATTGCAGTGGATGACATTTGATTCTAATACAGTTTTTTCAAACATTCATTCATTAATTTTTATTAATTTTAAAAAAACTTTCTGGTCAAAAATTTCCATTTCCTCACCGCCAAATAAGTAACGAATTCAGTTTGTTTTTCCCTCACACTAATGAGGCTAGGCTTAATATGTTTTGGATCGATTATTTTAAACGATTCTGTTTATTTTCATGTTTGATGCGTTTAAAATTAAACATTATTATTTAATCTACTTTTCCAATTTCTTTTGATGTACTTTGAAATTAAAATATATAATAAAGAAAATTAAAAATTTCTAATCTGTAATGCATTCCATAAATGGTGTAGAAAAATCACGCATTTTGCGTTGCCACGATTGGTTTTGAATCGTAAATTGATGTTCAAAATTCAATGCTAGTATAATTTTTTGATTAATTATTTATAGTTATTATAATTATAAAGCAGTGATAGCCTGTTTGGCGGGGCGTTGGATTCACATCCCTTCGGCTGCGAGTTCGAACCTGTCAACTGAATCTTTCCGTTTCTGGAGGAAAGCTATATTCTCCATGTAGATAGTAATACAATTGGGGGTACTGGTTCAGAGGTGATCGTTTTCTGTTTCATATCTAAATTACTCTGTGTGGATGAATGAAAGAAATGTATGATTGAAGTACGACCGTAAAAAGGGTATGCGAGCTAGAAGCGAGACTTCTGCCCTCGGGTGCTGAGGGGTCTTGCCTTCAGTTGTAAAGCAGAATACTGGAGCAGAAGCAGAATACTTCCTTCCGTTGTAAAGCAGAATACTGGAACAACAACAACAAATGTAATTATTTAATAAAAAGCTGCTAAATTAAAATTTTCTTTGTTAACCTAAATAGGAATTTACAAATATTATATATATAATTTGCTTAGTTTTAATCACTGGAAGAAAAGCACGCAATTAAATATTTAATGAAACAATAAAAACGATCTGAATTTCATTGAAAAAATACAATCTATTGCTGGAAATCAGCATAAAAGTTTTAATTTTATTCGATTTTCGATTTTTGTATTGGCATTCTAAAGACGACCTTTAAAATTTTGAAAAAGTGCAAAATTCATTTTTTACAATATATGTTCGGGGTTAATCCAAAAAACTCCCAAATTTAAATTTAATTTTTGTTTACATTGTTTACACGTGCCAAATTTGGTACTATAAGTCAAGTGGTCAGATCTGTAGAGTTCTAACACATACACACAAATAAACACATTCATTTTTACTAGCAGTAAAAATTAAAACACACACACACACCGTATATTTCATTTAATATAGGGTCATGACATATAATCAACCTTGTGATGGAGACTTCCAATCCTCGTGCTCAATGTAACTTTTAGTGAAGTAAAAGCAAAAATTCAATGTTCATTTACTTTGAAATGCGTTAAGATTGGATACTGATGATATCAATGTATATTTTATTAGTAGCAGAAATAAAAAAAATACACATCATGTGCTTCATTTAATAATCAGTGCCATTGTTTCAGGTTCGAGGCTTC
>JAOUZG010015275.1:6432538-6464794 GCA_026289955.1 Argiope argentata | reverse complement strand
ATAGAAGCCTTTACATACAATTTCCAAGGGCATTGATTTCCATGATAAAAGGGCTTTACATACAAAAAAAAATGGAAATGTAAAGGGCTTTACATTTCCAAGGGTACCGAGTTCTACAATAGAAGGGCTTTGGATACAAAAAAAAATGGAAATGTAAAGGGCTTTACATTTCCAGGGGAACCAAGTTCTATAATAGAAGGGCTTTACATAAAATTTCCAACGGTATTGATTTCCATTTGTCTTTTACTTTCCAGAGTTCATCAATAAGAATTGAAAATTATATCAGACCGAAGATACTATAGCTCATAAGTGAAACGTCAAAGAATTTAACAGGAATATGTCGAAAAGTTATATATTCAATAACTGAAGGAGCCTCTATCTTTTCAAGAAATGCAGTAGTACTTTTCGAAGCAGGATTTATAGATTTTGTTTTGATGGTGTTTTTTACTCTGAGAAACAGTGGGAAAAAGAAATGGAATTTGTTAAGTAAATATTGGCAGTAATACTTTTTCTTGGTAGTACATTGAAATGATTCTAACTTTTTTTTATTCTCCTTATTTTTTTTATTTCTTATTGTTAGGGATTCTTAAGATAATCCTAAATTTCTTAAAGAGTTGTTTTTCCGCATTGTTGGAACCTGGTTATTGCATATATTTTTTTTCTCTTCGTTCTTTATATAAATAAACCTCTTTTTGTGGAAGTCACTTAGGTAAACCTATGCTTCATTAAGGATAATTTCAAATGCTTTCATGTTTAATAGTTTTTCGACTGGATTTTTCTATCTGTTAAGAGTCCATACACATCGTGAAAACGTAAAGAGAAGTACGTTTTTCTAATTAATTTTTAAGGTCATAACTTTCGGTTTATTACCCCATTTATTTTTGATACAGATGTATTTAATGATTTTGGAAATAATTTCTGTGTCGTGTATTTTCTCTTGTAAACCAGCGATACCTCTTAAGAAATCTTTGAAAAAGTACATATCTTTTTCGGGTATTCATCTGAAGAAAATAATGTAAAATAAATTATTAGATGAAAATAATGAATTCAATGCGATACATCAAGCAGTAAGGTGCATTCTGCATATGAAAAATTGATGTAATGACTATAAAAAGATATGTCAAGACTGGTTGGAAGTAACTAAATTACCGAAAAAACTAAATTAATTACCGACATAACTAAATTACCGATCAAAATGACTAATGGTCGGTTGTTGTGACATAAACAATATAGATCCCATGCTTTAAGGCGGTACATTCTGTAATCTGCGTGAAACCATCCTGATCTGAATTTTAAACTTTACCAAATCTCCTCAATTTCAGCGTGATGACTCAAAAATTTATATCTAAACCAAATGTGAAAACCATTAGACGAAACCCATTCAAAAATCTTTTTTTATTTCCTCAATTCTTATAGCACAAAGCGCCAAAAAATCATAATGAATATAACAATTTTTTCATTTCACCCTGGTTACTCTTCTCGTGAAATTGTTACACACTCCAACATCTAGAGTTATCATTACTTCCATAAAGGAATAAAATCTCCTTTAAAAGGTTTAAATGTTTCATTTTATTAATCATCACTTTTTCATTCTTTCATTTGAAGGCATTAACAAGAAATTTATTCAATGTGAAAATAGAAAGCGAGCTTATCTACGCCATTGAGATCTCTTTCAACTTCAATGAATCATTGACTATAATACACAGAAGGAAAGATAAAAAATTTTTCCAAAAGCTCTTTTCTGCAGTTTCTATCAATTACGTCCTAACAATTCAATTGGACATGAACACATGTGGAAATTCTAATATCTGCCATCGTAAAATTGACTGATATGCCTCTACGACAATTTTTTTATTTCATTTTTTACTCCATCATTTTTCTTATCTGAGGTATCATATTTGTAAAATAGTCTGTGGTTGAACTGATATATTTCCTTTCTTTTCCAGATAGAAGATAATTAATGGCGCCCTTTTTATCGCTTTTTCTAACTTCTGATAAAAGTTAAGTCAGTAAATATTTATGTTGCCTAGTCAAATCATCCTCTAACCTTCCGAGTTTGGAAAGATATAATTTAGATAAGGTTTTTATGTTAGATAGTTGAGTTTTTTTATATTAGATTGTATTAATCCATTAATTTTTCTCAGATTAATTTTATTAGGATTGAAAATGTTTTGTGCATTTTTATAGGAAGTTAATTACGAGTGATAAAATTTTTAAAATCTTTTATTACGTCTTATAAAAAGAAAAAGAAACCTAATGCAGCCTCCAAATCCTGAAGATACGTATTTAAAAAAATATAAATGATTTAACAAAGCATTTTTTTAAAAAAATCAGCGGTAAGTATTTTGCTTGAGACATTCTCGTATGCTTGAACAATGCAATGCGTTTTTTATTTATCTTCGTAGCATAAAAGAAGTGTGTTGAGAATCGATCATTTTGAATATTCTCTTTTACATTAATTAGGCCAAAAATTAGATATATATCGACAAATTTCATGTCAAGACAACATTCTTATTTTTACTTTCTCGTGTATGAAGTATATAAAAAAAAAGTATTCTAATCGTCAAAAAACTCGACTCAAAATTTTAAAGAGTTTTCCATGTTTGAAATCTTCCTGCATCGAAAAAAACATTTTTGGAATTTTGTCTTCTGTCTGTAAACATACACATGAATGGACAGACAGACTTTTCGATGAAAATTTCGTTCGAAATTTGACAAAAATCTGCAATTCTGGCATAAATAACGCAAATCTATATTTCATCAGTCTAGAATATTGTGTTTATGAGTTAAAAAGTTCACAAATAGATATAAATAAAAAAATCGGTCTGAAATAGGTCTTTAATTAAAAAATATATCAGTTAAATGTGAGGAATTTTTTTACAGTTGTAGATTCTTTTTTTTATCATTGTACACTTCGTATGAATTTTTTTTACAAAAGTGGACATCATACAAACGAAATATCTCAATGCTAAGCAATTTAGAAAGATAATACAAAGAAAAACCAATTATTTTATAAGTATCTAATCTCGGTGTTAGGCATTTCAAAGTAAAGAAAAGTGGGGGGGGGAAACCTTCAAAAATTTTGAATATGGAAATAAAATCGGACGTCCTGGAACGAAAACATACATTATATAAATATCTTCACTATTCCATCAAAATGTTCTGATTAAGGCTGCCTCTACTTTATATTGATATAAAAACTTATCAAGTAATACGCGTTTGTTGTATGTTGTCAAAAAATATATGTTGCTATTGTTTTCCGAAGTTGCATTAAAATTTATCATGCTTTGCTGCCTACGGTTCTTGACATGCAACATTTTATTATAATGGTGAAGCACAAATATTTCTAAAATTTATCAACAAACAAAGAATTTCAAAGCGTTTCGAACTTTATAAAAATGCAACAAAGAAAATTCCAATCCAATATCCATTTAGTATCTACTGAAGCAAAAACATTAAGCTCTGAATGAGCATAATCAAAAAATATCAAAGACAAGAATCAATTTAAAGATTTATCAAAACTTATTTACATCAAAAACGCATATGAGTTTAGAAACATGTTACAAATGGTGACACTAAACTTCAGAAAATGTTATTCTGTATGAAAAAGATTGCGAATACATGAATTTCTTTTTATTCAAAACGCATTTCACAAAAATAATATCCCAAATGAATAATTTGAAGAATTCTGCTCGAAGAATAATCTATTTGCGGTTCGAAAAATTTAAATTAAGGCAGTTTAGTTTATTGAATTTCCGAATCAGTTTGAAGCAGTATAAGATATGAATTATTCAAAGAGTTACCATTTAAATGCAAAACTTATCGAGTGATGTTCGTTTGTGGTGTATTTGTTGGAGATATAGAGGTCACAAAATATTAGATTCTATTAAATACTCAGATAATTTCTAAAGCAAATGGGTTGTACAATTCCCAGTTGGCAACGATTGGGTTTGGTGGTTGGTCGATAGCGATTTCGAGTCCTATCTCAGCAAACTTTAACTAGAAGCAAAATGTTTAAAATTGCTTCTTCCGAGAATGGCCCAAATAAAAGCAAATGATTGTGGTAGTTCCCATTCCATAGAAATGCATTACATTTTATTTTATTGCACAAATGCCTCTATTGATTTATTTAACATAGTTTAATGCAACATTGTATCTTCCTAATAGACGGTGAAGAATCAAATATCTGCTTTAAAATGTCATTTATTGATCGATTTTAAAGCGTGGTAGTGACATATGGACAACATGCGGTGGAAATCTTTTCAACTTGTATTTTATAAGCTATTTTTAATACTTTTATTGAAAGGATTCAAATTACTTTATTCCACTATTATAAAAATAGGTTCAGATATGCATATATTTTTTACTCATCTTTGAAATTGATATAAATACAGAAGTCTAGGATAACTTTAAAAATTGAAATTTTTCAAACAAATAAAATTAAAAAAAAAAAGATCGTGAAGGGTAAAAATGAGTTTTCTTCTTCCTTCAAAACCAAATCAAAACCTTCTAACTATTAGGTGGCTAAACTGTAATATAGTTTACAGTATAAACCTTTTTATTATTATTATTTCGAAAGTTTGATAGAGTTAAAGCTTAAAAATATACAATGTACCGTCCTCTTTAGAGACGAACCTATGCTAGACAAGGGACGTCACTTTTTTGACAGTATTGCTCAAAGTTTCTGTTGCTCATGGCCAGAATCAGCAATTTTGATTAGTTCAGTGAAAACCAGAAATGGTGAGCTTTTGAACAAAACTAGATGATTTAACTTGATCTAGGCATTTATATCTTCAATGCCAATACCCATCCAGACAATTTTACCAATCGGATGGGCCAGATCCACATGCATAGCATCAGGACCGGCCATATGAGGGTTACGACAGATGCTATGCACCGGGGGCCCTCAATTGAGGGGTTCCCAACATAATCAAGAACTAAATGCTCTGAATGGTAATAGCAGGATGAAAAGAAGAGAAGAAATTTAACTGTGATAATCTATGGGTTTTGAAATATACGAATTTTACAGATATATTACAAATTATTATATCTCAAAAAATGCATACATTACTTGGATATTTCATACAATAAAATGTTTAATTTTGTTAGATCTAATCGTGTTATTGCCAAGGAAGTATCCCTCTGGGTGTTAATACTGTAGGATAATAGCTCTAAACCCTCATGCAACTATATATCGAAATCGCAAAAGATAAAATTATAGAAAACTTGGTTAAGGAATTTAAATGTAATTTTTGTAACTGATACTGTTACCGTAACATATAGAAGACAGATTTAAAAGTATTTCAAATTAATTACAGTGTAAAAACTTTAGAAAAACATGAATTAGAAAAATGTACCAAAAAATTTGTAACGTTGTAGATTAGAAGCTAATCTACATAATTGTTTTGCGACGTGGTTTGAGTTTGAATAGAAGGAATGAAAATAACGTTCAAAACATATTACAATATATTTTAATTAATAATTATAATGATTTATTTCTAACTGCATTAAAACTTTTCTTTACATGCCAGTTACTATAATAAATACCAAGCTCTCTCTCTCTCTCTCTCTCTCTCTCTCTCTCTCTCTCTCTCTCTCTCTCTCTCTCAGCAAATTAAAATTATTAAAGACTTGTCTTCGGTCAAGCAAGTGTGCAGAACACTTAAATGCACTTGCTATATTAAGCACCGAAAAAGCAACTGCAAAAATTTGTAATTTACCTGAAGTAATTAATAGTGAAAACAAAACCACGCATTAAATAAACATGCAATAGTAACGTGTGTTCATATTTATATTTATTTATTACTTTGCTTAAATTTTAGGGCCCTAAATGATTTTTCTCACCCGAGCCCCTTTGTAGAGAAGGCCGGCTCTACATAGCAGTTCTTCAATGGAAGGTTTCTCGAACTTGCGATCCTCTCTTGCAACCCTTATTCATCCTCCAAAGAAGAATAATGCATGGCGGATTTGAGATTCTTTCACAAAAATACCACTTGGTTTTAGCCACAGAATTTTGGCAAATCTAGTGGGCCCCTGTTTCATGTGTCTGACACACAAATCTGTGTAGCTAAAACATCTCCTCACTAGTGGTAAGATTAAGAGGGCGTGCAAATCCAGGTCTCGTCCTCATCAACTGACACTTTTTCAAATGACCCCGTCACAAAATAGTCCTCATGCTGTTTCAAAATAATATGCTTATGATCCCATAAAGGACTGAAAAACAATTAAGACTAACATCTCAGGAATAACCAAAATATGTAGCTTATGAATATATATATATTGCGAGAATAAATAATGCATGGGTGAAACTTTCCATCACAAAGATTTTGTCTCGCTGATCAGATTTTTCCAGCAATCTCCCTTAATAGCTTTTCTTCCTATTTCATTTTGTGCCGCCGTTCTCATATCCGGTCATCTCGGATAGTACCCCTACGTGGCGGCTGATGAGATGCATTCGGGGGGCTGTTTCCTGGAGAAAATTTGTTTTTTTAAGGGATAAGATACTTTATTCATGAGGCATAGGAAATGGGGCAAAAAGCTAGTAAATAAATATTGAAAAAGTCGAAATATTAAATAGTACATTCTGCATGCCTCAAACAAATATGGCACTTTTTTTTCAATTTTCTGCATGAATTAAAAATATAATTTTTATTTTTTTTACTAATATATTTTACCACCGAATGTTAAGGATGTAGTTCAGTTTGGTTTAATTTAGTTAGACTGGCATACGTTTTTGAAACAATACCTGCTCTGTTTTGGGCGGATTTCTTCATTTTAAAAGCTAGTAGGATGAAGAACACAACCTAGGTTGACATCCTCTTCCCGAGCTTCCACACCACAATAGCGAGAGGACATTTGAGCCAGATGGATTTATCGCAAGCAGGACTGTTTTTAATGCGAAATTTTTGTTCGATCCAGTTTGGAATCCGAAAATCTCAGGGAGCGAAAATGACTCTTAGTCATGAAGCCAACGCGTCGCATCACCACTGGTATGCCGGCTTTCCGGCACAGAGGTAGCGCATCTTCCTCGTGTTCGGGGAGTCCCGGTACAGGCATGGTTGTTCTTCTGTGGACTATCTGTGAGGGGTGTGAATGTGCCCCCCTGTAAAAAGGGGCTGTGCAAGCAAATGTGGTGAGTGTGTAGCTAAGTAGAACTCTTGGCCCTAGTTGGCGCTACTTCAAAAACAAGAGACCCTTCTTTCCACTCAAATCGGCTGCTGTATCAGCAGGGAGCTTGTCCATGGCAAGTGACATAAGTAACAACAACGACTGGTATAGAAAAAAGGTTGGCTTTCGCATTATAACAGTGAGGATACTTGAACCAGATGGAATCATCGTGCATCAGATCATGTTCAGACGAGTAATTGGTACCAGTCGATTCATGATGATGCGCGTCAACTAAGCTATATGCATTTGAATTTTGTGAGTCATTGCATCTTGAAAGAAGGGAGGAATGTCACTTGACAGCAAAGGGCTGGACAACGTGTAGCAGTCAATTTTGTCTTGTTACTGTGACGTGGTATAGGGTTTTTAGTACAAAGAAACTATAAATAACTAAAACGCCCCCACCCAATTTTCTGAAATTCGGGAAAAAAGTTTTAAGTTTGGGAGAAAAGTTTAACAAGAATGAAGTTAAAATATCTGATGATGAAGAAAACAGAATACTTTATCAAGATTAAGCTGAAAGACGCTACTTCATTCAAATATACATTAACTGGGACAAAAAAAAGAAAGAAAAGAAATTTCTAAAGCATTATAGAGATGAATGAAGCTTTTAAAACATTAATTTTGAATAACTAATGATAATAAGGATTATGTAAAGAATACAGATAAAAGACGAAAAGGAATGCAAATATTTAACCATTTTCCCGACGGTTGGGACATTGAGATGTATAATATGTTCAGTTCCAAATATAATGTGCCAAACCCAATTTTTATCCTAAGTAATATAATTTCATATAAAAAAGAATATAACAAATAAATTTGGTAAATTAGAGCTGAGTACATGCGCAAGGTACTGCATAACTTCTTTAAAACTTTTATTTCATTCAAAAGGAAGGAATGATTTTAAAAGTGCAGTTCGTATGAATGTGTTCAGTAAAAATCGGATGGAATAGGTTACAAAACTTGTACAATGATGAATGAATGATGTCTTATACTTTTACTAGAATACCGTCTGTTCGCTTTGTATAAAAGAGATGACCTGTCAGTAATAGCCACCTTCCATTACAAGTTCGGTAAAGGCATTTCATTTAGATATTTTTGTTGAAGACTGAATGATCATTCAAGATCATGAGATCAAATGGCCACCACAATCACTAGATTTGACTCCTGGAGAATTTTGGCTTTGAAGTTATATAAAGCTGTTTGTATATCAGTCATCATTTGCCGCATTAGCAGAACTCAAAGATTTCGTTCAACAAGTCATCGTAGGAATCCACCCTTCTCTACATATCGCAATCGTTATAACTCGCTTTATTTGTGCATACCTTGTAGAGCATTAATGTATAAATAAATCTATGATATCAAAAACTTGAACTTCCATTTTCTTCCGGAGCCTTTCTGAAAAGATTTTTAAAACAAACATTTTTTTATCAAAGAAAACCTGATTACTCGATTTTTGCCTGATCCTCTAGAAAATGTAAACTATTTTAAAGTATTCGCTCTCATTTAACGAATTTTTAAAGTCCTGACAAACTTAGAGGAAGTTTGTATAACATATCGGGTGTTTTTAGTAAACATACTTTTATGTACTAAGAAGCTTTCAATTTAATTAATTTCTCCACTATTCCTAGTCAATGCAAGTACAAATCTACGTTCCACAGAAAAGTTCGAAGAGTACAATAAAGTAACGGCAGACACAATAGAAAAAAATAATATTAAATTCTTCAATTTAAATTCTTGCTGCTATATTATTGCGCCTTATTTAGGGGGATTCGATTTTCGAGACATCTTTTGTAAAGGGATGTGTTAAGGAATAAGGATGAATATATTACCAAGCAAGTTCTCCAAATTTTTATTATCAATTTATCATTCAGAGTTATTCGTACTTTTTTAAATAACAGTCTTGATGCTTCATAAGAGCGAATTAATTTTAAATATATCAAAAATATTTTAGAAAATTTCAGCAAATTTAGATTCGACATAATGACAATTTCAGACATAAAAAGTACATTTTTGGGGTGCATTTTATCTCTGATCTTAAATTTTGTAAATATTTTTCAGAGCTTCTTAGTAAAGATTAAACTTCTGAAACTATAGGTTTTAAAAAGAGTAAAATGAATTTTTCATCATAGAAAGAAGCAAAAAAATATGCATTGTTGTTATTGAATTATAAAATTTAAAGTGAAATTTTTCACACAATTATATATGTAGGATATCCCATGGAGCTATTTTGTTTAACCCTCATTTTAGCTTTCATTTTTTCTTTAATCAACATCCAATTGTAGACGTAATTCAAAGCCAGAATTGTAAAAGGTTAAATCATTTCCCAGAGGACGATAATTTTAATTAATACAACATTTCAGAACAACGCCATCTATCGAGCTTTTGAAAAACTGCCACAATTAACATTCAGGAAGAGGCCTACTAACCACGGTACGATAAAGACGTATCCACGCGTCAGCGTTTCCCGCTCGCTGTAATATGTTTTCAGTCACAATATTTTTGTTGCTTCTAACGTCCTCCTAGAAGAAATATTCTAACTTCCTGTTTGTTATCTCCATGTTTTAAGCCATTTAATATTTCCCTGTAAATACTCCTCTTTGCAAATTTTTAACTTTAACTCTAAATAAATTCTTTTATTTTTTTTAAAGAAGTCATCCTTCTTTTGCGTTATTTTATCTTAGTTTTCAAACTGAACCCGTAAATATTAAATCCGTAGACACCACGCCAATAAAACCCCGCTATCTGAAAAGTCATATTTGGTTATACTCCCACATTATATTATATATATAATTACGCTTTTTTATTTATTTATTTTATGGATCTACAGAACATGATAATATAATTCGCATAAAATTCTACGGCTGATCGCTGGTGCGTTACCAAACAATTCGAATGATGAACATCATGTTTAAATAGATCACGATCGTTAACAGATAAATTCATTCAACAGTTCAGATTCATATTAGGTTCGTTAATCATTTATTGTTTGATTAGGTTAAGTTCATAAATCGATCAATTTATTAAATAATTCGAGTAAGAAACGTCATGTTAGAATGGATTGTGTTCGTAAACCGATATATTCATGTGTAACAAACATCACATTTTGATTATATTTGTTAACTGTTTAGTTCAGATAAAGAACGTCAAGTCTGAACGGATTATATTCATTAACCAATCATCCATCAATGTTTTGATTTTATTTTATTAAAAATTTGAATGATAATTTTAAGTGAGCCTCAAAAACATTTTGGTGTTAAACATTGATATCTGCTCAAATGATTTAGAAATAAATATTGTGAGAAATAACAATATTTTATTTCTTTTAAGTACACAGAACAAAATACCATTATACATATTTATGGCTAATCAGTAATTGGATGGTGAAAAAAACATGTTAATAAATATATTTGACCGATTATGTTCGTTAACTTATTTCGGATCATCAGGTTCATTAACCAATCGATCACTGTAATAATATATAAATTTTATCTAATTTAAACAATTATTTACAATGCGCTTTTTTTACAATGAAAATGTATGATTGATGAAGAGCTTAATAAAAGATAAGCATTATCGTACAAAATTCCAATTGGAATTACAATTTTTAATAAAATGTATTATTTGTATGCAAACCCTGCTCTATAAAACCTACTTAGAAAACATTACAAGAAAACAAAAAAGGAGGTTATCAGTGTATATACAGAGTGGTTTTAGTAGTAAAAGAAAAAAAAACCTTATATTTCACACGAGTGACGACTGTTCAATTGGTAAAAAGCTTTTACACACAATTTTCAAACACGTTTTATCAAACTCTTTCGATAACAAACTGCCCACTTGTACGACTTTTCTCTTGAAAGCTGATTTTCCAAGCCACTAGAGATAATAAAAAACATTTAATAGCCAGTTCATTTTCTTCCGTATCATCTTATTTAAATATTTTTAAAAATTTCTTTTAACTAGATTTTTCCTATTTAAATTTCATCGCGGTGTGTACTCATTTTTTTCATCGTATTATAAATTTCACGGTCTAGATTTGATAAATAGAAATTTCACGCCTTGTTTGACAAATTTTTGTCTACTTTTGAATTATATAATGAGATGGTTGTTTTATTATACTTTTGTGGTTAAAAGAAGATTAAATCTCTATTATTGAATTTATTCGCTTGACAAACTATTCAGAAAATTCAGTAGAGTTAAAAATCTCATAAAAAGGCTTTAAAGATAATTTCTGAAGAGTATATGAAAAATTTGAGATAGGCGAAGAAAAATAATATGTATTAGATTGAAAGATTATCTAGATTTTTTTTATTGAATAGTTTATTATCAATTAATAAAATTTCTTTAAAATTATTCTTTGAGGACTGTTTTTTTTTGTTATAAAGTTTTAAAAATAAATATTTAGTCTGCTGAATAACAACTTTGTAATCCATTTATATAGTTAATTAACCCTTTGCACTCCGAAAAATAATTAGATGCAAAACTATTCACCTAATACAAAGATTCGTTTATTTCTATGAAGAATAAATATATATATAATTCTTTTAAGTCGAATTTCTTTGAAAAATTAATCTACAACTCTTAACCATTATGTAGGCGCTTTTAACAATTAAATTTGAAAAATAATTAAAACGTGAAAATAATGCACAATCTTGATTGGTGAGTCTGAGGCATTATCGGAGTGCAAAGGATTAAAAGAGAATATAGTGCTTCAATTAAATATAGAAATTATTCTTTTGTGATATAATTGTTTCCCCGTGTTTTGAAATATAAACGATCTAAAATATGTAAATATTTTGCTGAATAAAAGAAATTACTACGATCAATCAGCCACAATCATAAATGTATAACCAAAACTGTTAATAAATGTATAACCAAACTGGACCATCCGAAGTTAATATTCTTAAGTCTTAAAAACAATGTTTTAATTCATTTAGATTCATGCCTCGTTTTGAAACTACACAATGATTATTTAAAGCCACACCTGGTAGTTTTAACTTTTAACCCCTTGAACGGAAATGACGAGTCCAGCTCGTCATAAACTTTCCTGAACAAACTGACAATGACGAGCTGGACTCGCCAGAAATTATTGAGGTTTGATGCTTTTTTTGAGAGAGAAGTATGTGTAAGTCATATCGAGTCTATTGCTTTGATATACTTGTGTTCATGCTTCTGGTTACCATAAGAATGTAATTTGTATAAATCTATATGTATAAATGTTGAAGCCCGTCCTTACTATCATTTAAATACTATATAGAACTGTAATATTTTTGTTAAATATTAATGAAGAATTAACTGACACTAATTATATTTTTATTTATATGTATAACAATAAACATTCATATAAATTTCTGTTTTCACAATGCCCTTTAAAAGGGCATTTGAAAACAGAAAAACAGTGTTGATAAAGGGCACCCGCAACCTGTGAGTACTATTTTCTTCTTCCCATTTCAGGTTTGAAAAAGGACATGGTTATATATATCATGCTGTAATATACCAAGTATATTATAAAATATTAAGCAATAAGTTTGACTTGAAATAAATAAAAATTTAAATAAGCTGTTGGAAGTGTGTTCTTAACATCTTGCTTTCAACTTTCAACTGACAAATCTTTCCTCGTTGAGCTCAAAAAACGTCTAACTAAAATAACTTTACCGGTCACATGACTGGATTGCTGTTTTTTTCTTTTCCCCACCTCCCCTTAAAGGTGTGGGAATTCTGCCATGGATTCGTGCCCACTTTGGTCAACGGACCCCTTTAACGAAAACAGTACAAATAAAGCAAAAGAATACTTTTCCAGAGACTTGTTTGTGAATCTGAATTAAAAAAATAAATGTTAGGATTGACTGGATGGGTGAAAAACAAGAAGTCTTTGTCCTACACTGCCAGCAGGAAGACTAAAATTTTGAACTATTTCAAAAGTACAGGCAAAATATACACTTATCAAATAGTCACTTATAGGCAACGAATAATTTCAGACAATAAACAAGTCTTCAAAGAGACATGGGGATTATCTAAAGATAATTTTTTGCATAATCTTCTGGAATCTATTAGTGAATGTTTGCATAACTTGCCGAAACATTGTTGAAGTGGTGTGTGGCTAAATTTAAGATGGATTGCTTCTTTCAGTAGGTAACTGATAATTGCTTTCCAATGGGCAATGAAATATTCAAGAAACAGGCAATACTTAAAATAATGTGGTGATTCGCTTATGGCCATTTCACCCATTACACCGTTGAAATCTATCAGGGAAGATATGTATAGTTTGTTAAAACATTGTTTAAGAGGCTAATTGCCAGACGGATTGCTTAATAAGGTTTTTTAACTTTTATCAGGGCGGAATTCTCCTTTTGAATACTCCTTTTAAATGCACAATAAAGATTTCGAGTAATACACAAATCTTCAGAGTGATGTCATTAGTGACTTCATTCTAAAAAATTTTCCCAGTGGGCTGTTGATTGAAACGTTGAAGTTAAAGACTAATTTCAAATATAGATTGTTTTCTTGTATCGGCAATTGATTATTGCTTTGCAACATACTTTTACATTAATGCCCCAAAAGAAGACGTTTAAGGCCATTTCAAACTGAAAAAAAAATTGTAGCGTCTTTACAACATTAGGATGGTATGAATAAAATAAGCCGGAATAGATTCAGCAAAATTTTGATTGTTGTAAAGGGGAAAATTATTTTATCAGTTCAAATTAAACACGTAAAACACAAAAAGTATTCAAGAGCCATAAATATATTTTCACAATAAAAGTAGATTTACCGAAATAATTAATTTTATAACTATATCATAATAACATAAGCATACTTTGTACAAAATTTGCTCTCCTTGATATGTTCAATGGGACCAAAGACTTCGCTCTTCATGTTAAAGTATCTATAAGTACAGTTTGAAACTAGCCGTTTGTAAAATAAGTAAAGATTCCAAGTTGGCAATAATTTTATTCTTCACTCAATATTAAATGAAACGCAAATTAGTGAAAAAAACGACATTGTCTCGAAGTTTTATGAAATATGTAAGACGAGAAACATCCATATTATGAAAATAATTTCCTCTAAAATATTTATAAAAATCTGATGTAATTCAATTAAAATTTAACTTTAGACCCAAAGACTTAGACTTAGGATGTACCCAAACAACCGAATGTTATTTGTTAACTGTATTTGTTGACTTATAAGCTAGATTCTAATCCTAAATAAAATATTGTTTATTAAGAGAAAATAATTCATTTGAAAATCAATTCTGAATCCTTAAAATGGATTCTATGAACTGTATCTCAATAACATTGATACATAACAGGAGCTCATTCGAAAAAAATAGTTTCATTTAATAAGCGTCCCTTTAGGTATTTAAATCGCAATTCTAAATGGTCAGTTCTGGTACTAACGACTATAACAAAAATTACCCTCATACAGGAACCGAATTTTGTATCTTACACCCGTCATATCCTTTTATAAGGTGGTACATTTCATGATATTCACAAATGATAAAATCAACTTAAAATCGTAGACAAATTTTATTTAAAAAAATATTAACGATATTAATACATCGAAATTACCAAAAATTGCATTCATCCGGCAAAACGTGCGTGCGTGTGTGTGTGTGTGTGTGTGTGCGTGCATGCATGCGGGTGCGTGCGTGCCCTAGTCAAATATATTAATAAAACATTTCATTTGTCTTCAAAATTTCCTTCATTCTTCCAGGGACATTTAAAAAGCTCATTTAGTGAGCCTATTGGTAAATTTTATTTACATTTAAAATCTACAACAAAAAAAAAAACTATCAGCGCTATTCATCGGTCTGATTAACCTGACCTAGAATTTGCATAAATGCATATCACTACGCATAAAAGAAAAAAAAATCAAAAAAAAATCGACAATGGTTTGAAATCAAATTAGAATTCTAATATATAGTTCTTGAGTCGATACTGCCCAGATGCAAAGACATTACTACCATTCATACTAAAACTTATTCGATTCTATTCGTTTTATAGGTCAATCATTAAAAACACTTCTAAAAGTAAAATTTATTAGTCTGAACATTTGAAGCCGACTAAAGATGTTTTTCACCTACTCTAGGAACTCTCCCAACTGAATCACATGCACTACTTACTAACCAGCTGTGCCATTTTCAAATAATGTTTATTTAACCTAACCTAACGAGCAGCGACAACGATTTACATATTTTGTAAATAAAATCTCCAATGAAACTCACAATCATAGATTTTCTTTACAAAACAATAGATCTAGTTAGTGTGTTGAAAGGAGCCTGTCTGGTATCACAATTTTTCATTCTTCCAGTTGTCCCAGTTTCAAACTTATTCTAAAAAGGAAGTGAAAATTTGCTGACTTAAACAGGAATCTCTATCATTCTGAGGAAAAGACTTCTCGCTATCTCTATCCAGTTGTTTCCAAGTCTCATCTTTACTACGTGTTTACTTTTCCCTCCTCTACCCTGGAGGAAGAAGTCTTTGGCAGAAAGATTGGCGACGTTATTTTCGTCTGAAAAGAACAGTTGCCAAAGTGTGCGGGCGTTCGCGTCTGTTTCACCTTCTGGATACAAGCCACCCAAAGGAAAATTGCGACATCCACCTACATGATGTTACGTCCCCAAAAGCGAAATTGTCATCTGGATTCTTGACGAAATTGAAAGGCAAAAGCATGAAGACCCTTAAAAAGATTCAAAAGTCTTGGGAAAAAGAGTTGCCGTTCGTCTTTACTCGACACTTAGCAAGATAAAAATAGAAAATGGATTTACTAATATTTCTAAAACAAAGTGAGAAAAAGGAAATCAATCCCTCGAAATAGGGGAACATGCCAGGGAGGCTCTTGAAAAAGCTTCTGGTAAAAGACAACAGTTGTATAACAATGTTTAAGTGCGTTTCACCAAAATCTATTTCAAAATCGTGACATGCTGACCTAAAGAAAATGAATAGAATTGCTTTATATTGATATTCCTAAAGAAGCGGTCGTCCTCTAAAAAAAAAAACATCCTTACCACTTCATGAAGTCACCCCTGTATAAGTTCGCATGCCTTTTTTGCACTACAAATTAAGATTTTAACATATTTATATTATATATAATGATATTTTAATCTCTTAATTATCAATTTAAGTTAGCCATAGTAACATCATTCTAAAATATTCTCTTATTTCCTGATCCATTCCATTCTTTCTACTTAATTCAACAAAAGCTGCGTAAAATTGCTGAATCGGCTAAAAGCCACAGATTCTCACGCTCAGTGAGAGAGATGAAAATTGTCCAGCCAAGCACATTCCTTTAAAAAGATTCCCTGGGTTTCCTTGCCGGTTAGACTTGTATTGTGGAAATCCCCATCGAAGTATGATTATATAAACACTGTGAAAAAATATTTCCCTATCAAAATCTTGGTATAATCTTGGGATAATGATTTCCTGTCCCTTTTCACACTTCTTTTTCGTCAATTCGTTTTTTGTTGTTCTGTGTTGTGGAAGTCGTTTTTGCTTGTACATGATGCCTGCTTCCCTTGGCGGAATTACACGAAATTAAAAATTCAGCCTGTCTTCTCCATGATTTCGGCCACGACTCTGCAATCTGCTTTCATCAAATAATTATGTTATGCTATGCGATAGATATAAGGACTATACAATTCTTTACGTATAATGTAAAATTTTATTTCTGGAATTATCAACATCCCCAAAAGTAAAAAAGTTGCATTTCATTTGAAAATACGGTTGAATTAGCTGAAGTATGGCTGAAAAATAATTTCGTGTAACCCTTTCATAGCCGTAAGTTCGTACAGAAACAAATAATGCATCATTTACTAAGATACGATTATTTGTATTTATGTAATTTTTTGTCACTTGCACAATGTTTACACCTCAATTATAAATACAAATGAAAGCAGATTTTCTACACTTCTGTAATTAGTTTTAAAATTAAGTCATAAAAATTCCATCGACAATATATACTTGACAGCTATTAGATAAATAAAGAAAAGAAACTTTAGCATTATTTTTTCTTTTACTTTGGTAATCTGTTTCTTTTCACCAAGGTAAAAGAAAGAATAGAGCATATACAATGATTAGATGTCTTTTGTTGATGTGTTGCTTTAATTTCCGCTTCAGCACATATTATCGGGCCGCAAAACTAGACGATCGTAAGATTCTTATTTTTTCAACTTTTAGTAATGCCGTCAGCTTATATCTTTTTTAAAACGAGTAGAAAGTAGAATATGGCAGTGAGCTCACTACTGGACTTTTGATAGTCCTAGTTTATAGTGTTTGAGCATTAAGAAGAGTAATTCCGAAGGAAAAGAAAATAAGGAAGAAAACAGAAAATACCAAATGGTTAGAAGTAAGCATTCGTGATTTTAGTGCAAAAAAAGAAAGTTTTCTTTAATGTAAAAGAAATTGCGAAATTACCAGAAGTAACCCTTTCTCAAAAATAAATTTGATAAAAACCATTTTTAAAAACACACTAAATACACTTTTATATCTAAGAAAAATGGAATTCTTTATTTCATTTGTGTTTTTTTCTTTTTAATATTTAGCTTATAATTCATTATTATAAAGATTATGAAATCTGGAAATAGTTTTTTTTCTCAAACTCGTTTTATTTTGCAATCACTATGCAATTAAAATTCAATCACATTTATTAATTAACTTTATCGTTGTATTATTAAGAATATGCAACTGTAAAAAAATTTTAAAATACAGCGCATGCATCAGGAAGTGCTGAGTGATTACAGAAAAAAAAAATCAGCTGATTGATTACATAATTCCCTTTGTACAAATATGAAACAATTTTTTAAAGAAATGTGTAAAAATTAACAAAATTGTCTCTTGAGAGAAAAATAAGTAACAAAATTTTCTTTCAATTTTCCACTTCAAATAATGTATTTACATAAAACTGGTTAATATTGTTGTCAGTAAATAAACCATAATTGACCATACCAGTGACCATGGGTGATAATAAATTTTTTATCTTCCCACTTTCACCCCTTAGTAATATAGCAAAATAAGAATTCTCAAAATAACTAAGAATAAAAAAATAATAAAAGTCTAGTTCAGACCACTTTGCAGCCTTGATATTCTGATATTTCTAGAATAGAGTGAGAAAATACCAAGTTATTAGAAACAATCAGTTTTCAGAAAGAAAGAAAAAACAGAGCGCAATTGTTTTTTCTGGAATGAAAAATCAATCACAAAATTTCCATTAATTTCAGGATGCGTATTTTTTATAAACGGACGTATGTCAGTGACACTTAATCTACCATAAATATTATTTTGTCGATTATTAATAATTTTTATAACATTTTATACATATAACGAACATTTGGTCGTAAGAGACTTTCAAACATGACAAAGAGAAATATTTTCTGGTGAAGTAACCCGAAAATCTGTTACCCATACATTTTTTCTAAAATAGGATACAGCGCGTGAAAAAAAAAAATAAGAAGTTGAAAAATAAGGAAAATTATATTAACTGGAGTTTCAGAGGTAAGAAACCTCCCTCAATCTTTGAAAAATTTGGAAGTGACACTTTTTTATTTTTTATCATGTCAGAACATGTTTTTGGGATGAGGTTTTTGACGTCAACAAAAATACGTTGGTGAAAAATTGAAATTTTATTATTTGCACCAGCATCTCAAAAAATCAGCTTTTAATAACGTGTTGCGATTGAATTTACAAAAGCTCCGATTAAAAAAATAAGATAATTACTTCAACAAACAAAACCTACAAAAAATGTCATTTTGAGCACGTGATTATATGAAATAAATAGGAATTGCTATTTTTTTCGAACAATTTTTTTTATCATTTGCAATGCTAATGTTACTAATTCCATGAAACAAATAAAATGAATAAAAATACAATTTAACTTGCTCGAGAATGTGATTCTTGGCCGTTTAAGAAATTTTGTTCTGACATGATACATTGAAACATGAACAGATTTCATTTTAATCTTTTTATTTATTATTCTTTTGAATTTCTTATATCCTTTTTTTAATCATTTTGCTTTAATATTAGCCTGACTTTGGATTTTCTGCACATTTTTAAAAAAGTTTTACTCATTTTCTTTGCCTAATTCAAATATTCAGGCTATTACAACTTTTCCTCATGAAGAAAAAAACATTTTGGAATACAGCATTGAATTGTCAATTTTACGCCAAGTGAGAAGGAAATGTATTAAACAGACATTAAAATTGGTCAATAATACTAAAGTGCAGAAAATATCACTTTAAAAAAATTTCGAGCTAATACCTTTTCATATATTTCTTTGAAAAAGATTGAAAATTTTGGAATGATACCAACAAATGCTATTTTTTTCAAAACTTGATGTCGCGTTAGTCGTTTTCCAATTGAGAGCTTTCTATGGTTCTTAGAAAACTAATAGCCGAGATTCAGGTTTGATATTGGTAGAATAAAGTTTCTGACACATTTAAAAGAAAGAATTACCTATGGTAATTTTACATAACTTGATTTAATATTGTAAACATGAACTCCTCATGTTGGAATGTTGGTTTGGTATGGAAAATTGGACGAGTTATGTTGGTCGTCATCTGGTTCAATGCTAATTAGTTAAAATGTCTAATGTAAGCTCAGATAATAAATTTGAAAATCCCACCAAACATTTCAAGATGACATCGACTGATTCCAGAAGCTCAAATGTAGTTTGTAACTCAGTTATTAATCAAACAAATCAAGTCAAACAATTCAACATCGCTGCGTCCACCACCAAGAAAGTAAATGTAGATTTAAAATGGGACTTAAATAAATCAAACAAATGAGTAATTTCATAAGTTTCTATGCATACATATCTGGTCAATAAATAACTTCCTTGACAAATCCTTTTTCCTGAATAAAAATGATAAATTAGCAGATGGGTGATTAAACAATGAAATTATTACTTGGCCAAATGTCAACAATGAAACCTGGCACACTGACAGCATATCCCAATTCGAGAATGATCCCATTCTAAAGGATAGAGAAAAGAAAAGTTGGGCTGGGCGGGAAAATGCATATATAACCTCTTGTCACTTTTATTTCTGGTGTAAAATTGTTTTCGAACTTCTCTTGTGAGCGAGTCTTTCTGATCTGATTAGACAAACAGCTGTTCCTGGCTCGAGTACAGATGGTGCCTCTGGATTTGAGAAAGCGTTTATTAGTTTTTTTATAGTATATTTTGAATAATGAGGAGGATACCTGAATTCTTTGCGGTTTATTCATCTTTTAGAGCAGAACTTTTAAAACTATTCGTGCCAACCCCAAGTCGGGGCCAGCATACAAATCTTGAGGTTAAGAAAACAATGTCAGTACTTTCTTTTTTAAGGGTGATTCTTTAAAATTTATAAATAAAAGTTAATCATTAAGGAAGTTTGTGTTGAAGCCTTCCGTTTAAGTTTTTTCCGAGTAAAAGATCTAAGTAAATTTTTTTTAGATCATGCTTGAATGATTTTTATTATTTTGGCTTGTGTTTATGGTTGGGATCGCTACTTTGCAAAAGGTTTCGTGAACGGAAAAAGTTCAAAAAGTTCTATTTCAAAGGTAGAGTTTATATGCCGGCTTTCTGGCACAGAGTTAGCGAGTCTTCCTCGTGTTCTGGGAGTCCCGGGTTCGAGTCCTGATTTGGGTATGTTTGTTCTTCTGTGTGCTGTCTGTGAGATGTGTGACTGTGCCCCCCTGTAAAAAGGCGCCGTGTAAGCAAATTAAAGGAGTGTATAGCTAAGTCGTAATCTTGACCCAAGTTGGTGCCACTTCAAAAACAAGAAACGCTCATTTCGGCTTAAATCTACAGCTG
The DNA here is from genome assembly GCA_026289955.1 of Argiope argentata. NCBI lineage: Eukaryota > Metazoa > Arthropoda > Arachnida > Araneae > Araneidae > Argiope > Argiope argentata. The sequence continues at coordinate 6,443,845 of JAOUZG010015275.1, read as the reverse complement.
TATTAGCAGGGAGCTTGTCCAAAAGCAAGTGCCATAAGTAACAATCACAACATATTAATCGATATTAAGAATGAAACGTTTTCGTTTGTCTTATGGGTTTTTTATATGATCATCCATAAAAATTATGCCACAAAAACAGAATATATAGCAAATATCATCATCGTGAATAAAGAAAATTAATTTTGGCTGATCTAATTTGATTAATTTTTGAACTTACAAAATCTGGAGATCCAATGCTTGTCTATTGGCAAGTGCCATAAGTAAAAACAACAACATAAGTAACAGAGTTCATATAATAGTTATGAACCCCAATGTAATTGTATACAATATCCCACTTATCAAAATATTATTTATTATAAATTATACTCGACAAAACATACGAAATTGAGCATACGAATAACATGCAGGTAAAATTTAAACTGTTCTGAACTGTGAAACAAAGTTCACTAGTTTAATCAAAGAATTGTCTCACTGGATATAGGAAATTGCCTAGAATAGCAAAATGTCCGAATCCGCCTGACCCAGATTTTGTTTCGTTTTCCCAGATTGAAACATTTCCTGACGCACTATAGTTTTCTCATTTGCTAAACATACGAACTGAAACATATGAAATAATAACTGAAACCACCAGAGACATAAGGTATTTTGTTACAGACTACCATAGCCTGACTAAGGCAAGGGGCATACGGGGCAACTGCCCCGGGCCCCCACATAAGTGTGGGGGGGGGAATCGAATAGAAATTTTATTTTACGTTTCCTCCTTTAATGAATGTTCATTACTAAAGTAGTAAAGCAGAGGGGGCTCCAAAAAAATTTTTGCACTGGGCCCAAATTGTGCTAAGTTGGGCCCTGCAGATACTACATCACATATCACATGGCACAATCTGATAGAAGACGTAGATAATTCTTACAAATATTTAACTTCATTAAAATATTTTGAAAAATTTCTCTTGCGACATTTTGGTATAACAGGAACGACATTCTTCTCTTTCAGTATCATCAGTTGAAAGTAATTTGGCAATAATTTCGATGTGAAACATTTCATTATCCTTTCATTATTTAATCACTTTGCATTATGAAAAGGGGTGAGTCTTCTTTTAGATCAGGCATTTTGAATTAGCTTTGTAATGGCAGGCATTTTGAATTAGCTTTGAAAGTATCCACTGAAGTCAAGAAATCCTTGAAAGTAGGGAAGATGGTAGCACAGAAGAGATGCCAAATGCCAGTAAAAAAACATTAATTTTATAATTTCCCTTATTTATTTCAAATTGTTTTTTTTCGAAATAAACCTAGATTTAAAAAATAATTAAAATAGTTGGGGTTGCCGCTTATATAAACTTGGATCTTGTTTATTTGGTCTGTCTTGCCACATGATTTTGGCAACCTTGGTGTACATGTATGAGGCATTATCGATATTTTAGTGTTGCTCAAAAGAGTGAAAGAGCCACTTCTTTTTGAAGTAAATTAAACACCGTTCTTAAACAGTGCGGTGTGACATATCGGCATGTTGCCAAGCATTAAGAGGATATATATTCAAATTTAGAAATATCGCATCTACTCGTGGATATTATTAAATCCTGGAACTAAATATACATAAACCAAATATACTAAAATAAACACACTCGAAAGTCGAGGTAGTAACTTCCGGATATGAAAAAATCGCACATTTATTTTTAAAAACAATAACGTGAATTTGAAATGTTTTAATTTTGTTAAAACAATTGAATTAGATTATTTGACTTTTATAGTATAAATAAATCAAGAGTATCATTTGCATAAAAATTTAAAAAAGAAAGGAGACGTCAAGCGAAGTTAAGCTCCTAATTTTACAAAAAAGTTAATGAATAAACTGCTTTTAGTTCTGAAGTTAAAAGAGTCATAAAAGTATTTTTCTGTACTTTTTTCATATTAATCCTTTTTAAAATAAAATTTTGACGTTGCTTGAGATATTACGTTAGTATTTGGAATATAAAAATGTCAGATTTTAGTGCATCAATCGCATTTCAGATTAATTTCTAAAGAAATAAACTAAAAGACCATCCTAATATACGAAATTTATTAATATATTTGGAAAATAATTTAGTAGATCAATTATTTATGTGCATTTTTCAATGAATACATAATTTATTTACTTATTTTATTGTTCCAGTTGTGTGTAAAATTAAATACACAAAGAATTTTTAGAATTTTTTTCTAACAACCCATGGATTAGATAGCAAATTGTTTCATGTTGTAATCGAAACAGAAAGTCCAACCCAGATTCATGCTAAAAAAATGCAATGGTCTCAAATTTTTTATTACCAGAATGGATGAAAAATGGATCTCATCACAGCATCCCTTTCCCCATACAATCACTTATCAAGATAACCTGCTTTAACCAAGTTTCTATTTTTACTGAGTTGTCGGTTAAGCGGAAATCCTTGCACGAACATCCTGAATATCAATCCACGTGTTTATGATAAAGGCAGGTATTGCAGAGTGTTTGTAGAATTAAAATTCTCTGTACCTGGGTGATTTATTATTAGAAGATCATTAAACGTGCACAAAAGATATTTATTTAACAAAACATATAATCATACTTATCATCCACTCTAGGATTTTATTGCTATTGGTGGAGTATGCCGGATTCCATCAGTGAACATCAGTTACGAAATGGCGTATTAGCGCGAGATTTTTGGAAAGGATTTAAGTCGCTGGATTGCGGTTAACACACAAGCAACAGAAAACCGAATGCGTATTTTGAATATCCTTATTCCGAGTGATTGAAACCAAAATTTGACACAGAACTGCAATTGTAGTCACAAAATTTCACATAGTTAAGTTATATTAAGTTAAGCGTTTTGAGTTATCACATTTGCATGTTTTTGAGTCATCTATTTGTATGTTTTATTTTAAAATAAAGACTGACAAGCGGTCAACCTCTTGGTGAATTTGGTTCTAAATTAGATGCACACATACACTTTAGATGATAAATCTGTGTACCAAATTATATCCATTAAGCTTTCTTTGTTTTGTTGTTATCATGTTAACTAAAATTCCGGCAGTCAGACAGACAGACTTCCTGTTCAATTTCGTTCAAAATTCGATAGAAATCTACAAATTTGGTTAAATACACGTCCATATACTAAATTTCTTCTGTTTATTTCAGAACATTTTTGGATTATCGTCAGACAAACAGATAGGCATTAATGCCTAAAATGTTTTTTTAAGTCGGGGGAGGTTTAAAAGTTGGAAAATTTCAAGATCTCGAATTGAATTTTTTCTCGATTATAATATTTTCTTTTTGTTTACTTGGCATATGAAAAAATAAAAAATAATTGCAGGAAATTTAAATAACCATGAGCAGATCATGTATTAAGCTATCGGATGTGCTCCACGATACTGTGAGCTGCCTGTTCTGAAACGTTCTGCTGCATGAATGTATCTTGTAGCGTTTGAAGGTCACGATACGAACCTACGACGCTAGGGCCTGTAGCCGAGTAACATGACAATTATACAAAAGTCGACTTCGGTAATGTAGATGTTATCCGGCTTATAAGGATAACGCTACAACCTCATGTAACCGAAGAGAGTTACATCGGGCAATTACTACATACCAAGTAAAACTTTAAGTTTGCTTCTGTATTGTGTAAGATTTCTTTCTTCTTGTAATTGATTAATAGTAATGTAAAGTCCTTTGTATACAATGCAAATGTTTCGAATAATTCTATATATTTACTTTCGGTATGCTTCTTATAACAGAACGGGACAATTAGCAAGGCAGTCAAATTTTGAATCATGGATTGAATTTGTAGGAGTAAAATGATTAGCTAATTCTGTCAAAGTCAGTCTTTAGTAAAGAAATCCTGAGTAAAAATAATATATCCTGTATAAAATCCCGGATTACTCACAACTATTTTCTCTTTTTTTTATTCTGTCCCTATGGACTAAAATGCGAATAAATAATTTTATATTAATAAAAAAGTAGACATTATCTTTAATTTACAAAAAAAAATACAAATTAAAAATAAGGAATTTGAAAGATATCCTCAGAAATTAAAATAGTTCAGCATAATAGAATCAAAATTCTGCTGCAAATTAAAAATCTGTCGTAATTTTCAGCCGAATTGAGGTCCAAAAAAATTAAAAATTGCCATTTTGATTAATTATTAAGCACTCTCTCAGTTAAACAATGAGAAAAACTTCCCAAAATAGATCTTTTTGATGTTGTATTTCTATCTGGGAGAAACTATTGAAATTTTGCATTTATTTAAGAATTAATTTTTGTTTAATTTTAGCTCAGGACAGCAAAGGCCTGGTAGGCGACATAATATGGAATAAAATCAAAGGACACTGGCTCTTGATTCCATCAAGCGTTCGTTTAAATGTTATTCCGGAGTCTCAAATTTATTATGAGTAATGTTCTCACGTTGATGTTCGCATGAAATACTGATTGTTGGGTCAAAATTCATCCTTGTTAATGGAATCGAATTCAGAATAACTAGGTCCGTCTCAGAATAGCCCTCATCAACTCTTAAATGGGATCATATTTATAGTTTAGTTTCATTAGATTATTTCGAAACCAGCATTGTCCTTTTGAATAATCAGCTAATGAAGAATTCATTTGTATCCGAGTCAAAACTTGAATTTACGCCATCGATGAACAAGTTACTTTAACTGGAATCTGAGGTATTAAAGCAATAAATCTTAAAGGGAATCAACCATCAGCCACCATACTTTGATCCTAAAAAACGGCGTTAATAAGTTACGATTTCTGGCACAGAGGTAGCGCGCCTTCCTAGTGTTCTGGGAGTCCTGGGTTCGAGTCCTGGTTTGGGCATGCTTGTCCTGGGTGCTATCTGAGATGTGTGCGCCCCTGTAAAAAGAGGCTGTGCAAGCAAATGTGGTGAGGATGTAGCTAAGTTGTACTCTTGGCCCTAATTGGCGCTACTTCAAAAACAAGAGACGCTCCTTTCAGCTTAAATCTGCTGCTGTTTCAGCGGGGTGCTTGTCCATAGGCAAGTGTTATAAGTAACAACATAAGTTACGATAACAAATAAAGCGCGAAAAGCACTTTCTTTTCAGGGCAATTGATATGTTAGAAAATAAGACTGAATTTAGTCTATTCTGTATAGAAATGGCATTAAAGATATATCAATTATTGAAAACGTTACTTGAAGCAATTGTATTTAGTCATGTTACATTCATTGGCGTTATTGCCCTTGTATTCACAGTTAAAATATCACAAACGATTTGATACATTTTTTGCAGCAAAGTTTATCAGCATAAAAAATGTATTACAATCTCAAAAAAAATTATTTTCCCTGTCTTTGATCTCACTTATTTTATTAATCTTTTACATTCAATTTTCCCACTCTAGTTACTATTCTTGAATTTACTTTTACAGGTCATTTTTCTCGGTTGCGCACCTATTTTTTGGTTCCCTTTTCACGTGAACTCATTAGAATGGCTCATCGTTTCAATCTTACCATTACAGCAACTCTTGAGTGAATGCCAGGCATTACGCAAGTTATTTGGGGTGTGCTTTTTCCATCACGCTACCTCCCTTCCCTGTACTTGTAAAAAAAGAAAAAAAAGAAAGAAAGAGAAGAAAAGTACTTCAACAGTCGACTCATCCATCATGAGATGAAAAGGAAAACAAGGGGATTCTTATATTAAGAAAATATATAGGCTAGGTACTTTGCACTCGGGGACTGCTGATATCTTCACTCTTCGGTTGCAAGTTATTGAGCTTTATAAGGGTTCGCTGCCGTCAATTGATTCATCTGTATCTCTTTCAAGAAAAACAGTCATGTTAATATACGAGGAGTTGAATGGATAATGTCATCAAGGGTTTTGATAAAGGGCTTATTATAAATCCTGATAGTATCTGACTTTTGAAAAAAAATAATCTATACATCAATCGTTATACTGAATTAACCGGGTTCTCCGACAATCAGTGGTGGATTTCTTACTAATAAACTAGAGAGGAGAGGGACCACAGAAAGATCGATTAAAAAGTTAGGTTAAAAGAAAGTTCAAAATATATTCAATAAGAAAAGGTGTTAATAATATTCAATATTTAAGATACTCAATTAAAATGTTGGAATTTAAAATGTTGTAACGAGTTCTGATAATATTAATTGAAACGGTTCAATTGACGGTTCGCTGCCGTCAATCGATTCATCTGTATTTTTTTAAAGAAAAACAATCATGTTAATATACGAGGAGTTGAATGGATAATGTCATCAAGAGTTTTGATAAAGGACTAATTCAAAATCCTGATAGCATCTGACTTTTGAAAAAAATTAATCTATTCATCAAACGTTCTACTGAATTAACCGGGTACTCTGACAGTCGGTGGTGAATTTCCTATTAATAAACTATGTCAATGAGCTGAGAGGGATCACAGAAAGACTAATTAAAAAGTTTCTAGTAAGCCATGTTAGGTTAAAAGAAAGTTCAAAATACATTCAATAAGAAAAGATATTAATAAGATATTCAATATTTAAGATACTCAAAAATGTTAGAATATAAAATGTTGTTACGAGTTCTGGTGAGATTAATTCAAAGTCTTGGTCGTGCTTAATTTTTGAGAAAAATTAATTCGTCTTTCGTATTTGCGTTCCAAATTAGGCAGATGGTCTTGGATTCATTGGTGGATTTTTGCTTATCTCAGCGGCCTAATTTATTCAACAAATGTGGAAATAATTAGGACGATTAAAATGAGGCATCTAGCTCAAATATCGAGCATATTTTGTTACGTAAAATAAATTTAAAAAGAAAAATTTCATGAATTATTAAGTATTATCATATTAGTAAAAATTTGTCCTGCAGTAGAGGACAGGCCAAATGAGCCCTAACACATAGGACAATGCGACCCCCCCCCCAAGGAAGTGTGCATGAGAGAGAAAAGCAAAAACGGTGCTCAAACAATTTTCCTGTGTCATTTTTAACCAAATAAAAAATAGCAAAAAATCTTAAGCTATTTATAACGTTTTCTAGAAATACCATGAGCCCTAAGATTTCAATTAGATTTTTTTTTCTTTTTGTTATTGAAGAAAACTACTACTTCAAAATCACTACAAAAATCTTAAAAATTGTTTGTTAATAATACCAACTTGTGCAATTTTTCTCCTAAATTTCGTCAATTTTTTAAAAAATATATATTTTACAAGTTCAACTATATATTTTATAATTACAGTGAAATTCAAATTGCTTTCATTTTTTCTTCATGAAACAATTTTCTATTGTTTTAATGATGAGATTTAACACTAATTTTAATTTAATAACGTGTTGAAAAACTATAAACAATACCAAGAAATTTTTAAAACCTCCCGAAAGCTAATTTTTCAATCAATTATTGATAACTTTCAAAGAAATATACAAAATTTGATTTAAATACCGCAAGTGACATCTCGTAGGTAAACAAACAAAACATTTTGAAACATCTACAGTATTTTCATTAAACTGGAATTGTAGGACTTAAGGTAAATTAATCCTTCCCATATATGGAAATAAAGTATTTAACGAATAAAAAAGGATTTGTACCATCAACTGCTTATTTATATCTAATAAAAAGAATTAAAATTAATGAATAAATGTCTTTCATGTGCTTCATAATATCTGCGAGTATTTGAAAAAAATATGTTCAATAGCTTGCATTTTTAAAGAATGCAAGGCATTTATGGGCTTCTCTTTTATTTATATAGTTGCATTTGAAATTCAGATATAACAGCAAACATTAAAATTGAGCCTTTTGTTTACTTTTACTTTCCTCAAGACTCTTCAAATTTTTCGATTTTTTGAAAGAAATATGAATTAGAATCGCAACTTTTCTGAATATTTTGTATCTTAACTCTTAACACCATACCACATCTCCGTTTTTAGGGCTCAAAAGGCTCCTATCTGGTTTGGTATAGATGTAGGTAAACTTTATTAAAAACCAAAGAAAAAATCTTGTACAAATAGCTCAGACGATCACTCTTAACATCTTCCTAGTTAAAGAACCGTATGTAAGAAACAATATTTTGTATCAAAATCTTTACGATGCTATAAAAATTTCCAGAGTTACCGAGAAAAAACTAATACACCAATTAAATGTAATGAGAAACTTCCTCTGCCGAAATGTCAAAATGCATACGACCACAGCATTCTTTGATATATATAAGGACAAAAAAATCCCTTAAAATTTCAAAAGAAATAAAAAATTAAGCTAATTAGGGGCAATTCCTATTCTTCTGGGGGATTTTAATTTGCATTACTTTATTCCTTTTTTTCCCTTAACGTTATAACATATTTAATTTAAAGAAAAATTATTAACATTAGGTATTACCGAGTGAAGTGAGATAGTGCCAGATGGAATAAATAAAAGATATATCACAAGTTTATAACACTGATGACTCTAAAGCTATAGGAAAAGCTTTGAGAAGTGGTATAGTTCAAGATAAGAAATATTTTTTATACTGGAATGTATATGTGGAAGTGAGCATTGAAACTTGTAAAGAGAGATATTGAAAAAGAAAAACATTGTTTAAGTACAACATTATGGTACATATCATACAAAATGTTTCTTCAAAAGATTTCTAGCATTTTATGTTTCGTGATTTTAAGAATACACTGTCTTACTCTTCAGTTCAGTGCTAATAGGAAATCCGTTGTTGGCTTCGTAAGAAATACGAAGAATAAATGCAGAAGCTTTCCATTCTTTTTGTTGTCTTATTATTCGTTTATTTAGGATTTTATGGATTTTAAAAATATGCATCCTGACTAAAAATCCATCTGTGCATTCCGTACTGATAACTGCTTTCCTCCAAGTGTCAACTAAAAAGCCTAAAACTGATGATTTTTATATGCTTATTAGTTCCGCTTTACATTTAACCTTGAGGTACATGTTTACAAACATTTCATCTGTAGATTCGGATGTTGAGAAAATCTTCGCATCCGAATGTTAAGGAAATGGGTTGAAATCGGCTACCTTCCTGCTTCATCAAGTCACAATGAACCCGATAGCGCTTTGACAGACATTTGCCATTCGTGAAGCCCGAGTTTCCGGACGATAAAGATCGTTTATTTTTGGAACGATCCAGCGAAAGAACGATGATTCATCATTTACTACCCAATCGATGAAATGTAAAATCACCAGAGGTTTCTAAAACAAACTTTCTTTAAAGTTTCTGTGAATCATTCTGAGTTCAAAGTCAAAAACCCTTTTAAATTTCCGTTGAACTCGAGCTAGTTCAGCACCGTAAAAAGGTACCATACACAATGTTATTTAACTAAACCGAGCGCAGATGAAGGGATTTTTCATTTATTTCGTTTTTCTTTTTTTTTATTTCATTGCACATTGTTTTTGCCTATGCCAGATGGTCTTTCCTCTCATAGCGTCTATCCTTCCGCGTAAAAAAGCCTCTTTCATCTGCCAGTTTGACGTACGAGAACAATAAGCGTTGTTCAGTTACGATAAAGTTCTAATCAAATTTCTGGATGCGAGATCATATATCTCTGCTACTGAATATGCCTTTATAATATTTCTATGAAAAAAAAACTTTCTGGATTAAGTTAAAAGAAAGGCGATTTCCAATTTTGAAATCATGTATTTTTGATTAAACATATTCGCTAAAACATATTTTGGAACAATATTTTTTTAAAAAAAGGTATTTCGTATCAAATTTTTATTTTTTTCCCTGGTGGGCTAGAATTGAGCAATTATGTATTTTAACCCGTTTTTTATGATAATTCATTAATAATTGTTAATTATTAATTAAATTAATATTTTATTATTTGTCAGTAATATCAACCGATAAGTATATTTAAATAAAATATCTTGAAAATAAAAATTAAAGAATATTTTAAATGGTTCTTTTGATTTGTATACTAAAGAAAAGTATTTTTTTAAAGTTTTTTTTAAATAACTACATTGCTTCTGGATATTCTAAGGATTCTTTTGGAAAAATTTCTCTGTAGACAAATATCAGTACAATTCCTTGATTTAAAAATATATTTGGAATTATATGTTTTATAATAGACAATGGGGTCAATTCAAATTCACGTGTACATGTTGTGCAAAACACGAAGTTAATTTTGGAGTCTAATGCGCTTTTTTCAAAAGGAAAATGAACTTTCTTCACATTGCAGTATAAAACAATGAACAGTTAAATTTGAGATGACAAGCCCAATTACGTTTATCACGTGATTAAACCAAAAAATGGTACATAATGAAGAATAATATAACTTGTTTACAAAAAGGCTGGAAGCAATATTAGCTATAACGGTGAGCTTAAATTGAAACAGTTGATACAAAATTGTAACCAAGTTGTATCCTGTATTTTCTATCGAACTTTTCAATACCATCAGTAACACATCATAAGCATAGTAAACATAAAATGTTTCATTTTTTTATATACAAATGTCACAGAAATTTGACTCTTCATTTTAAAGAGAATTATAAATCTACGCTATTGCTTCCTGTCATATTCTTGATCCGATTTTCATTGAAGAAGTCAGAAAATTTTAACCATTATTTATTTTTGTGAAAAGGAAGATGCAGATTCATACAAAAATTGAAGAATTAGCACCGATTCAATATAAATGTTGTAATTATGTATACAATAACAATAAATTTCACATTTTTTATATTACGATTTAATAATTTAATTTTTTAAATGCAATGCTGCAAAAAAATAAAGTCGATATTTTTAATCCTCTAGACCGGGATACCTTAATCTTTTTCAATTCAAGCAATTTCTAATTAAAATATGATAAATGAAGTTTTGTAAGCAAAGATAAACCATCCTTCTAAACTCTTTTTCTTTGCAGATCGTTTTTAATCATGTGAAATTCATCGAATTATGTAAATTATAGTACTTTACCTTCATTTTTTCAATAATTCAAAATCCATTGACTAATTAAGTTTAGTTTAGTAATATTAACATTCATTTTAAAGAAACATCAGACTATTTTGGGACGCACCTCGTGATTTTGAGCCGTAGTCAGACGACGAGGAGGACATCTGAACCGGTACACCCTTCTCCAAGCTTCTGCCCCCCCCCACCAGCGAGAAAACATTTGACCACGAGCATTTAACGAGCACCAAACCCTCTTACTCGACGGCTCTTCGGTGGAATCGGGTCACGAACCTGGATACCTCCGGTCCCATAGACGATCATCTCGCCACCTCGACCCCTCATTGACTACTCGTATCAAGGATTAATTTTGTTTTCTCCTGCAATCCCCATTGACTACTCATATCAAAGATTTAATTTTTTTTCTCCTGCAATCTCCATTGACTACTCATATCAAGGATTAATTTTTTTTTCTCCTGCAATC